>CM017563.1:17628346-18225846 GCA_007844125.1 Sinonovacula constricta
TCTCTTATTCGGAGATGAAGGGAAACAACCCCCTTCCGAAAAGTATGTCAGTTTCCAATACATAACACAAAAACTCCAGATGTGAGTAGAAAATTCAATTAGGTTTCCCACTATTCTCAGTCAAACCCAATATTGTTAAGGGGATTCAAATGATTACGAGGTATTCCAATTTTTCGAAACGAAATTTGTGTATTAGTTATCTCCCTTGCGATAGTTTGTTTCTTGCACTTTATATTAAAGGTGGTATCCGACAGTTTGCCTAGATCATATACATGAAACAATATCACCACTGCTTTGGGAAATTTGCGTATATTTTTTGTATAAACCCATACTTTATTCTTAATAAATACGATTTTGAACACTAACAAAATTGTTAGACAGAACTTATCGTGAAAAACACTCTGAATGTGTATTCTTTCCAAGAATTTTGAACACTAACAAAATTGTTAGACAGAACTTATCGCGAAAAACACTCTGAATGTGTATTCTTTTCAAGATTATAAAAAAGCCCGATAGTGGTCTCGGCTAAAAACAGATATCGACGTAGGAGTGGATTACCTGGATGACTATATAACGTGATCGAAAGTAAGTGCTCACGTGGCTTTTTAAGTTTAAAAATAGCTATCTCTGCAGCATTGCTCGGATAGGAAATACCTGTTTGCAATGACGACTGGTGATTTATGCTTCACAGTTCATACAGATCTATGACATCATTGAACAGCATTTTGCATGATCTTTTTCAGATAACAATGACTTATTTAGTTAGTTGACAAAAGAAATTTCGGTCCAGACTGTCGGATACCGCCTTTTTCACAATGCTACCATTTATGGAACAATAAGTTATCGACGAATAATACTGCATGTAAAACTGGCATTATGCATGTCGGTGAGCTGTATGTTCAAAACTTGTCATAAACGCCCACCTTTGACGTCGGTTTATAATGTCGTGTTCCTAATCTTGCAGAACAACCCATCGGTTCACAGTGCATCACAGAGGGTAGCGGGACTGGTTGCTTAGCGAGAAACAGCTCGTGCCAGAACAAAACGTGCGTCTGTCCCGTGATACGATACCATAACGTCTCTATCAACTCATGTGACCTAAGTAAGCAACTTATTACATTTATTTAAAAAAAACTTTATTTACTAACAAATCTCAAAGTTGTTATCGGTAATGTCACAAATAGAGAAATAAGAACGTGGAAATTCTTATAAGAAGCGCCGTCGGCAGCATTTTTCGGCGCATTTGTCAAGTTCACTTTTGCATTGTCAGCCAGGTTGAATATCTAAGTGAATTAAATTGCAAAAAACACACACAAAACAACGAAACCATCGTATGTATGTAAACTCACTAAACAAGAAACGCATCATTTAGCCAAAGACCGATACAAAGAGAATGTGCACGGGACAGCATACTATCGGCTGATACAATGTACAAATGAAGGCCAAATTTTCTATAAGCGTTGTACAATATTTTACTTTCTATCTTAAAATCATTCAAACAATTTGTTAACATATGTTACGGTTAAGCTCAACTGGACAATCGGTATAAAGCACGTAATTTTAAGCTAAAATATGCTGTTATTTAATCAATAAGTCTGTATTGCTATTTTGAATACCTGTCTGTGTAGCATACATAGTTTTTGTTTTGTTTCTCGAAACTAGTTGATTGCGGCGAACCCGCAGAAGTTGCCAATGCAGACAGTGTCGAGAAAAATGGTACCAAATATGGCGACAGTTTAACAGTGACCTGCAAGCCTGACTTCGTGCAGCCATCTCAACCGGAAGTCACTTGTCGCAACCATAACACGTGGGGAAATCTTCCGGTATGCGAGCCTGTGATGTGTGGAGAGTTTACTGCCCTGGGAAATAGTCACGTGGTCAATGCGTCAGCAGAACATCCTGTAAATACCACACTTGACGTCGTTTGCGATTTAGGTTACAAGCCTGAAGGATCTCTACTAGTCGTCTGTTTAGTCAACGGTTCTTGGTTGGTCAACTACACATGCATTCCAGTCACGTGCGCAGCACCGGAAGCACACTTAAATAGCAAAATTAATTCAACAATGGAAAAGTATTCGGTAAACGACACTCTGATTGTGAAATGTATTGAAGGTTACGAACCAGAATCCCAAGAAATCAAGTGCCAGCCGAATGGTACATGGTCCACGAGACAAACTTGTTCCAAAATTACTTGTGGCAACTTTGTCATGCCAAATAACAGTTCATTCAGGCCAAATCAGACGACTGGAAACACGTATGGAACGGTCATCTCTGTTGACTGCGATCCTGGTTTTATTTTAACGGGAAGCGGGAATTTCAACTGCTCATTAAATAAGACCTGGGAGGGAAATAGCATGTGTGTCCCTATAAAATGCATGCCATTTACATTCCCGGAAAATGCTACTGAAAAGGAAGTACGTAATGTAACTTACGGCATGAAGGTCAATATAACCTGTGAACAAGGCTTCCTGCTAAAAGGCAGTAATGGGATTAGTGCTGCGATTACATGCAACACTAACGGGACTTGGCCAGACCTTAATTGTCTTGAAACTAACTGCACAATTAACGAGATAGACCTGCCGAAGAATGCGCGAATTACGAATGTTACTAAAGAGTCAATAACACTACAATGTGATGTGGGCTTCAATATAATCGGAAACAGTACTATACTCTGTTCATCTAACGGAAGTATAATTGACAACCAGACACAATGTCAGATTGTAACATGTGGCGCGTTCCCTGTGATTCGTAACGGCAATGTGACAGGAAATGGGACAAATTACGGCAACATGCGATTTCTGTCGTGCGAAGACGGATTTCTTCTAGATGGCCCAAGTAAGATGTCGTGTCTGGCTAATGGTACTTGGGGCATGATGGGTCAATGTCTTCCTGACTGCGGAAACTACAGCACACCGGAAAACAGCCAGGTCATTGAAATAAACAGACATATGTTAAACGTCACCTGTGAAGAAGGGTTCACTTTTAACACTTCTAAGTCGATGACATTCAAATGCTTAGATGACCGAGAGTGGCATCTTGAAGTCTGCCATCGTGTGGACTGCAGTAATTTCACATTGGTGCCTGCAAATGGACAAATTTTCAACCAGTCTGGTACGCAATTTGGAGATTTTGTCACAGTTCAGTGCAATACTGGATACGTTCTTACAGGATCACAACTGATTAGATGTCAAGCTACTGGGATATGGGAAACCAGTCCAGAATGCAAGATTGTAGATTGCGGGGTCCCGCCGGATCCAGAACATGGTGTTGCGGTTTATAAAAACATATCTTTCGGAGCTAATGCTACATTAGCCTGCAATCCTGGATACCTTATCACTGGCAATGCCAGCATTAAATGCGAGGTTAATGGAACCTGGAGTCAGGGAGCTGCATGTAAGATCTTAGACTGCGGAAACTTAACCACCTTGCCTGCCAACACCACTGCCACACTGGTCAATGGTACAACGACATTCGGCTCTTTGCTCAGCTTTAACTGCACTGAAGGACTGACGATTGTAGGGTCGGATTCGACGAAAATTTGCGGAGAAAATGCGACTTGGGAAGGAAGAGATCCTGTTTGCAGTCCCATAGGTAATGTAGGGAAAGAGAATAGATTTTGATAGCGTGAGAGAATAACGGAACGAGATTGAGAGAATGTTGTTGTTGTTTTGTCACATCACACTAATACATTTATGGACTTTCTGTTACGACCTGTCGCGCTATATAAGTTTATTTATAAAGTGGCACTTTTACTAAACGACAAAATGGTGTAACAGAAAGAACAAGCCAGCAACAAACTAGTACAATAATGTTTTATTTTAAAAATAATTAAAAATATGGCGTAATAAAACAATAACAAATAAATGAAACAAAATTTCAGAAGGCGAAATAAATATTAGCTTACAGTTTGTCCCTTTAGGAGTTGTCCCTTTAACAATGCAACAAATAATCCAGCGTCGAATAATCCTGAAGAGTTTTCGGTAGAATGTTCTCGTAGATAAGCACAGTTGAAATAATCCAAAGGTAGAACAATACAGGAATGTTAATTATATAATCCAAATTCAACACTTTAATATTTATGTCACTGTAGAATATAGTAAGTCCACGTAAGTTCCAACACAGAAATATTTAAGATAGACGCTCCAAGTATTTCCAAAGCAAACTTTTTTTTAAAACTTCCAAACTTACTTTTTATCGGCAAACACGCCCTTATATATATACCCAAAGAAATTCCAGAACATTCACGTACCCAGAACATTTTCGAAGACCAGTTAAAAATAAACAATTGAACTTTCTAGCATGATCCTTTTGCTTCTAGCAGTTACGCGAATGCTACGTCATCAAAACCACAACGGTAAACAACCCTTAACCTGACTAGCGTAACCTTAAACGCTGGTGTACTATTGTACATAACAGTACTGATGACATCCTGCTAATTCGTGGTTTAGGATATACCCCCGATTTATGGCTTTGTAGAACCACCGCCGCATCGCAGGTCACTTAGAAGGTCTTCTGGCATGAAAGTACACGTTCTGATCCGGAAAGAATATGAATTTAATACAATATAAAAAAGAAAAGCGGTAAGAGGAAACATACTTGCAGTCGCACGTGCAAACAGCATCTAGAAAGTCATTGTGCCATGCTGTGGAATAATTCCTACGACCTGATAATTGTGTAACAAACTCGAATCGAATTCGCAACACAGCTACTTAAAAGAGATTTTACAAGATGTTTTCATTTGATTTTGACAATGATGTTGCACACATTTTTACTTATCTGTAGGGCCATAGTGGTAGTCTCCAATTTGTAACTTATCACCTCTAACTGCTAAACCTCGCACCGCGTGGTTTCGAGTTCCGTTGGGCGAAGGATTTAATGTGGAAAGGTCTTTTAGCTGACCTGGGGTCTACCTCCAATAAAAATGCTGGACATTGCTGTATATTATCATAATTGGTCGCTGCGATATATTTCTTAACAAATCTGTATAAAACGATATATATCTATTGGTCATTTTATGTTTCTTAATTATGTCATCTGAGTGCGACATGACCAAACCATATAGTAAAATATTCACAACATTTGTCAATTCATGAACTGCGACATTTATTTTTCTTTATTGCAGAATCCGTTTCATTAAGTGCTTCTTCAAACACATTTCAACAAGGATCCGTCCACTCAATAACATGCAACGTTACAGGCGCCGTCAACTGGACGTCAATCAGCATTGTGCGGCCCAGCTTAAATCACTACGTTCTTAACGTCACCCACGACGTTAACGCAGGGACGTTCGCAAATTCGTCAGAAGCTCACGTGCGCTTTGGAAACTCCAGCAGCTTAATGAGCAACGCCGCCTCTGTTGAAGTAGTATTTGATGACGTAGATTGTCAAGATGACGGGAACTACGCATGTCTAGTATTGGTCGGCACAGATGTCGGCACAGGTGTCAATTACAGCATCGCAACAACGAATATTTTAGTAGCAAGTATGTGTTAAACTGGGTTACTCAGACCTAGTCTTTTTTCATGACTGGTCCATTAAAATGACATGAACAATTTAATATGCAAAGAAGGTTGACTGCAAGGTATCAGTTACTGACTATAACGAGTTTAAATGTATCAGATTTTTGGTAAAATAAATCACAAACGTAACATCATTATATTTAGGGCTTGAAAGCCAATGTCACTTCTAGATAGCACCGGCATGGGGCAGCAGTTAACTTTGTAGAATTCCGACCAAAGCAAGCTAGCTGGAAATCACCATTTCAGTTCCTCATAGGTTTGCAACAATCGCACTTGACGAATCATTTGCTTATATCGTTCTTTGTTTATCGTTTCTGTTTTTCATTGTCAAATCGTTTGATTAACAAATGATTCTGAAAAAGATCCTCATGTTTAAAGAATCAATGAAATATTATTATTTCCATTACAATTTATGGCCATACACACGTACTTAATTACTGATCAACCGGGTACCATGGTACGGCTTTAGATTTTTCGTGGCATGTTATCACAGGGTAGACAGCACTAAACCAAGCAAAATATACTAAAATTTGAAATGGCACATAACAGGTATTCATATTCAAGCCAAATTAAAAAGCTGAAACAAATCTGTGACGAGTCATTAATCCAAAGGAACAAACCTAACAGATACCTCCAGCAAACATCGTTCACAGATTTCTTAAAGGTGATATCCGACAGTTTGGACCAAAAGTATTTTCACTAAACATCTAAATAAACTGTTGTTACCTGAACAGATCTTGCAAAATGCTGTTTATTGATGTCCTACACCTGTCTGAAAAAATGTACCATAACGTCACAATCGTCATTACAAACATGTTTTTCCTATCTCAGCCACGCTGCACAGTTAGCTATTTTTAAACTAAGACAACCACGTGACCACTTATGTTTTAGCTCATCCATGTCATCGGCTGAGACGTCAATGTCTATTTTAACCAAAATTCCAGTCGTTTATATATATATAGATTTGAAAAGAATGAATATTTTAAGTGTTGATTAGCGAGTTTTACTGTCCCAAATTGAGATACTGTTGAAAATGGTCAAAGCTTTCGACAGACGTTATGCACAAATATCCCAAACAGAGGTCCGATATTGTTACATATATTAGATACAGGCAAACTGCCGGATACCACCAATAAGTTGGTTATCACGATGCATCTTAATCAGGGTACATGATTTGCTATATTTTTCTTACTTCTCTTTAAAGCACAACCAGAAGCACCTTCGTTGACACTACCGGAAATGGCGTCGGACGGATTTGAAACGGAAGTGACGTGTGCTGGACGACTTGGAAGGACCGCACCAAATAATACAACGGCATCGGTTACTTTGGAGGCGATGAAACAAGTAAACATGAAATAAATATTAAAAGTGGTAGCCGACAGTTTGGACAATTTTGTTTCTCTTATGCAACTGTATAAATTATTGTTACCTGAAAAGATCCCACCAAATGCTATTAAATGGTGCCCTACATCCATGTGAACCTTAAAACACCATTTGTCATTAGAAACAAATGAATGTCCTGTTTTGCGACGTTGCACAGTGAGCTATTTTTAAGCTAACAAAACAACAACATAAACAACAACACGTGATCATTTCGATTTGAGATCACGTCACATGATCATCTGGGTAATCCGCTCTGACGTCGGTATCAATTTGAGCTGAAATCACCATCGTGCTTATTTATAGATTTAGAAAAAAAGGGACAATTAAAGCTTGTAAGATTTGTACCGTCTCACAATTGAGATAATGTTATTAACAACCCTTAACTTAAAGTACTAATTGATGTAGTAATTGTGCACAAATAACCCAGAAAAAGGAAAGGTAATGTTACATGTATTAGACAGGCATGGATCCAGGGGCTTGGGATAGGGGATGCATCCCCCATTCACACACACATACACACATCCCCCCCCCCCCCCAAAAAAAAACAACAACAACAAAAAAAAAACAGGTAAAAGAGTAGAGTTGTTAAAGTACGGACATAAGGCAAAAGGCGAGGGTAAACAACACCAAAGTCGTCGAGCACATGCATGTAAGCTTAATAAAAATACTAAGCTTTTAATGTTGACTGTTTAAGTCGAAGTTGGGGTCCGGGATTGGAATTGGGATTTGCCGGCATTTTTGCCGATACTGTGCAGCGACATTTCTATCATTATAGCACAGATGCACTTATGAGGTGCCCAGGGACTGAACCCGGCCGGTCCATTATACTGACACAGACGAGTCAGGCGTAATGCTGTCCCCTTAGCCCCGAGCGTTAGGAGGGAAGCCACACTACTACCAACTTTAAAGTCTTAGGTTTGACCCAGCCGGGGTTTGAACCCGTGACCTTCCTTAGGGTCCCTTACTGTGTTTGTGTGTGTGTATATATATATATATATATATATATATATATATATATATATATATATATATATATATATATATATATATATATATATATATATATATACTGCGATAAAGTTAAATAGATATCTATTCATCACACACACACACACAACACATACCACACTCACCCCCCCCCCCCCCCCCCCCCCAACCCACACACTCACACCCCACCCACACCCACACACACCACACACACACCACCACCACCCACACACACACCACACACACACCCCAATAAAATTTTCTGGCTCCGCCCCTGGCATTAGATATAGGCAAACTGTTGGATACCACCTTTAACCTTTGTGTTTTTACTTTCCGAGTGCGTACGAAAAGGTCTAGGTTTTGCGAATACAAATATAACTGACAGATATAAACGTCAGATAGTGTAGATATTGGTCAAAGACTGCTCAATTGGAGTTGTTAACAGATCTGGATCTCCAATATTTGAATAAGCCTTACAATAATTGCATACTTACAAAGCTGAAATATTATCGTTATTACACATATACCTACTATGTATATTATGAATCCGTTGGTATCGTAAAATATGGTGTATACATGTACATACATCATGCCTTTAATATTTCCATGCTATCTCACGCTTTTTAAATACCAGCTGGCATTCAAAATATAAATGATAATGTTTACTGGGTAACACAACTATTTTAACAACAGTTTATGGAGAATCGATATCATTATTCAAACAATCCAGAAGGTCGTAGACCCATGAGGACAATAGATACATGGCAGAACAGTTACAACACAAACGTGAAACGATGTAATACACAGTACATAATGTTAACAATAAAGTGATAAGATAAGTAAACAGTAATAATAAGTATGCTATATTTAGAACTATCCATGAGTCAGAATTGGTATAATTCGTCGTAATTCATAATCAAGCTTATCATCGCAAATAAATAAAACTCTATTCCATATGTTGTTATGACTCTTGGCAAAATGGTAAGCCAACAAGGAAAAGAATGAATATAACTAATGTTTTATACAACTTGAGCATCCTTTTGATATTTGTTGACAAATAATAAAAACGCTATAAATACTGCTCATTAAAAGGAAATCCACAACACCAAACGAACTTAATTATTTGCTATATTTATATGCTTATATAAAAGTTAGAAAGAATTCCACGCTGGACAGCCTTTTCCACATATATAAAATGAATATTATTATAACTTTACAGTCAGATGCCTCGTTTGCTGTCGTCGGTCGTGAAAGTAATGTAACAAGCCTGGAGAGGGAGTGTCAGATTGAGAAGAACGTAACGTTTATGTTTACGCCCGACGCCACGTTTAACAACGCAACCTTCCGCTGTAGAGTTGAAATGGAAGGCGACGTCTTATTTTCTGACAATATTACCATGATGGTTGCAAGTAAGAATACAAGAATAATAAAATTGTTTTGAACAATAAGTACGTTGGCAAGACTTTTTGTTACACATGTTAATTAAACAGGTTGGGCATTAAAATGTAGACACTAGATGATTCGACTTCGGGAGTTCAGCTGTGAGACTATGCATTTTGCTTCAAAGTATGTGAAATTCGTAGAACTAGTCTGAACTATGTTAAGTCGGCTGTATTAGGGTAAATCAGTAACACTGTATTCAATGTTGCAGTGGATACAAAAATTTTAGAAACTCTCTGTGGAGGTTCAAGAGTTCCCTCCAACTTGTTGATGGTAAATCATCGTCCGATACCCACGGTTGATTCTATTACGTTACTCTCCATTCATTACCCGTGGACAAATTGCTACTTATTTCGTCGTTCTGTTTGATTAGAACAGAACAGGCATTATCCAATCAGATGATAGGTTACAAAATTAAATACTCTTCAATCGGAAGATCAATACGGTGACCTGAGAACGTAAACATGGCGACAGGTACAGTGCATCGCAAGTGTAAAATATGTCTGTCAGCGATCCGCGACAAATGTTTTTTACAGATCCTTGGGCACTCCAGCAAGTATTGAAAAATACACGTCGGTTTTAAACGAAATCGGTACCCTTGCCCATGAAGACAGTGACGTTGCTTGTAATTTGTGCGTAAATAAACTTACGACAATGCTATCGAAGTGGTATGAAAGCGTAAACTTGATTGGTTGGCAGATTCGCTGGATGGTCTCAGCGAACCAATCGGATTGCGGCATTTCATAGCAAACAAAGCGACGAAATGAGTAGCAATTTGCCCACGGGTGATGAATGGAGAGTAACGTAATAGAATCAACCGTGGGTATCCGACGATGATGGTAAATTTGACAGGAAATATTTAGATGGGCAAAACTAAAAGGGAGATAACCCTGGAGTTGCTGCCATAAGACAAGGACGGACTTTCGTGTTTAAAACTGGTTTCAAAGGGATTCAAACAAAAGGGACTCCAATTCAAAAGCCAGTATCAGAAATACTTCTTTTCTAAAACAAAATATTAAGCTATAAACGTCAAATAAGATTATTTTCATTTTTCAAAGGAAAATATAAATACACCGACCCGTTCACTAATGCATTTTACACTTATTTCGCTGCAATGTCGTTATAAATATCATTTTAACGGTCGACCAGATATTTCGTTCGCCCATTCCTTTAAGAAGATTAAGTTGACCGACCTCTCAATTTCAGGTTGTGCTATTTTGCCAGACGTAGATAGCGGTAACCTCACGTACATCAACGAATCGGACAAAACAAAAGCCGATCTTAAGTGTGAAGCCGGATATCAACCGAACGGAAGTACCGTGATTAACTGTAACGAGAACGGAACTTGGAACCTGACTTCCGGTTGTGAGCCAGTAAACTGTGGCGAGTTTAATTTAACAATTCAGAATGCCAAAGTTAATGAACCGTCAGGATTGACGTATACAAGCACAATCAAAGTAGTTTGTGACTTGGGGTATGTTATTGACAATTATACCGATTTGATAACATGTCAAGCAAATGGCAAATGGAGCACATCACCCGTGTGTCGACCTGTGAAATGTGACATCAGCAACATTAATGTGGCGAATGGCAACATTGTCAATATCATTTATCTTGATGTAAATGAAACATTGCCTGTGAATACTCTGATTTGTGATACTGGATACAAAGAAGGAAATGGAACGTCTTCGAGGTGTCTTCCCACCGGAAATCTGTCCTCGGTGCCATCTTGTATCCCTGTTGACTGCGGGTCAGTCAATTCGAGTCTTCCAGAACATAGCACTGAGAAATCGTCAAATGGAACCGAATACAATTCTACAGTTTACATACAATGCGACAATGGTTCTTTCCTTTTAGAAGCAAATGTCGACTTTATACAGTGTAATAAGGATGGAATGTGGGAGACCAGTGCTGTATGTACAGTTGTCGGTGAGTGTGGGTTTAAATCTTTCTGCGTAGCTGTCAACCCTCACTATTGACCTACTTACAAATGCTGACGTACGGTCAGCACGAATGAATATAAAAACGGCTCCCACTGGTAGAAATTCCAGATAGTAGAAATTGCAGATAACACCGTGTACCGTATGGCTACTATTAAATGCACTGGGCCGTATTTTTCAAAGAGGGACGTATTAGGCGTTTTATAGTTAAAAAAAAATCATGAAAATCCATAATTTATTTCCGACAGTTCTGGTAGGCTAAAGTGCATAAAATCATCACTGCATCCTGTATACATTTCAACTTAAAGGTAATAAATGCCAAATATCACAACGCACAATGGTCAAACCCTAACTGTTTCGATCGGCAATCAAACTATACATAGCATATAAATGGCTTCAGAATGTCCGGTCACGTTGACCTGTAAATGCATAGGAAAATGTCCGGTTTGCAGACCAATTAAATAAAGTATTTTCAGTAACAGCACGTGGAGAAAATCGCATGGTGTTTTGGTTCTTGCAGGCTTATCTTGTGGAAAAATCAATAAATTAAGTTCAGTAAATCCTTACAAACGCCGTTTCTTCTTATATGCTCCCTGAAGGGTGAGCATATAGCCGCCGCTTTTGTCCGTTCGTCCCATTCGTTCGTCCGTCCGTCATAATTTTGTCTGGTGCATAACACAAAAACTATAAAAGATGTCAACATGAAACTTTATAGGCAGATAGATCTTAATAAGAAGTGCAGTGTACACGAACTATAACATTGGTTTGCATAATTTAGTAGTTACTGTCATTTGTTATTTTTAATACATAAGTTTTGCCCAGAGCATAGCACAAAGACTGTAATAATTATCAACAGGAATCTTTATAGGTAGATCTTAATGAGGAGAAGTGCAGTTTAGAAGAACAATTACTCTCTTTTAGGAGTTATTTCCCTTTGTTATTTTTCATACGTTAAATTTTTAATAACATATTCGAAACAAAAAAGCCCTTTTGGAACAATAGTTTATCC
Source organism: Sinonovacula constricta (assembly GCA_007844125.1). Taxonomy (NCBI): domain Eukaryota; kingdom Metazoa; phylum Mollusca; class Bivalvia; order Cardiida; family Solecurtidae; genus Sinonovacula; species Sinonovacula constricta. The sequence continues at coordinate 17,640,625 of CM017563.1, forward strand.
GGCTAACATCCATCGGTTCTACCGATTCTTTTGTTTGAATATATTTCTTGTTAATTGCTTATTTACAAAAGATTTCCTTGGCCGAGCATTTTGTTATATGTAAATAGTTTACACTGATTAACGTACACCATCGCCTGGCCGACGGATAGATCACAGAATCATATCAGAGGTTTCTTTTCACCTTGAGTATTTTGTTGTCCAACTAAAATATTAAATATCTTGTCTGCAGCCTTGTCTTATTGGCAGTTCCTAAAGGTTCACAAATTGAAAATCCTTAAAAATCCTTAAATCCACAATTCTTTAAAAAATAAATGTCATAAAATATAATATCTTACCACACACACGCGCGCGCGCACGCACGCACGCACGTATGCATGCACGCACACACACACATATGTATATACAAAACTGGTTTGGGTTTGTTGTTGTTGTTTTTGTGTGATATTTTTTTTACAGCTATACATATATAATTGTATATGTAAAAATTCAATAGCTTTATATTTTGTTAATTACAGGACCCGTGGAGTTTGACAGTTCTCCATACACGGCCGCGGCTAATAGTTCGGTGAACATCACGTGCATTGCCAACCAGGCGCCTAACTGGACCAATATGATGATAACCACCAGCAACCTCACTGTACTTATCCTAAATCAAACCGATTCTTTAAATGACACCAGTGATCATATGGTGACAGACGGCACCGTGTTTTTGTCTGAAAATTCATGGGTCACTGCGGATTCCGCCACGGCGTCAATCCAACTGGAGAACTTGCAGTGTTCCGACGCAGGAGAGTATGTCTGTTTAGTTTTTGCCGTCGGTGAGAACAAACAGCTCTCGAATTCAAAAGCTAACTCAGGGACTACACACATTGTAGTGGAAGGCTGTGATTAGACTTAGAACAGTACTTTACTATTCCTCAGTATCCGGGCAGGTCTACTTTGCAAAACTCATGTAGTAAATTAACGTGTCGCACAACTGTCTTTGATAACAAGTTAATATCAGTGAAAGGGCGTCCAATTTATGCTTTAAATAGGAAAATAAGTTAAAATGACGCGTTGCGATGACCGAAACCCGATCATTATTTGGACTAAAAGTGAGCTGAAAATGTATTCAAACAATTGGCCTTCACGTGTATATGACATATGCCTTATTTTCTGTATCGTTAACTGTCTAGTAAAAATTGTAATCATTTCATGTAATGATATAACTCAACTTTCTATGGAACCTATTTAATGAATATTGAACGAACATCAATCTTAAAACCATCGTACAGCACCGTTTACCAATGAGAATAAAACTGCTTAACCCATGTGGTTCGAATTTGCCAATTTCGGTACTTTATAAACGCGGTGCGAAGTCTGTAAGGCCTAATAACCACTTGGAACACCTCGGTCATTTTTTACGAAATCGAGATGTTCAGATACGCCAAGTAGTTACGAATGGCCTGATAAGTAAAACAACAGGCCGTTGATACATTTTAAATGCATTCAAAAAATAACACCGCACTTCAGCGCGTCAGTGCGGACACCAACAATATAACTTGGAAGGTCGGTGTGGGTGTTGATAGTTTTGTCAACGTCATAACACACAATCTGATTCGGTAGTATTGTGTTCAGGGGTGTGCCTGGGCGACTTTTGAGTATACGCACTATTCCTAAGGAGTCCGGGGGCTTGCCCCCCCCCCCCCTTCCGGATTTTTTCCATAGAACGCCATAGATGCATTCGGGGTTTGGGGTGGTGGTGGGGGGTGGGGGTGGCGGGTACTCTCACTGTCTAGAACAAAGAATTGTCTTAGAAGCAGGAAGAGACAGAAATACGTCAACTTGGATTGTTGAAGATTGTGTTGAATTAGAAAAATGTTTAAATTACATGGATTTAAATAATAAAGACAATTAACTGGTATTGCCTAACCCGGGTTAGGCGACGATTTAAATTCGCTTTTAGGCTATTTTATTTTTTCAATTTTCGGAAGCAATTGTACGCACGTGCGTAATTGCGTAAGCCCAGGCACGTCCCTTGTGTTGTGCGTTCTTGTGATGGAACACCAAGTTGCCAATCTATCTGTGTAAACATAGGTAGGCACTAGTTGGATATGCCTTTTATATAACGAGTCTTTTTTCATATTACGATTTTTAAATGTTCATAAACAAATGTAATTGTCTTTATATCAGTGAAATAAGCGTTGTTTTTTTCATGGCATGGTGCGAAAGTAATCCAGTCTTTTGGCAAAAACGTCTTTAGGGACATATGTTGTTGGGTTTGTTTCCGATTAGGCGGTCTTTTGTGGAAACGAGGTCAAAAGCACTTAATATACCAAATGTAAACACTTTCTGTTTTCAATAAAAATAGGGAGGTTGGGGTGATTTTAGACATAGACCGTTAATGCCAGGGTTGAATTTCTAATTCGTGCTCATCAAATAGATTGAACTGACTTGATAAAGTCCTCTCTGTGAAAAAAACTTTTCTTACCTTCACTTAATAACGATCCGGTGAAAGAGCTGGTCAAATTGCCAAAAAGTAAGGAACTGATAAAGAAGTCGTATTTCACTGTCATTGGTGCATAAGGAGCAGTAGGATTTTGCGAATGGTGTGTTTATAAATTTAGAAAATCTGGTGTTTATGTGGTTGCTGTATGCCATATATACATTGTTACTGCATTACGCTAATGCTGCCGACCTAATAAAATTAAGCTATTCCTAACGCGACAAAAAAAAATAGTTCTACGTATTTCCATTATAGAATGTAAAACAACTAGCAGAGTCACACAGATTAACTCCCGTTGCAGAATCATCAAATGTTTTACAATGGTATGCCCAGGCTTTTTAAACTAGACCCTCCGACTCAGTGACCAAATATGTGACCTAAACAGAAAGCAGTAAGCCCAGGATTTTGGTTCATAATACTTCAATGATTGACGGACTGAAGGTGAGAACATGTTCACCACTGGCTGTTAACACACGGTTGTTGCAATGTTTCCTCTTATAACATAAAAAGTAATATACAAATAACGTGGCTGATAATAGACAAAACCGCGTTTCTCAAGTCTATTATTAAGTCTGCTTGACGATTAAAATTGTTTTAAATTTAAAATACCTGTTCAACTCATATTATGTAAATGTTTAATTTATTTTTATATTTGTATTTTCATATTACACAAGCACTCGAACGAGAGATGTGCCATAAACTTTATTCTCAGTTTTCTTTTTTCTTACATGTTTTTTTATATATATTCAAATATTTTGAAATAAGATATGTTTTTCACAATGTGCTGGTTTTCGGCGCTGTGATACACTATAGTACGATTTTGTTGCCATATTTTTGTAACCGGACATATGCACTGCTTTGTTTATAAAAGAAAATATATAGCACAGTGTTTAATTGTTATTAATCTTAAATTTATTATTTTAGCCAATGGACTTGATAGATTGTCTAACACATAATTTATTGGCACATTTTAGCATAATATTATTATGTAGTATTAGCACGTAGTTTAACAAATTCCTTTAATATCAATACTTAAAATTGCCTACTGCTTGCATGCGTTCCCATAAAATATACAGTTTTTGTAGTTTTGCATATGTCATTGATTACAATATGTATCATTGTGTTTTACTGCATGCAATTCGCTTATGCCATTGCCAATTTTCCTTTATTTGTTTATACAACCTGTGTACTGACGGGCCATTGGCCTATTGTATTAATAAAAGATCTATCTATTATGTTGAGTCATATTCCGTCCTAAAGAAAAAATTACGTAGTGTCGGACTTGTACCTCCTCTGACTGCTTAGCTTTCCACCTCGTGGATTCGAGTCCCGTTCGGGGCCAAGGACTTTATGTGGCAGGGCCTTTCAGCGGACCGGTGGTTCTATCCAGACATTTGTCTGGGGTCTACCTTAACTAAAATAGCTGGACGTCGCTATAATGATCATAATTGGTCGCTATGTTGTATTTAAGAAAAAATCGCAATTACGTTGACCTGCAAATTGTTCAATTATATATGCTACCGTGAGTTGGGGTTCGGTAACGACGGTTATGCTACTAATAAGACTATATTTTCAACAGAAAAATATTTGACAGGTTATGATAAAAATTATACACCCTGGTGTTTATTTAAGCAAAAACAAAATGATTTTTCAGCAATCAGCCGCCAACTGTTACTTCTTGAACATTTTTTTTAAAATATAAATTCAGAAATATAATGTATCCTGCAGCGAGGTCTATGAATGTTCAAATGAAATTGGTCATACAGACAGCTGCGAGATGTTGGTCAGCATAATAAATGATCGAACATGTTCTTTTACTGAGGTTTTTTATCCAAGGTCAGAATCATACGGTCTTTTTTATGAATGTATTAGTCCTGTGATTAAAGGCAGTATAGCATCATCCAAGGTCAGAATCATATACGGTCTTTTTTATGGATGTATTATTCCTGTGATTAAAGGCAGCATAGCATCTTTTTAATTTACCGTCGTCTTTGGTGGATTTCATAATGTCCAGAAACCCGTTGATGTTTAATGTAGCAAAAAAGAAAAAAAGAGAGATAGCATTGGCAAACAAGTATATAGTTAATAAGATGGCTTAATTCACTATAATTATACATGAAGCGTCTTTTTCGAAGTGAACTTTTTATACAGAACAGAAATCTTCAACGCGAGATGTAACTAGTTTCAACTGATCTTCGTTGACCTTGCCCCAGTAGGTCCCTTTTGCCGACTGGCCGTTCCAAGGCGGTAACTGTTTTGCTTGCTCTTTTATGTTAAATAGCTAATAACAGATTTGTTATTACTTTTACATTTGACTTGCATGGGAATACCATTGTCCTGTGCCTTTTCCAATGTTGGTAAATGTTGTAATGCTCATAAGACTATGTCATATATTCTTATCGAACAAGTTTTTATTTAGTAAAAATATATCCTAAATGCCTACGCCATGCATGGCCCAAGCATAAGAGGCTAACAATATTTAGTTTAGCGACAATACCGGGAAGAGTTAAAAAATGTCAATCTTTAAACGTCGGCTCCAGGTACGGGAGGCCTCGGGTTCGATCCCGGGCCACGACATACCAAAGTCGTTAAAAATGGTAGTGGCATAGCTCCCTTGCTAACGCTCAAGCAAATATAAGGGTAGTTCCACGACTGGTTGGCCCGGTGTCAGGATAATGTGACTGGGTGTGGTATCATGCCAGGTGTTCACGGCATGCTATACACAGTGAAGGCAGCACTATATCTGCTTCAAGTGGACACCGTCTCCAGATAACTGAAATACTGTTGGTGGGACGATAAACCCAATAAACAAACAAACAATCTTTAAATATTAAAAATGAAAATAACTTGCAGCAATTTGATTGTCAGAATGACCTGAAAATAACCAATAATTTTGCACATGTATAATTTTGATGATTGTTGAAATGTTGCAGAAGAAATATCTTAATATGTACCCGCGACTGGACACGGACAGCCTTGAACAGATTGATAACAGACTGTTAACGATAATTGTATATAAACCTATTTCATGTTCATAGAATGAACCGCTGAATGGCTTCGTGTCTTTGCCGGAAGGGAACGTTGATTTATTTATTTGGGTTTTACGGCACACCGACACTTAACAGGTCATACGGCGCTGAATACAAAGAAGTTTAATGTGAATAGAGAGAATAATCAGGTAAAAACGAAACTATGGTAGTAAAATATTGAAAAATACAAAAATCTATCAGGCTAAAATAATGCGAACCACAATCGAAAATAGGTTAATATATTAAACGGCCTAAAAACGTACAGTTAACTGTCTTCAAAAAGATTATAGCAATGTAAGAAGTAGCAAAAAATAAAGACGATTCATTTTGTTTCTTTAATTGTAAGCAGTACAAACATATTAAAGCAAAAAGTAAGGGATCTCACTGTAAAATCGAACACCGAATAAGCTTGTCAATTACATTATGAGTTCCAATTATATTGTAACAAAATCATGAGTATTGCATACTTAAGCTTACACAAACATGAGGTGATTCTGCCAATGACTGAACACTTGTACCACAATAGTAAAAATAAACAAGACGCTGTGTTCAGAAAACACATGTGCCCCCGGTAGCATAGTTTGTCATGATAAACCAAGAAATGAGGGTAGTCAGATTTATGTAATTCGTCAGGGTCATGACCTGTGCACTGTTTAATAAGTGTGCAAACATTCATGCCACTGCTCTTTGTAGAAACTGAGAAATATCCAACTTGCCAAAACAGGTTAACCATAATCTCTAAGTACAGAAAGGGGAGATAAATCAAGAAATAAGGTAGCCAGAGTTATGTAACTTGTCAAGGTCATGACTTGTACAGTGTTAAGTGTGTCAAACTTTCATGCCACTGCTCTTTGTAGAAACTGGGGTATATCCAACTTGCCAAAAAAGGTTAACTGGACAGACGGATGGTTCAATTACTAGATGCTGGGGGCATACAAAATGTATGGTGTTTTATGAAAAATAAGACAAGTATCTAATTTCATAAAAAATAACTTATAACACATATATCTGATATGGGAAGTACGTACCCCTGTAGTGTCTTAAAAATTCCTACGTTTTCATTTATCAAGGGACATAACTCGAATTGCATTGTCTTATCTCCCCTTAAAATAGGTTGTTTTTATATTATAGAAAAATGGCATCGTCGTCTTCTTTTAACTATTAAAAATGCTTCAGACTTGACTATGCACATTAACTCACATCTAACAGACAAGATAAAAGGTCAGTACTGTTGAGTTAATTTATGACTATAAAAATAATATAAATATCGGCATTAAAGTTTTAATTTCAAAATAAAGAATTAGGTTTTTACATGGTAAAGGTTTTTACATAGTTAAGATTCACAGATATGGTTGCACATACGGTTGCATAAAACTTATTTTGATACTTAAAAAAATAAACATGGTTTAAATACTACAAAATCTTAATTGTTTTTTAATTGTATAACAAATAACTAATCAATGCAAGAAGATAATACCAGATTATTGTGAAATAGTTGTTAGAAACAGCATAATAACTAAATCTGCAGCAGTTTAACTAAGAAGAAAAGTGACAAAAATTACAAATTAGATAAACAACATAATATCATCAGTTATAGTTATTTTTTTAGGATTGTCTTAATGATTTATCATCATGTCATTATTGTTACCATTTTTCAAGCAGTTTTCAGAGATAAATTTTTATATCAGTTATGAGAACAGAAAAAACCCAAGTTCTTTGATAACAGATGAATAACATTTAAATGAAAAACAGTAAGTGCTGTGGTTGTGGTAGGACAAACGTGTTAGATTGAGTATCATGTGGTTGTTGTAGGATAAACAAATTTGACTTTTGTGGTTGTCATAGGATAAACGTGTTTGTTTAAATAATAAAGTGGTTATTGTAGGACAGAATTGTTTGACTATTAAGTGTTTGTTGTAGGCTAAACATGTGTTTTTGACTATCATGTGGTTGTCAAAGAATAAACATGTTTGACTATCATGTGGTTGTCATAGGATAAACATGTTTGACTATCATGTGGTTGTCAAAGGATAAATGTGTTTGACAATCATGTGGTTGTCACATGATAAACATGTTTTTGACTATCATGTGGTTGTCATAGGATAAACATGTTTGACTATCATGTGGTTGTCAAAGGATAAATGTGTTTATTCATGTTATAGTTGTCATTTTGTCAGCAAAAATCACTATTGTTTTGCAAATACGAATGAAATATTTACACAACAAAAAGACTGTCTGATCTAATCTTTAAACATTTGGTTATGGCACACAATTGCACTGTAATTTCTGAAAATCACAACAATGATGATCATCATCATGTTGATGATGATGATAAATGATGATGATGGTGAAGCATAATAAAATTATACATGTATTAGCATAAAAACAACATAAAATGTGGACATTTGCAGGAATATCTTCTCCTATAAAAAGGATTTACTACAAACAAACAAAATAAAAAAATAGCAATAAATAAATAATAAATAACATTCACACAAAAAGATTCGTATTTGTTAATCTCTAAGATATTAACTAACTGTGACAGTTACACATGCACATGTCGAGACTGCCCCCGTGGCAGTCAGAGTAGCCAACTTATAACTCCAATAAAGGCTCAATCTCTTACGGACTTCAGGTCTTAAAATAAAAAAAATGGATTAATTCAAGTATCTTTATACTAATAATATTTATTTACATATACAATACATTTTTAAAAGATTAAAATTTTGCTTTAACTATGGTAAAAAATGAGTTAAGTTTTATTAAAAAAAGTTCTATCAGATGTTTAATAAAAGTTTGTATTAAATGAAAACTCGTGTTAAATTAGCGAAACACAAGACTTCACTTTCATCATTAAAAATATTACTAAAACTATCATATACTATTATATCTTCCGTGGAATACAAGTAAATGGCTAACACATCGTAGCCATGCTATGTCTACCAAATTTTGCCTTATGTATTTTTACATGTTTTGTTGTATTACGCTAGTAAATTCACAATGAAGTTCAAACTTCAACATTTTATTAAGCCAACATTTTGGCCATATTGCCTTCATATGGATTGTTTGTAAACATAGGAAGTGATGTTGACGCCCAAAGACTAGTGTAATACAGCTTTTTTTGATTGATGACGTCGTCAACGTCATCATAACGCAGCTCTTCTTATTCTGCTATATCACCAAGTATTGTTGTTAAAATTCTATAAAATCGCATACTGGTGACTAAAATCATTTGATAAAAAGAATCTAACACCCATCCATTGTCATTTAACACAAACATTTACAAAACCTGTCCCAGTAAAATGATAGTAAGTTCTCCATAGGCTCACTTCCTATCACTTTTCCTAACATGTTTAATAAAACTTGTGTCTGGGCCTCTAAATATGAGACAGATGATGACAAGTGAAATGATTGGTCAACACACTTAAGACAACATTAGGTCAACCAACATGACACAAGTAATGTGATTAGTCAGTCAATATGAAACAAGCGATACGATTGGTCAACCAACCTAAGTCAACCAACATGACACAAGTGATGTGATTAGTCAGTCAATATGAAACCAGCGTTACGATTGGTCAACCAATCTATGTCAACCAACATGACACAAGCCATGAGATAAGTCAATAAATATCAGACAAGTGATATCATTGGTCAACCAACATGACACAAGTGATGTGATAAGTCAGTCAATGAGAGTCAAGTGATATGACTGGTCAACAAAGAGTTAATATAAAAAAAACTGATAAGGAATCATTTATATGGCAAGCAAAAATTATTACTTCCAACATTTACTTGATGTTTTTATAAAAATGAAAAAAAAAATATCTTTGGTATATGATGCTTAAAAGTACAAAAAACATTTTAAGCATATCTGCATTTAAATGAGTTAACACAGTTTAACTGCAATGTGATGTTTAAAACAAAAAAAATAAAAATATGGTTACATTAAGATTTTCCACACCATTTGGGTTGAGGGGTTATAAATAGACAACACTGACAACGCCGCAAACCCCGCCCACCCCTGCAGACTAATATACATATTTAAAACAATCTCTCATACATTTGGGTTGAGGGGTTATAAATAGACAACACTGACAACGCCTCAAACCCCGCCTACCCCTGCAGACTAATATGCATATTTAAAACAATCTCTCATACATTTGGGTTGAGGGGTTATAAATAGGCAAAACTGACAACTTGACAATGCCCCAAATCCCACCCACCCCTGCAGACTAATTTACTTATTTAAAACAATCTCTCATACATTTGGGTAAAATTACAGACGCTACAAAGAGTACACTTAACAATTAACATGTTTGTGTGATAAAACAAACTGATTATTAGTCTGAATAATATCATGTACATTAATAATGCAAATAAATACCTTTGACAGTTACGGTTGCCACATTAACTGAATTATTGTCAACTAAAATATTCTATAACTTATATTACTAATATTTTTATAATGACTAATTCATTGTATTATTATCATTTCTATTATTTTTAGGCATTAAATTGTATTGTTATTATAATTTATTATAATTTGCCATAACTGTCGTTAAATGATTATTTTTATATAATCATAATACATATTATATTGTTTTATTTCTGTATAATTCTTTTGTATGTATAATTATTACACTGTTTTTTAATTATGTTTATGTCTTTTATTATAATTACTTTACTTAGTATTTTTATAATTAATATTTTTATAATTATTATTTTATTTTCATAACTTGTTTTTTTACATATATTGCAGTGACCGTTTATGATCATTATAGCAATGTCCAGCTTTTGTGTGGAGGAAGACCCCTGACACATGTCTGGGTAGAACCACCAGCACAACGCAAGTCAGATGGAAACGTTCACACATTAGGTCCTTCGTCCTGAAAATCCGAACCCACGCAGTGCGAGGCTAAGCAGTCAGAGAAGTTACAAATCGGCGACTCTACCACTATGTCATGGTCACCCAATAACTTTATTATATCGTAAATATTTTATATATTACATAAATGTGACTGGCCATATCAAAATCAGTCTAAAGTCGCATTTCAGATTATCCAGATAATCCGCACAAAAGGCATGCAGGTGCTAAAAATATTGTTTTTTAGATTTTGGTATATAATTACTGATGAAACTCTTTATGTATAAATTGAAAAAAATAGTCTAATTAAATAAGTTTTTGACTGTTTATTTTAACTTTGATCATACCCAATACTCTGTTTACATTCACATAATTATCGAGATTACGCAAAGAACAATGGAATATGAGCCCAATTCATTAGCGCATTTAAAGCACAAAGAGATAGAGTGGTTGGTATCGTAATAAAGGTTAATTTCAGGGGAATTCAATAATTCCATTTTTAAAAACATAATCGCCATATCAAAGTAGCCAATACAATCTCTTATAACAAGTGACCAACACAAAGGAAATCAGGCTCCTGTTGCTAAATAAGCTTGTTGGCTTTTCTGATTGGTCAAATGGACGTCACGTGATTTTTTCTCTACTTCCTTTATCCCATTGAAATAATTTTTTCACATATCTTTACTGTTTACTGCGTTTACATCGAAATAGAAATGGAATTTGTCATCGATTTGTTTTATTACTGGATAATAAACAATCAACACAATGGATTTATCACCAGAAGCAGTGGCTAAATGCCTAAATGAGTCAGTAAATGGGTCAAATCTTAGTGGTATCGGAAACTGGGATGAATTGATTACAACTTACTTTACTAGTGCAAGTGGTACATTGGACTGCGATAGTTAGTTACAATGAACGGTGTAATGATATGGAAGAAATGTTTACAGACATCGCTAATTCTCAGTGGCACATGTTTTTCTATTTAAGTAAATTTTGTTGATTTATTTTAAAAACCTTAAAAACAGTGTTGCCCTCATATAGTTACCGAGACAAACGAAATTGACACTTTTATGATTTTCTATGATCACTCTTTTTTTAAAAGTGTTGCATTATATGGTTGCTCTGATAATAAAGTGTATATGCATTGAATAGAGATGTGTTTTCTCTTTCCAACAATGTATGACATGATGGTGTAATTTATATAGAGAATGTTGGTTGCTATGGCATTTCATTTTAAGAACAGACCAAAAATTTAACAAAAAGTTTCAGTGCCGTTTTCTCCACATTTATGTGTAGTTTTAGGCCTTAAACTGTTCGTTACTCAAATCTGAATGTTACTTAAATCTGCATAAAAACATTCCACAGAAACATAGTATCATGATTGTTTTTGTATCGTTTTAAAGGTCTTTTTATGCTCTATAAAATAAATATAAAAACTAAAAATATTAATTTTATGACTTTAGACTGATTATGATATGACCAGTCAAAAAATATCATATATATCATATTTTAACTTTTGTTTCTTCATAAGTAATATTTCTATTTAAATGTGAATAGTTTCTGCCTCTGCCTCATATTTGACTGAGCTGTTGCTGAACAATTTGTATGCCTTCCGTCTCCCTCTTGTCAGATACCCCTTTTTGTAGACCCAGATGATGACGCCCACGGTGAGGATGATTAACAAGAGGGCAAACAAACATGGCAGACCAGTAATCAGCAGCATATTCAATAGTAGGTGGTCTGCTGTATTTACTTCCACTTTTCCCAGACCTGTAAGTAGAAAATATATATGGCCTGCTGATGCCCAAATAATGTGTCAAAATCCCCGTGGATTTTTTTTCATATATAAAAGATAGTGAAATATACCTAGAAAGAAAACCAGGACAGAATATTAAAAGAATTTTTTTTTTAATTATACTACCTTATAATAACAAACAAAACAGGGTTTTACCCATAATCATGATTGGTTAGCCAAGATAGCCCTATATTGCTCACCTGTGTATTTGTTTGTTTGTGTATTGGGTTTTATTATCCCACCAACAGTATTTCAGTTATCTGGAGACGATGTACACTTGAAGCAGATATAGTGCTGCGTTTACTGTGTATAGCAAGCCGTGAACACCTGACATGATACCACACCCAGTCACATTATCCTGACACCGGGCCATCCAGTCATGGAACTACCCTTTTATTTGCTATAGCAAGGGAGCTATATCACTACCATTTTTAATGACTTTGGTATGTCATGGCTCAGGATCGAACCCAGGGCCTCCAGTATCTGGAGCAGACGCTCTACCGATTGCCCTACCTTGTCTAGTCACCTGTGTGCCGTAGACATTTAGAGAAAATTAACAAGAAATGTCAGCAATATTAAAGCGGACAAGAATTATTGTAATACATGTACAGAAAGCAACATTTGGAGAGTCAGTTTCATTTTCTTTTACTACATCATAACATATGGAAAATAGCCACCTCTCTAGAGGTCATGTTTTTTATGGATAAATTTTTTTTCAAAACACTTGAATTTTGATAGATGGCCACCCAAGAAACATGTTCCTATACCAAATATTAAGGCTTTAGCTCTTGTAGTTTCTGACAAGAAGATTTTCCAAGTTTTCAATACAAGCATATACAGAAAACTGCCAAGCCCCTTGTGGCCATTTATTGGACAGATCAAAATTATTTCAGCAATCTTGATATGGTTTAACCCAAGAACATCTATACCAAATATCAAAAGTCTAGCTATGTGGTTTCTGAAATGAACATTTTCTAAGTTTTCCTATAAAGCCATATATGGAACATGGTCATGCTCCTGGCAGCAATATTTTTGTTGGATCAAAACAACTTTTCGGTTCCCCTTCATGCTGAAGCTTCTGAGAAAGTTTGGTGGAATTTTTGCCCAGGGGTTTTAGATAAGATTAAAATGTTGATGGAAGGGCAATGCCTAGGACCAGACAGCGGGCAATCAAGATAGCTCACCTTAAGCTGAACAAAATAAACAAACTTACTACTCTCCATATAGAAAGTTGTGAAGCTTGAATTCTTGGGTTTTGTTATGTTTCCAATGTAGACTCCATGAGGGGTGTCTAAAGTTCCATCCAACTCAAATTCCTGGTCTGTTGTAAACCTCTCCCCTACAGAAAACATCTTTGTCATCGTGAATATAACTCTCCTATTGTCAGGTGATGTTCCTGCAAGAATACAATCACACATGTACCAGGCATGTTTAAAACATATCTTTCTTATAGTAACTTGCTTATTCTTTTATTTGCTTACATCATATCCTTTAACGCAGAACTTATTTCGTTACTAAGTATATTTCAACTGTTTTATACGGTCTTCATCAATTTGTTGACATTCATCCAATAGGTGTCACGTGAATAAGCAGTCAGGTGTCAACACAACAGGGTTTTAACCGGACGCAGGATCCTGCATCCGTATGTGCATAAATCACAGTAGGGATTGGGATTTAGGATTAGCCGGCATTTTTTCAGATACTGCGCAGCGACATTTCTATCGTTATAGCACAGGGGCACTTATGAGGTGCCCAGGGACTGAACCCGGCCGGTCCATTATACTGACACCGACAAGTCAGGCGTAATGCTGTCCCCTTAGCCCCAAGCGTTACAAGGGAAGACACTGCTACCAACTTTAAAGTCTTTGGTATGACCCGGCCAGGGTTCGAACCCAAGACCTCCCTATCCGCAAGCCGACACTCTACCATCAGAGCTATTGCGGCACAAAACATAAATTCTGCCAATAGTTTTGGCGCTTTCGCTTACAGTGGATGTTGTTGTAAGGAATGCTGTACTGTTCTGATGCATTCACATGTTATTTTAATGAGAGCTTAAAGTTAGAATGATACGTCAAAACAAACTGACTTAAAAAGTTTTGGGGGTAAAAGGAAGGATCGCGAAGATGATTAAAAGGATGTGTCGTCAATGGTCAGTTCTGAGTCAAGTACATCATATCAGTTGTCTTTCAAGTCCAAACGTGAGCGTAAATTTCAGTCTGTTTGGCTTGACAAATTTAAGAGTCTACTGTATATTCAGTGTTAATTTACATATACTAATAAAGCCATTATATGGCTATAATGATCAATTTCTACTACTAAAATGACTTAGACCCCCAAATTTTCATGCTGGACCCCTGTTGTCATAGATCCTGCAACCAGTGGACCCCTAAAATAAAAAAAGTAGTGTAAATCACTGCAAAAGCAGAGGGGTAAATGTTTGAGGTTGACTTATAACTCCTCAGCCCTTTATTGCGGGGGGTTGAGTCCTGGTCGGAAGCAAGCACTTTTATGTAGGTAGGTCTTGCAGATGACCTCCTTTGCAATGGTGGTTCTGCCCAAAAATATTTCTGGGGTCTTCCTCCAACGATAATTAGCTGGATGTTGCCAATATAACCATAACTATGTAGGCTGGATGTAACAAAAAACAAAACAAACATTTATACTTTCAAAAAGCCACGTACCATTCATTTCCATGATTGTTCCTCCCTCCGTGTCATGGAAGTCGGCCACCAATGTTTGACTATCGTAGGGATGAGTGTAGCGAACAATAAACATTATCCAGTATACCGTGCTGTTGTATATATAGTGACCAGAAAAATGGTGTAAACGCTGAAACTCGTTTTTCCAGATGGCTGTAAATCTCACGGGAATATTGCCAGTTGGTGCTGCAGTATCTTTCTGAATGGCCTTAGATGGTTCATTTGTTACTTTCTGATCAAAGGAAGTCGTCTCATCTGCAGTGGGGTCTAATTGATTATGACAAACAGAAAACTGAAGTTATTTGCTAACCATAAAAGAGGTCATCGTCTGATACCCACGCTCGACTATTCTGTTTTACTACATTCGTCGGCCGTGGGTTTATTGACACACTTTCTGTCGTCTTATCAAACTGAATCGAACAAAAATTGGCCAATTATAATACTGCTTACAAAATCTATACTCTTCAGGATGGAGACAAGAAGTATAACAATGGCTGCTCCCAGTGCTGCAATCTAAAGAAATGAGCTTTATCACTGGATTGAAATCTTCATTGGATTATGAAGCGATCAATGAAATATCATTACCAGAAATGGCAAAAAGTGAACTAAATTTGCCACAGCAATAAATGGAGAGAAATGGAATGGATCGGTCGTGGGTGTCTGATGATGAAGTGAGGTAGAAAATCCAAGCATCTTTGGTATAGTGGTTAATGGTGGTTAAGATCACTACATACTGGTCATCAACCATGATGTTGATATCTAAAATTTAGGTAAAATCCCCGTCATACTATTAATAGATTTGGAAATAATACACATTGAAAGTGATATATATTTCATGATTTGTACTGTCTAATGATTGAATTTAAAATTCATGAGGAAATAATGCACAAATTCTCCAGAACAGGAGAAAAATAAGGATAAATGTATTAGATTTAAGCAAACCATCTTAGACCACCTTTAACAAAGTAACTACAGTCCTTGCATTAAAATTGCACATGTGTAGAATGTGACCAGCATCTTGAATACCTGTTACACTGACAGTAGGGAGATCAGTTGTAGTGTTGTCACACTTTGTCACACTTGCAGTAGAGTTATCTCCCAGCGCACAGTTTTGAGGGGTCGCTGAGATAACACATAAACCTGAAAAAAGACATATTTATCCCTAAGTTTTAAAACAAATAAAAAAAATTTGCTTTGAAATTTATACAATCAAATAACTTATTTATGATTGAAGAAATAAAAGATTTAAGAGTTCATTTATAAAAAAATAATAATTTCATTTAATATATTCATATGTTTAAATGACAGATAATGTAAACAATAGATATATCAAAACATATAACAATATCTGACTAAATTTGAAGTTTATTTAAATTATAAACAGTCTTTTTAATCAAATACATTTGTATTGAGTGTGAGGTAAAGAAAACGAAAAGCAAGCATAAAATAAAATTTCAAATGGATGTTGATTTTTTATATTCATCGAAGGAAAAACTAAACTGCATTATGATCATAGAAGTGATACCCAGCTATTTTGAAGACCTACATCTGGGTAGAACCTGCGGCACATGGCATGTCAGCAGAAAGAACTTTCCACATTGTGTTTGTTCTGATTGAAACCCAGACAGTGATAGGTATAAGATGTATAACTCCAGTTGGGTAGAACCTGCGGCACATGGCATGTCAGCAGAAAGAACTTTCCACATTGTGTTTGTTCTGATTGAAACTTAGAAACCCAGACAGTGATAGGTATAAGATGTATAAGTCCAGTTGGGTAGAACCTGCGGCTCATGGCATGTCAGCAGAAAGAACTTTCCACATTGTGTTTGTTCTGATTGAAACTTAGAAACCCAGACAGTGATAGGTATAAGATGTATAACTCCGGTTGGGTAGAACCTGCGGCACATGGCATGTCAGCAGAAAGAACTTTCCACATTGTGTTTGTTCTGATTGAAACCCAGACAGTGATAGGTAGAACATATATAACTTCAGTTGGGTAGAACCTGCGGCACATGGCATGTCAGCAGAAAGAACTTTCCACATTAAGTGTGTTCAATCTGATTGAAACCCACACAGTGAAAGGTATAAGATGTATAAGTCAAGTACGATATATATGAACATGCTTTTTGTGTAATATTTACCTCCAATGAATAAGCACAAAAACAGGAGCAACGTCAGGCTCCCCATATTGGCAGGATGTGACTACAATCGCTTGTTCAAGACATTGCAGAACTGTGTAAGAAAATAGAAACAATAAATCTAAAATTGGTAAAAAGCAAATAAGAATGTATATCTACTTTAATATATAATGTTTTTGGCATCATAAACAGTACAGCATTTTTATTTAAATTCCAACTAAGGGAAATTGATGTTGCCAAAATTGACGACTTCTTTCTTCTGCATTCTTTGGAAAGGGGTAAAAAGTTATTTTGCTGGGACCGTTTATTTAAACAGTAAGACAGCAACAGGTCATTTCCATTATGACTGGTTTACATGATAACAAATCCACCATACATAACAAGTGGCTGTTGTTTATAAAGTATTATGCTAATGATGTCAAAGTTATGGCAATACGCATATCTCACCGATGATGTAGAGAGCAAACAATGTAATAATGATTACAGTCATTGAAATTAACACACCCGTTCATCCGTGGAGACTAAATTTAAGAACGAATATGTGAATTTTATATTATGTTTGTTGCCCAATGGGCTAGTATTTTTTTCTGAAGCTTGAAAATAAGTTAAGAAAGTACATGGTTAAATTTTGCAGAGCAATAACAAACAATAAACCTTAAAAAGAATTTTTGTTTCTGAAACCAAACTTCTGGCATGTAAAATGGTCAGGAACCTCCAAATGTAATACATAAAAATGGCATGTAATAATTGAAGGCTAATTTGAAGATTGTGGTACCGGTAAGTCAAATATTGTCGAAAAAAACTCATTAGCGCACACATTTTTCAATTGCTAATAGGTAGCATGCAACAAAAATGATACATTTAACCACAAAAAGGACTGACGTTCTTGCATCATCTAAAATTAGTTTAAATTCCAATTTGACACTTCGACACTATTTTTATTTTCATCTTTCAGTTTTCTTCTTAATTAAAACTGCACTGACACGGAGCTGTATATAATCTAATTTTAAGGGTTGCAGTGTAATTATTATACAGATATTATTGGTCTATGACATTTTCCAGTGCAAAAAAGAGCAAAGTGAACTAAGATGATGTGAACTGCTTTCTTAGCCTGTAATCTCTCTGAGACAAGCTGAACCACCACTACCTTCCTGTTACTTTTGTCATCCTATCATATATACATTTTCTTTAACGTTTTTGCCTCATTAGCATAGTTACTATTAGAAGTGGTTCACAAAATAGTGGCATTTTAAAAGTAGGCAATGTACATTGTTGTGTAGTTTGAAAACAATCTGACGGAAGACACCCATCTAATATTTATGGTAAACCGAGTCAAGCATATACCGCTTACTAATAATGAAGCAAATTCCGAAATTGGTACTTCTTACTACTTTAGGCTGACATCATAGGCGGATCTAACAGCGGGTTGGTAGGGGGAAACCATTGAAATTAAACTATGTGCGTAAAACAAAACTTTCTATGAAGGTCTGTCAAGCATCTGAAATGCAGGAAATGGCACTATTTGGCTTCAAGATGTCAACACCCCTCCTGTGGGAGCATGTCTTCAGACCCCCTAACACTACTCAAACCTTTGATTCTCCCTTAATTTGACCTCTCCCCTCATCCCATGAAAAAATATTATTACAGATTATCTTTGTCACTGAAAATACTAACAGTATGTACTCATGCAGAAGGTTTTAGCAGCTTTTCCAAAAGGCAAGAAATGGCTCTATTTGGCTGCTACATTTAAAAGTTTCCTGGGGGAGCATGTCCCCAACACCCTCTTGTATGACTAGCACATCTGGTGCTTGCTCAATTTAATGCCTGCTCTATCCACTCCTGAGAGATATTTTATTTCATTGTA
This sequence comes from Sinonovacula constricta, assembly GCA_007844125.1. Taxonomy (NCBI): domain Eukaryota; kingdom Metazoa; phylum Mollusca; class Bivalvia; order Cardiida; family Solecurtidae; genus Sinonovacula; species Sinonovacula constricta. Next base: position 17,659,502 of record CM017563.1, read on the forward strand.
TTGCTTTTAACACTTTGTAATTTCTTTTCCTTATGGATGTTTACTGATAAAACCTACTTTTAGTTGCACTGCCATATTGGTATGAGACTTACCAACAAGTAATTTAGTCATAATTAATTTAATCTTTCTTAAAAAAAAAAGTAACAACAATACATTTCATTTCTTCATAAAGTAACTCAAGTAAATAAAATATAGTTTTTCATATAGTTCCATAAAAAGGTTTAAATAATCCCCTACAAGTTTCGAGAGCTGGTCATTTCCAAGCAATAGGACTTTTCATAACTGATCTCGAATTTGCTATTTAAAGAAAACAAGTGTAAGTCCTGTTTGTGTCAGTAACTGGATTTTTTAATGAAGGAACAAATACATAAAGACACTAGACCTGGTAGCACAATTTGAAGAGTGTCGGCTTCATATATGGGAGGCCCTGGGTTAAATCCTGGGTCGTGCCATAAAAAAATAGTTAAAAATGGTAATGGTATAGCTCCCTTGCTAATGCTCAAGCAAATATGAGGGTAGTTCCATGACTGGTTGGCCTGGTGTCAGGATAATGTGACTGGGTGTGGTATCATGCCAGGTGTTCATTGCATGCTATACAAAGTGAAGGCAGCACTATATCTGCTTCAAGTAGGCACTATCTTCAAATAACTGCAATATTGTTGTGGGCCAATAAATAAACAACAAAAAACAAAGATGATATCATTCAAACATAAGGTTGATATCCCCGGCTATTGCATAGAGTTCAATCAAATGGTAATACAGCAGATAAATGGTGGAGTACAGAATAACTGGAAATAGTTATGTTTCTAGTTCATTACTTGTGGTATGAGCACAGCATCATAGTATTTAACAAATAGTTTGTTGATACAATTATGGATATATTTAAAAGTGGTATCCAAAAGTATGGACTCCATTTTCTCTCTCTCAAACATCCAAATAAATTACTGTTACATGACATGATTCGTGGAATGCTGCTTATTGATGTCCCACAGCCTGGTAAAATGTGAAGCATACACTCCACCCATCATTACAAACACGTATTTCCTATCTGAGCCATGCTGCACAGTAAGCTATTTTTAATATGATATATACAAGCATAAAATTTTGTAACACACATGTAATACAGACATACTGTTGGATACTACCCTTAAGTCCTTAATGACTGATGACGAATACACAGTCAGTGACAAAATGCCTTTTCGAGACAATTGTAGCTGACAATTGCAATACAGAAAACATTGTCATGCAAATGATGACAAACAGATGACGTTTTATAAGGTGTGAGAAATGTCAGAAAACAAAACAAATGAATAATAGTTTATAGTGAACACAGACACTAGGATGTCACCAAATATCACCTTTGTGATAAGACTACTAAAAAGGTTTTTATTAATCAGCATCAAACAAAAATAATAACCATTAACATTAATTTTTTTATTTACTAATACGAGTATCGTATCAACAATAATTACAATTTTAGTGTAGTGCATATAGATAGTTTCCATCTGATGTCATAGGCACTGATAAAACAGTTATATACTGTTATATACAGATATACTGTTCATTTTGTTTAAGGATAAGCCAATAATCTAATTTATTTCTGTGTATTAATTCTTTGTGCATTTATCAATTTCAAAAATATTGTATTCTAAAAATATGAATTTCAAGTGCTTTCCAATGGTCTATAGCTTTTTATTTTTGGACCACAAATGAAGAAAATAAAATTTATGCTTCTATACATCTCATCTGAAAATCCCTTGAAGTTGCAACCTTTGCCATTAAAGATGGCTTCCAAGATAAGGGAACTTCACTGATATGGAAAATATCTATATACACTTCCATCAGCCTTGATGTTGGGTTAACCCTTTGGCGACTTGGTCGAGTGGTTGAGTGTCTGCCTACAGAACTGAAGGTCTTGGGTTTAATCCCAGTTAGGGACAGATTGTTTTTCATCTCCTAGATTTACTTTAATAGTGTCAGACTGACTCGGATTGTTGCCTGCAGGGTCATTCTGGAAAGCTTAATAGCACTGAAACGTAAAGGGGGAGAAGTGAATTGTAGTGCATATATGCAATTCCAACTGCCTTGCTGTTACCTTAACCCTTTAGCAACGTGGCTGTGTGTCTGCCTACAGAACTGAAGGTCCAGGGTTCGATAGCAGTTAGGGACATGTTTTTTCATCTACTAGATTTACTTTACAATGTTGCTCTTTTAATATATTTCATAGCAGATAAAATTAGTTTTTAAATGACTCGCTGATCAGTAATGAGTAATATTTGACATGTAATGCAACTGCATGGTAAGGAAATGGCTTATATCCAAATCATCCTGTGCTCACGTCAGCTTCATATAGTCCCATAAAGAAGATCTAGCATATCATATTTTACATTTATCATTCATGTTCATTTATTTGTTCATATTTTTCATTCTGCCCAATATCCCTACAAAATTAAAAAGTAAAAAAATGAAAATCAGCATAGAAAGTTATGGAAAATAAATGTGATATGCAATGGCTTATTTTGTTATACTAGGTCAAACGGTCACTAATTGGTAAAACCTGCACATTATGATGAGCTCAATCAAGAACTACATTTTTTTTAATTTTTTTTTTTAATAAACTGCAATTTCACTGCAATGACACAATTATTGTCAATATAGCAGTGTCCAGCTATTTAAGGTGTAAGTGCACTATAGATTGCCTGGAAGTCTTTTCCACATTAGGTCCTTCGCCCCAACTCGGACTTGAACCCAAGATGATAGGGGATAAGTCTGACACTAGTGACAGAAGATTTACAAATCTGCGACCCTAGTATTTCGACATAAAACTACTAATATTACTTCTAATCGGTGTTAAAATAATTTGCATACAATCGAAGTTATGCTTATGAGAATTGAGAACATCATATTCAAAATACCTTATAGTGAACAATGAATGGGCCCGTGACAACTTGCAGTTTATTTTGATATTTGGCACGAAATCTTTTTTATTTTCACAATATCATGAATGAAGTCACGATCGTGTAAAAGAAACGGTCTCCGGTTGATTCGCCCTACTGATGAACTGTACCATTCCGCCCCGCTCGCCCCCACACCATTAAAAAATAAAAAAATAAAAATATATATTTATTTATTATTAAATGATCTAACAAATCTATCTTAAAAATATAAATCATGGGAGAATGTGGATAGATTTTTGTATGCAAAAAAGCACTGCAGATACGTAAAATAGACAAAGTAATTGTTATTAAATCGTGACTGTTGGGACTAATCATATTTATTATTGCTGGTCTACAACGAAATGCCTTTAATCGTTTTACGTATATAAGAAATTCCATGATATTATATCGAATTATATCTAATATTTAGACATGAACTAGTTAACTATGATATCAATCGCGTTTCTCAGATCTAAAACCATGAAATTAGAAAAAAAGGCCAGTTTATGTATTTCTAGGAAGTCATAATAATAAATAATTGCTTATCTTTTAAGATTTATTGATAAACGGTCCAACAATCTAATTTATACTGGTCAACGTTACTTAATTTTACAATTGTACAGTATGACCTAATAGACCGTTTAATGATATTTTAATACTCTATAACTTATAACGAAGAAACTGATCTTATTAACAGTAATTCTGTTCTGTTGCTAGATCAAAATCTAACATTTTTGTCAAAATCAAATGCTACACGTCTAGGTTTCTATCATATACATGTAACTCAAGGTCATTGAAAGTACACAAATCCTGATGACGTCAACAGTATGTGAGGTCGTGAGAATCATTTCTCGCAGGAAGTGCAGAAATTGGCCCCGAAAATACATGAAAAAGTGATTTATTGCGAAATTTCCTTCTGAAATTGGTAACAAATGCTCACTCTTCTCTATATTATTGATATAGGAGGTATATTAGTAAATAATAACTTGGAGAAATAATAAAGGTGTTGCCGAAAAATAAAAACGAATATCCGAGAAACTTTGGGACGAAGTTGCAAAAAAAGCAGATGGGAAATATTTCAGATATGTGACAAAGTTTTGCTGTTAAATGGATGTGATAAGAAAAAACTTTGTTAAGTTTAAATCAGATAATAGTTTGTTTGCAAAATGTAGACGACACATAATCTGTAGTTTTAGGACAACGTCGTTTTATGCAAACACCTGCATCTTGCAAGTGCATCATACAATCACTGAAAGGAAGATGTGGAAATAAATGTCACTAGAGCAGGTTTATACTAAAGCAATATGGAACAAATGCTTTTATTTGTAATTGAGTCATTTAAAAAATCTGGCTAGAGAATAATGGAAGTTGATCCCCCATCTAACAGTATTCAAACTCCAGGGCGGATACAAGACTGCCCGTCTGGATTCAGACATGAAGAAGATGCGGAGACTGATGATGCCAATGGATTACCAGCCCCGGGAGCTTTAAAGAGGTCAAACAGTGCACCAATGATAAATGTACTTGTTTCGAGTGCTTCAAACGAAATCAGGTCAGTATCAATGTTTCTAAACAGGAGCAGGACTGGACGTGGCCTGTAGCTGCCAATGCATGCGTGCCCCACTTTAACACAAAGCGGACCACTATAAAAGTTGTATAAATGGGTTGTATAATTGGTGGTATTTATGAGGTAATCGACCCTATCTGTGATGTGTTTTTTTGTGGACCATAGATTATAATTTTAACATCAGTTAATAAGTAATGGTCTGTTCAGTATATATAAACTTATACATGTGAAACCATTAGTGATTTAGCCCTTGTGTACTTGTTTAGTGTAAATATGGACATAAAGCAGCGAAGTGATGGTCTGGAGACCGTATCAACTTTATTTAAATTTTTTGTTTCTTACCTGTATATCATTGGATAGGTACTTTAAAGGGCTTTAGAATGTGTACTCCCTTGCAAGGTGCGCACCCCTACATTGGGCTTCACCTCTTTGGTAAAAGTCAATAGCTCATAGATTGTACACACCCCCAGTTTCGCTGGCCCTTTTAGGTGTAATGTTCTCGATGTCGCTTGCACTGTTCTCACTTATTCTACCTCTACTTAATTTAATTTTACTATACATACTCAATCTGTGATATCTACAGCGCTTTGTGAAGTTATCAAGTACCTTCACTTGATTGACAATTTCAGGAAGAAATATCTGGAGGTCACTAGCCTTAATATGCACTAAATCTTGATCAGAACAGTGCACTGTACTGTACATGCAGCCAATTAATAATTTCATGTAGAAATGTAATCGGCAGCTGCTTATAAAAACAGTGTTCACACCCTCACTTTCAAACTGCACCGATTGATACCGCCATGACAGCATTATCTCAAAGTCATTCAAGTTGACCCATGTAATGAAGCACGTCTACATAGAAACACAAAGTAAACTACAGTTTGGTGTATCTGGTAGACTGAAGTTGAAAGTTTGTTAGCCATGTGTCATGCAGAACAAAAGGAAATGTCTGTGAGATAGTTAATTGTTGTTTGATTATTTTAATTAACACATTACTTGAGCAACTTTTAAATCAGCATTGAGAAAAAAAAATGCATGTAAAAGAAGTTTCTACCCATTACATTGGCTGTACAATCCATCAGTTCTATAAAAAGTACGCTTGTATATTCATATGATCAATGAATTATACCAAAAATACAATACAGTGTTCACTTCCTGTTCATCGCATTTGTCAGTGATGTGCACAGTAACCTCACAATGAAAATCAATCTGTTGTCTTTCTTTTTAATTCCTTTTCAATATAAAAACTTATAAAACATCCTATGTATGAGAGTGTAAGGTGTAAACTAAATAATAAACTAAATAATAAAAACAAAACTCCCTGAATATGATAATAAATGGCAGATAGCATTTGGCAATATACTCTTTCGTGTCCCATACAACTTGGGAAAAAATTATTTTTTTTAATAATTCATAGAATGTGTGCACCCTGGCTTTTAGTAGATAAATCTGTCAAAAACACTGCACACATTCCATAACTCTTTACGATAATTGTCTATAACATAAAAGTACACCTGAATTTAACACTTTATAAACATATATAACGTACAGGTGGTATGCTTTGTGTCATTACACAGTCTGACATTCTTCTAAAAGGACAGAATTTTAGAAGAACAAAATTGTTACGCATTTAAACTAGCTCTGTTCTGATATTAAGAGAATATTTTAATGAAATATAAAAACAGCATGTCATTTACCAAAACATATATATTTAAATAAGTCATGTAGGACACTGAAAGACATGTCTGCAGTCTAGGTTTTTGTGACAGTAAGCTCTCTTACATGAATTGACAGGGGAAATAAAGTGTTCCTCAAAATATACAAATGTATGCCAAAGGTATAAAGTTTACTTGTGACACTTTAAAGAGTCCTGTCTGGTCAGTAAGATCAGAAAATTATCATACATAGTAGATTTAATATAGCATGAATTATACAGTGCTACAATTCAGTAGATAATTTACTGAGTTTAACTTTAAACCTCGATTGATCTATTTTGATCACTTGATATTGACAAGTTCTTTGTGCAATAATGGACCTAGCAGTTTTATCCAGATATTAATGACCAGCCACAATAGCTCAGTTGGTAGAGCGTCGGCTTGCGGATCGGGAGGTCACAGGTTAAAACCCCAGTACTTGTCAATATCAAAGTGAGCAAAATAACTCAATCAAGGTTTAAAGTTAAACTCAGTAAATTATCTGCTGAATTGTAGCATTGTTTAATTCATGGTATATTAAATCTACTATGTATGATAATTCAGGTAAAAGAATCATATATACCCTCTTCCAGGTCTAAAGAGTTACATTGTCTACATCTACATGAGTACATCATCCTGTAAATCACTGACAATTGTAAGACATTTACAAATTTACATTTATGTTGTGCTTCCTTTTCAGTCCACCATGCACATTTCAGTCCATAGACTCGCAACGAGCACGAAGATTCAGTTCAAGTTCTATGAACCTTGCATCTTCTGTAAGTAATGCATTTAAAAACTTGAAATAAACATGTATAGAAATTGTATTCTTATTTCATAATGCATATCATAAATGATAACAATAAATTTTTTTTGCAATATCTTCAAGTTTAAAGAGGTAAAATTATTTCACAATTTAAGAAATACATATATAATAAAACAAAGGTTTTAGAGAGACATAAAATGTGTACACCTAGAATTATACAGTGTTTATTGGACTGGATTAGAACCTATTATTTAACACTTTCATAGATTTTTTAATATTTTCTGTCTGAGCCATGCTTTCACTTTATTAACTATAAGATTTGTATGCTTCTTGTTTTATTTTTCTTTATCAATTTGATTTAGACACCAGTTAAAGTAGCTGATAGACTGAACCAACTAAAAGCAGAAGAAAGTCATATAGCAGACCAAGATATTAAAAAAGAAAGGTATGTTACTGAATTGAAAAAAAATCTTCTAAATTAGATATTACCTTAAATGTACTTTCTTTTTCTACTGCATAAATATCTATTATGTCCACTTTGTACTCTTCAGTTGTAATTAAGAAGTTATCATTTTATTATAGAAAAACTTGCAAAGATTACCTCATGATGAAAAGAAGGCTAACCTGTGGCCAAAAATTGAGTCACAGATGAAAATAAGGGGTGACCTTACGTCTCCCAGTTGGGGCAAGAACTTCTATGTGCGAAGGTGTTCTAGTATATAACAGTGCATAATGGACCTAGCAGTTTTATCCAGATATTAATGACAGGCCGCAATAGCTCAGTTGGTAAAGCATCGGCTTGTGGATTGGGAGGTCACAGGGTTCAAACCCCGGCTGGGTCAAACCAAAGACTTTAAAGTTGGTAGTAGTGGCTTCCCTCCTAACGCTATGGGCTAAGGGGATAGCATTACGCCTGACTCATCGGTGTCAGTATAATGAACTGGCCGGATTCAGTCCCTGGGCACCTCGTAAGTGCCCATGTGCTATAATGATAGAAATGTCGCTGCAAAGAATTGACAAAAATGACGGCAAATCCCATCCCCTCCCAGATCTTTATCTTTTAACACCAAAGTTTGCTGGACTTTGCCAACATGGCCATTATCATGTCTGTGTGATGTATCTTAAAAAGAAAAAGAAAAAACAGTATGAAAAGATTTTAAACTGTATTTGTTTTGTATTTTTAGAGAGCTTCGTTCCGGTCTTCAGATTTCCTCGTCGTTAACAGAGTTTTCTTTGGTAAGTTTATGTAGGACTACTGGTAATAAGTCTAGTGAAAGAAATCTCTGTCTTTATTTTAAATATTAAAATGTTACTGGTAAATACTTTTTAATCTTATGTTGGATGCTAGAGAAGGGCTGAAGTTCAAATTAACTTCATGGGAAATGGGGAAAAACAAGGTAACTCCACAGATTGAGGTAAAACTTGGAGATGTTAAAGAAACTTTAGTAGGGACAGAACTACAGTCAAGTCAGGATACTACATATGTATGCAAAATCAGGTCTGCCAAATCAATAAAAGAGTAATGGAACTTACAAAGTTGTTAACAACCTTAAAGATAAAGTCATCACAAATCAGGGTTGCTTGCATAATTAATCTACTGGTATCAATATCGCTTCCTGGCTTGATTTCTTTATACCCAGTGGGCGCAGTGGCCGAGCGGTTAGAGTCGCTGGTTTGTAACTCCTTAGCCCCTCACCATGTGGGTTCTAGTCCTGGTTAGGGTGAGAACTTCCATGTGGAGAGGTTCTCCAGCTAACCTGCTGTGCGCCAGTAGTAATACCCAGGCATTAGTCTGGAGTCTTACTCCACCAATAATAAGATGAAGTTTGCCAATATAACCATAATTATGTCAGTGATGTAATGAAAAGCCAAGACCAAACTTTATACCCAGTCCACATTCTCATTTACATGTTCATAATCCTTTGTGGTTTCATGATGAATAAACCCTTCAGGGCTGAAAATTTTTCTTTCATTGACTAGACCCAGGACTAGTTACGTAGACAAAAATGACTTGTCCGAAAAATTTGCATCGTTTTCAATTAAGCGCACACAACAACTCATTTGTCATATCTACAACTTTCTTTTCCTAGATGAGTTTTATCTGTTGCACATCATAATTGACTGTTTTGGACAGGTGCATGCATTGTACGTGTACCGCCTTTATGAGCTGTTGATAAATGCTCCTGGTGTAAAATTGATCTTCATCACTAATTGGAAACTGATGTGTATTTGTCACTTGTCCGACTGCCGATTTATTTAATTAATGATCATTGACCAGTAGCCCAAAACTGCATTTTGACTTGTCAGGGTCGTTGGGCTACCTTATTTTTCCAGCCCTACTCTTAATGATCTTATGTAAAGGTTCAAATACTATCTAATCGAATGTGATGAGCTGAAGCATCACAATCTTAACTGTCATAATATTTTCAATGTAAAATATAAAATATACAAGAGAAATGTCAGGATTAGCCAATGTAATCACGGTAGAGGATAAATTCCGTATGTGTCATCTTAAGTTTCAGACTTGATTTGACTATAAGTCCTGCATTTATAGCATGAAGGCTGCTTGTGTTAAAACATCATATTATTATTTAGTTATCTTTTCCTTTGCATTTAGTTTACATGTATATATAACTGAAGACAACTGTATTTAGATGTGGCTAAGTATTTTTTCAGTTATAGATAAAATGTCATTGCTTCCTTCTTTAGTAGGAGCCATTTACAGGTGCCTTCCCCTCAGAAAATTTCTTTTAAATCATGCAGTTTTCCCCAGAAAGTAACATTTCGTCAGGTTTTTTCATTCCCCTTTATGGAAGAAATCGCACTATTTATTCCAAAATTATCGGGCATGGGCACCTTGCCATGGCAGTGAAAAAAGCCTTGCATATGTGTTAATAAATTATTCAGCTTTGAGTCATTTGATCTGTTACCAGGGTGATCATGAGCCAATGATTGCTGAGACGACTCCTCGACGGCCACGGTCATTCAGCGAGTCCCTGCATATCTTTACCTCTCCAACCAACATAGTAGGTGCGCCATCACCAACAAGAGTTGGCAAGGTAAATGTTAATTTGATTTTTTGATTATTAAAATGATTAACAGGGGGCACCAGTGGTCTGCTAGGTGGAGTCACTAATTTGTAACTCCTCTGACTCCATGACCTCGCAAAATATGGGTTCGAGTCACGGATAGGGGGAAATTTTCCTGTGGGGAGGTCTTACACTAAGCTGCAGTGCACTGATGATTCTGCCCATAAAGATTATGATTGTTTTGCTGTGATGTATCTCAAAATAAACAAAATAATTAAAAGGTCAGGAGGCTGGGTTCAATCCAATGCTACCTGACCTTGTAGCGCAATTGGTAGAGCGTTTTGTTTATTTTGAGATTCATCACAGCAAAACAATATAATAACTGATGTTTCGGCCATATTGCTGTATAGCTTCCTTGCTGACACTGAAGTGAATATAAGGGTTGTTTGCTACATTGTTATAACTTTTCATTTTTTGTTTTTGCAGCAATGTTTCTCCCCATCTATGCAGGCCCAGATCAAGTCCAACACTTTCACACCTAGTCCAAGTCCTAGTCCAACGAGAAAAACCTTTGTCAGGTATGTATAGTGGATTTAATTTATCCCTTATGTGGCGGCCATTTGTGAGGAGGAAAATTTAGATGTTGAAAGCATTGTTAATGTTAGGGCAAAAGTGTACTACACTGTGTATGTTTTATTATGCCATCGTTGAAAAATATGCGGCATGCTTTTTTGCAGATGTCGGTTGGTAGACTTGTTTCAGGTTACTATCTGGAGAACACAGTCATGAGCCTACCATTCTTAAAGCACTTAGTAACACTGGTCATGATAAGTAGATGACCCATATTGGTTTTATACGCCCGTCTAAGACGGGACATATTATGGGATCACCCATGGCGGACGAGTGTGTGTGCGGCATCCAGATGTTTGTCTTGAGCATAACTCCAACATTATCAAAGCTATTGACTTCAAACTTCATAGGTGTATAGATCTCATTCAGAAGGAGTGCAGTGCACAAAACCATCACTCTGCACTTCACGATGTTGGAGTTATTGCCCTTTCATTATTTTCTTGTCTGGAGCATAACTCCTACATTATCAAAGCAAATTTTCTAATACGGCAGCGCCCATGAACGTTTGAAAAAATATGTAGAGAGAGAATTGTTTGTGTTTAACTCTTGAAAAAGCCCATTTGTCGAAAACTTGTGAGTGTTTTAAAAAAATTTAAAATGTTTTCTTTTTGTTTCTGCTTCATCAGTTATGAAAATGAAGTATGTAAAACTAATTGTTTCCAGAATTAAAAAGGGATTATCTGGCAGTTAAAAGGAGTAATAATAGATACTTTCTTTCTAAAAGAATGTGGACAAAATTAATTATCATCAAAAAACACTGATGTGCGATGGATGTAATATGCAATAATAATAGAGGATTGAAACGAAAGTTGTATCACTGTTATTGTTTCAAATAAGTCAGTAATACTTTACACATGAGTAATAAGTAACTGCCCAAACATCTGTTTACATTATTTATATATTGTTTACAATTGAAACTTACTCAGTTAATAACTATGTTAAGTTAATAAGTAACTCCTTGATTTTCAGTGTTAATTTTTACTAATTTTCTGCAGCATTTCTCATAATCACTGGGTTCAGAAAGTTCCATATCAACCTGTTGTTTCCTGTCCTTGTCTAGATGCCATTGGGAATTTTAGTTTTCATTATTGAGCCCTATTTCTCATTGCCATTTGTAATCAAACTATGGAATTAAAAAGTTGACTGAGAATGTTTATGCAAAGATTCAACCATGTAGTTCACCAGACCTTTATATGTTTATAATTAAACTGTAATTTCAGAAGCCTAAGCCCCATTATCAGACCCTCTCCCTTGGGAAAACGAAAATGTGAGTACTTTATTACAATTTATTGTTATTATTGCATGCATGCAGTAAATGAAGCCAGAACTTTGTGGTTGTTATTATATATCATTACATGTATTTGCCTAATTAAATTATGCTTTGACCGGACCTGGCTTCAGGTTTGGGAGGCCCTGTGTTCGATCCTGGGCCGCGACATATCAAAGTAGTTAAAAATAGTAGTGGTATAGCTCCATTGCTACACTCAAGCAATTATAAGGATATTTTCACTGCTTGGCCCAATGTCAGGATAATGTGACTGGGTGTGGTATCATGCCAGGTGTTTGCTATTCACAGTGAAGGCAGCACTATGTCTGCATCAAGTGGTCACCATCTCCTGATACAAGGCTTTTTTTCTGCCAATTTTATAGCCGATATTCAGTCATGTTCCCAATAGCAAAACATATACTTTTTTCCCAATCAGAGAAGAAAAATTCCCAATCGAAGAAAAAAATGAATTGACTTGCTTCTAAAGCAAGCAGCGTTAGCAGAGGCGGGATCATCATCGAGTAAAGTGGAATTAAATAAGGCAAACAGGATAAAAAACAACATATAACAGTACAGCTTTTTATTCCCCAAAGGTGTAAAAAATTCCGAATTTCTGGCAAAACGACGCAAAAATTCCCAATTCCAGGGGTATGGGTCATATTCCCAAAATGATGAAAAAAAGCCCTGCCTGATAACTGAACTTCTGTTGGTGGGATGATAAACCCAACAAACCAACAACGAAATTATGCTTACAGTTGACATCACCTTTATCATTTCATGTGGTAAAATATTTGGAATGTAGTTATAACAATTGTTTTGTTTTCTTTTTAATTTAATGTTAATTTCCATTTCCCATAACACCTGTTAATTGTATGGCTAGAACAATGGTGTTTTGTATAAACAAATATGATGCAGTTTATTGTAGGTTTTCATCAAAAACAACATAAACTCTCACTTATTAAAAAATTATATTTAATTATTATTTACAAATGTACTGTGAAAGCATTTTATTTCATGAGGCATTTAATTACTTGGAATTCGTGGGCAAGACAATCCACGAATTTAAGTACCAACAATATAAAATCCCCTGGGTTAGACTTTCGAATGCTAGATTTACTTGTAAATCATGTCAACATATTTTTACTAAACAGGACATAAAGCTCAAACAGACGATTTCACCACACTTTATTTACATTGTATTGACTAGAACTATAAAACATGTTTACGAACATAAGCCATTTAATCATGAAAAACGATCAATGCTAAGTAATTTTATACTGTAATATATACACGAGCACTATAAACTAAAGCACATCGTACAGGTAATTTTACAACATTTTGTCACAACACAACACAATGACACTAGCACAGGCCTGCCTTCCAGAGGTGTAGGGTGTTTACTCAAGGGTCTGTTTTCTGTCAGTTTGTATAGTATGCTAATTGGCGTTAATTGACAGTCAATGGCTTTGTTAAATAAACATTGACCGGCTGCCGTGGATCAATATCATCAGGCGTGACATAAGACAATAGGCAAAGTCACTCGCTAATCCGTAGTTTCGCAATTGACCCTGTTTCAGTGTTAGGCGTCAGTTTCACATTTGTCAAAAATCGAAGGTATTTTTTTTTTTAATTTCGTGGGTAGGGCAATCCCTGAAGTCAAGTACCCACGAATATGCCCGTCCTCTTCAAACGACGAAATTTCTGCCCCACGAAATAAAATGCTTTCAAAGTATTGAATAATGCAAAGCAATGTGATACACACAAATATAAACATAATTGGTAGATTGGCCAGCATGATTTTAAAAATTGATGTACCGGTACATTTCCTGTAAATCAAGTTTTTTTAACAAAGTATTGTCTAATCACTGACTCGACATATGTATTTTTCTTATTTTTCAAGTATTTTTCTTCCATTAAAATTTGTTATTAGTACAAGTGGGGTCAGATTTAAGAATTCTGTTACTTATATTTAAATGAAGGATGCTGGATTAGAATTCATAAATGTCAGTTTTATTAGTTGTTACTATTAATAGATTTTCATGAGAGACAGTTGCTTTCATATATCTTGTTAAATGTTCCAAAGGGAACTGCAAAGTTTTTTTTTTCTCTACAAAAGTTTTAATTCAAATTTTTTGGACAATTCCTATTTTAAGAGTTTAAGTTTTTCTTAATATTTACAATAGTGTCTGTGTCAGATTAGACACAAGAATAATGAATTATTAACACTTTGCCTGGTGAGCAAAAATAAAGCAGGTTTAGACTAACAGTGTAGAACAAAATCAGCCACTAGGATTATGGTAATCAGAATCCTCTCTTGTATGTACGACGGGAAAACCCTTTGGAAATAAACATATCAGTGCTTATGATGCCAACAAAACAACAAAGATAAATGTTTTGTTATTTCTGCTGAAAATGCAGTATCTGTTATATGTCTATCAAGATGTAAAAAATTAAATTGATAAACTAAGTTTGTAGGCTGGAATAATCCTATACACTACATCTGTCACTGTTTTGAAGAACTTTTTTATGGCGTATTCTTCTTCTAGCAAAAAAGAAGATCGTGATTCTGTTAGTATCACTGCACCAGATACATCCGAGGGATAAGTGTCCCAAGGACGGAACAATCGGAGGAGTTCCGATCGCCACTAGAATCGGCACTATTTGCTGCTTTGTCTATTTCATTATACCTTGTTACCTATGCCTAAAACTTGTTAACCATTTAGATTCTTGTATAGGTTAATTACAAATGTAGGAAGTATATTTATTGATTTAGAGCTTCCCTGGCAAAGTGGTAGAGTCGATGCCTTCTAACTGCTTAGTCTCTCATGGTGTGGGTTCAAGTTGCATTGAGGGCAAAGGAGTTAAATTTACTTAAATATGGAAAATCTTCCAGCTGACCTGCAATGAGATGGTGGATCTTTACCAAAATAGTTGGACATTGCTAAAACCACTATCATTGTTTGCTGTGATGTATTTTAAGCACAAAACAATATTTATTGACTTTTCTGTTGTCGCAGTGGAGCCGGACGGAGACAACATGAGTTATATGAGTCCACCAAAGAAGTTTACTGCAGGGCCCACAACTCCAGACAGACTTATAATACACCACCCTCTAGCTCACAGGTATGCACCAATGCTCGTTTTCTTTGACTATAGCATTGTAAATAGTTTAATCCCATCACTGCCCAATTACGAACAATGTTCAGGTTATTAAGTGCTAGCGGTGTGGCTATATCTAGAGCATCGCTATGGTTTCTTACCACTGTATAGTTTTCTATAGTCTAAGAAATGTAACTCTTGCATTTTAATTAATATCCAGAGCATTTCTAGGGTTTACTATTTAGTTTTCTGTTGTCTAAAAAAATGCAACTCCTAAAATCTTGTTAATATTCAGAGCATTGTGTGGGTTTACTATGTAGTTTTTTATTTTCTAAGAAATGTAATTTGTGCAATATTATTAATATCCAGAGTATTGCCATGGTTTACTATGTAACTTTCTGTTGTCTAAAGAATGCAACTATTGCAATTTTATTAAGCCAATCGTTACATCTACTTGTTATCTATTATAAGAATAAAGTAAATGCTACAAACTGTTGAATTGCAACAAAGTGTATTAAACCAGTAGACTAAACAACTTATGAATCTTAATCTCACTGCAGTGTATTTAATCAACTTGGTTACAGTTTTTTGTGATCCAGGAATTGAGAAACCTGTTTTTGTGTCATTTTGCATGTTATTGTCATATTTATACTAAATACATCCTTATTTGTCAGCGTTTATCAGAGTCCTAGAATTGTTCTCACTTATTTTGTTCCCAACAGTGTTTCATCAAGTAGTTTTGATGAAACCAGTCCCGAGCATCAGACGGTTTCCCGTATGGCCCATATGCACACTGTACCGATTGGGAGCCGACCGCACCCTCATATGTTTGGCTTCATGCCACTGAGAGACACTCAAGACATGCAGACCACAGGTAATGTACAATTCCTATTTAGTATATGAGTGACTAAACATCACTTCTTGATAAGTTTCTTTAGAAGTAGAAATCCTGTTAGCCACTTTCCATGTAGGTTAACCAGTTAAAAGCTCTAACTGGTTAATTATGCTAAATTCTAAACTAAATTCGTGGAATATGTTTGATAACATTTATATTTTTAACAATTTTTGAGTATCTTTTTTCTCAAGTTGAATTGATGCATGTAGGCAACAGACTAGTGTGGCTAACACTTTATTTTTAAAGAACACAGTTTAGCAGATTGGGGCTGGTCAGATAGCAGTCTTTTAAGATGGTTTTGATAAGCTACATGTCTGCCTTTGTCTACCATGAAACAGTGATTTGACATGCAATATCAGGACACTGTTGATATAAAATGTAGCAGTCCCCTTCCCCATACCAGGTACTACTTGTACCATACATCTTACTATTATTCTAAATTTGTTCGTACTAGATTCTGAGACGTCGGACGTGACCGAGTCCACAGACATGTCGGAGGCTGGTGACTCCTCATCATCGGTGATGCTGCTGTCCGTGTCAGAGAGTCCCTCGACGGCCACCTATACACCCATCAAACACACGCATTTATGACCTCCAGCCTCAGGGTACCGAGCCCCAGATTAAAGGAGTACTTTTAAGGAACTACTTTCCTGCAGATTTGCCCCCAACTCTCCATCCTTTGATGCATGTATTAAATTTATATTAAATAGGTTTCTTTGAGCACAAAGTGGCCGCAGATGTGTTGATTTGTCTATTACTATATCAGTACAGACGAGAGAAAAAAAATCATATAACTCTTACTATTTGGGGCTTTGTAGAAGTTGTCAGTTGTAAAGGGCCAGTTGTTTTATCTATTGTTGTTGTTAATGATGACTTTTGATTAATATGATGATGATGTTGATGATGATGATGTTCATAATTGTTAATGATGCTGTATGTGGAACATTACCAAACAGATAAATATAAAGTAATTACTTAAATAGTAAATATGAAACAAACGATAATGCTGAAATAACTTTGTCACTGTTTTTTTGTAACAAACATGAAGTTATTAACAAAAAGACCACTTTATAAATTATGTTTTTGACAGCAGAATATACATGTTAAAGGGACTTGGTCACAGTAGATCAACATTTGTTTTTAATTTACTTTTCTTTAGACCAAAGCTTTGTTGAACCACAATGAACAATCGAATGAAATAGACCCATATGCCTAGATTATATGTGGACATGCTGTCATTCAGAAAGATAATGCTGTCTTTAGCTTCAAAAAAATCAAAAGCACAATAACTGTACTTAGCCATTAAAAATTCAACAACTTAGTCTATCTTGAAATGAGCATGTGGAACGATACTCCATGTCTATAGTCTTAACAGTACATTGATTGGCTTAATAGTGATGCATAAATAAAGAGAAAATCTACTAAAGCACATTGTGCTGTTCTATGTGTCATGTATTTAGATCACACTGTGACCAAGTGACTTAAATATTTAATGTGGGTTCTATCGTCAACAGTACTTTTTGATATTAAAGTTTGTGCCATTAAATATGCTTTACTTAATAAGTATAAGTAAGGAAGAAAGATGTGTTTTTTTGTTGCTAGATGCATACTAAGCGATTGTTATGTCCAAGTCGAATGAGTACTTTAACTTTAAATGTTGTTTAAATAGAAAAAGTTAGCAGAAATTGTTTTCTATTATGTTTAAATGTACAGTTGTAGATTGTATTCCCCTTTCATCTAAAGCGGTGTGAAAACATAGTTTGTTTGAAAGGTATTGCTAATTTGTCAAGCTAACTGTTACCTCATTTTCTACATGCAAAATGATTCTGCCAAGTCATTCTGCAAATGCGAGTCATTAGATCTTTGAAAAAACTTTGCAGCATTTTATGTAATGAATATTGCTAAATGTAGGGCATTTTTTTCATTGCATTGTAACTGTTTACATGTTGGGGTATTAGTTATTTTCTGTAGCGAAATGCCGGTATTACCAGCTTTACCAGCTTTTTTTTACTGAGTGAAGAATACCTGGGAAACAAATGGATTGGTGACAATTTAATTGTCAACAGAAATTAATATTGATTATCTGGTTAATTTTGTGGCCATGTTGATGATTTTACTTTACGCACATTGCCACATAGTTTTTATAAATCAGTTGCCTTTTTCTCTTCCATTTGTTTTTTTTTTTTATCAAGAGTGAAAAGAGCATAAAAATTTATCTGAACTGTAAAGGTGGTATCTGAGAGTTTTGGCCATTTTTACCCCAAACAACCAAAAAAATTATTGTTACCTGAAAAGATCCTGTGAAGTAATGTTAATTGTTGTCCTATCTCTATTTGAAATGTAAAGCATAACACCCCATGTGCCATTTCTCATCCAAGCTAAGCTGCACATTTAGCTATACTGGACCTGGTAGCGCAATCGGCAGAGTGTCGGCTCCAGGTACTCAAGGCCCCAGGTTCGATTACAGACCGCGACATACCACAGTCGTTAAAAATGGTAGTAGTATAGCTCCCTTGCTAATGCTCAAGCAAATATAAGGGTAGGTCCACAAATGGTTGACCCAGTGGCAGGATAATGTGACTGGGTGTGGTATCATGCCAGGTTTCCACGGCGTGCTATACACAGTAAAGGCAGCACTATATCTGTTTTAAGTGGACACCGTCTCCAGATAACTGAAATACTGTTGGTGCAATCCGCTTCGATGTTAATTTTTTTTTAGCAGAAATCCCATCATGCTTATTTACAGATTTGAAAAGAACAATCATTAAGAACGATTTTTACTGTAAGAAAAAATAGAGGTTTTCAAAATTGTTTTATTAGACTTAAGTATGTGTTTATCATCTTTATGCTAAAATATAAGTACATGCAAAAATTTCCTCAAACATGGGTAAGATATTGTAACATGTATCTGTCACTATTTGATACAAGTTAACTGTTAGATACCACCTTTAAACAGATATTTAATTTTAATGAGTGTAACTGGTAATGTAACATACCAATTTGCATTTTGATTTAATTTTGTGATTTTTTCTTTTATAATTATGTGATAGTTAATTGGTTGTGTTTATCATATTTTAGATGATGTCCCATTTCTTCAACAAAGAATATGTTACTTTTGAAATGGGTTTTGTTGCTTTTTTCAACTTGTATTTTTTTAATTTATTTAAGAATTCAAATTATAGAATTGTAGTCGTTTTGCAATAATAACCAAAAAAAAATCATATTATATGTTATTGATTTTGTTGGGAATTTTTACAGGTATCTTCAACTATCATCCATTTTCCACTGCCTCTCTCTTTCAGCATTATTTTCGTTTGTTAATGTTTTAGCAGTTTCATTTCTAAATGGGATTTTTTTTTTTTTTTTTTTTTCGTTCTCTTTTTCCTGCTTATTTTTTCTTGAAGCACTCTTGTCTCCCCATTCTCAATCTACTGTATGCCTATTTTATTTTTCTTCTTTCAAGTATATCTTTTGCAACATCCCAATTTGTTTCATGTTTCCTGTACAAAAATACATGACAAAAGTTGAGTTATGTGAGAGTAAGCAATTATTATGCACCTAGTTTAAATACAGTACACATCAATTATCGGACTTTGTAGTGCAATCAGTAGGGCATCAGGTCCAAGAACATGCGGTTATAGGTTCAATCCCGTACGCACACGTACCATAATTGTTAAAACTTATACTAGTATAGGTAGTGGTGATGCTTAAGGAAATATAACGGCAGTTCTACAACTGGCCGTCAGGTTGTCAGGATAACAAGACTTGGTGTGGTATTATACAAGGTGTTCACAATATGATATAAACCGTACAGGGCAGCACAAGATGCGCTTCATGTAGACACTGTGAATGGATAACTGAAAGATTGGGTCGATAATTCCAGCAAAAAACAATCAGTACAGATCATTTTAAGTGGCAATAATTGTCAACTTAACTTCAAGTTTATTTGAATGGTCACATTAATATATTATCCCGAGATCCTATTCATAAAAATTCTAGTTATGTTTTCTGACTTAAGCCAAGAAATTTTCCTTAATTTTTAACTACTTCTTTAGATCCATAGATATAAGAAATTCACTTAAATTTCATTCATAAAAAACATAAAATGAAAGATATTTCTTAGATTTTTTTTCCAAATTTAGGTAAATTTCTTATTTTAATTAAGAAATATAACTAAGATTCTATGTGAATACAGTAAATTAAGACGTTCAGATAGGTAGATACATCTTTATACAGCATGTAAGACCATTCTACATGACATGACCAAGATGTGAACCCATGCACCCGTGATTGGCTCGAGAATCAGATTATTTAAATATAGGTTTTGTAGGAAAAAAGAAAAATACCCCTTTATCTGAAGATTGAAGTAATGTTAATTATAAACAGCGACGTCAAACATACTTAAAACACTTGCGTAACCACGATGTGACTTCATCATCATGTTGTTAAGACTTATTTGGTAGCTAGCTAGAAAGTAGAAAGTGTTTCTTTTTTTGTACATAGTGTAAATAGATGTAAAAAAAAAAAGATAATGTATAAATTGTGTATACATTGTTATTGTTGATGTTTAAATTTGAAATATGTCAATAGTCACATGTAAGTAACTCTTCTGAGTGTTACACAGCTGAGTAAATAATTATTGCAGTTATTATATATCAAATTTAATGCTCAGAATCACTTGGATATGCTGCACATTTTTTTTACCATTTTTCCATGTCAAATTCTGAGGTGCGTACTTCACACAAGTTCTTGCCAGTTGATGCACAGGTAAGGCTGAAATAAACTAAATGTTACAGTCCTTGCCTTAAAATTTTGGAAGTTAAAGATTCAACTTGCATATGAAATGTGAAGAAAGCTATAGATATAGCTTTCTTTGTTGTAAAACAACCTGATAAGTTGTAGAAATATTGTACTAGGCCTGCTTCTTCATTTTTATTTATCTATTATCTAGATACAGGACTTAATTAAGCAATTTATCGTACATTTTAATTCAATTAAACAATTGTCTTAAATATTGTATTCCATGTTAAGCTTGATGAATGTATGAACATAAGACCAATCCCACTCTCGAGTATTTGATTGGTCAGTTGTCGAAGTAATATCTGACCAATCAAATGATACCAAATAGTCCCCAACTCTATCAGAAGGTTTCTAAATTTATGCTATGGTTTGATATCTGCTCGCTATATGCCTATGGGTGGAAGGCGAGGGTAAATAAAACCATTAGATGATGTTGATGATATTTTATTTTACCTCATATATGATGTGAATGATTTATTAATCAATTCATAGCAAACAAAGCCAACCTGATTAACGCATGATCATCAGGACTATGCCAGTAGTATAGGTCCAAAACAGAAAGATCTTAGTATTTACAGCATCTTCATTATTTGCTGACAGGTTGTGGCAGTTAGGTTTTGTTTGCATTAAGTCATATTACCAGTGGTAATTTAGATGTTGAAATACATTGCAGCGGCCAATTATGATCATTATTGAAACGCCCAGCTTTTTGGTGGAGGAACCAACGGCCCACAACAGGTCAGCTGGAAGACCACACAATTAGTCCCTCGCCCCAAATGGGACTCGAACCCACGCGTAAGAGGCTAAGCAGTCAGAGGAGTTATCTAAACAAGTGTAGCAGGAATAACATTATAGTAGCATTTTCTTTTCTTTTTCTTCTAATGAAGAAGACAAATTAGTGAAATATTATTTTTTTTAATCATGAGCATTGTCAATACATGTATTTAAATTAGAAGTATGTGTAACACTTAAGGTAATACTGTCAGTCTTTTAGTAATTAAAGATGATTTTGTGACAAAAATGTTTGTTTGTTTTATTTTAATATACACGCCCAACTGCTTTTATACATTTTGACCAGATCATATTAACATTTCATTATTGACATAACATTGTTTATAAATAAAACCTGCTTACAAGGTCAAACATAGCCCACTTATATACAGATGTGCAATGCTACATTTTTTATATAAATATTTGCTGGACATACATGAGTAATAAATAACACGCACGCACGCACGCACGCACGCACACACACACACACACACACACATGGTCTTAATCCTCGTTCTTGTTTTATTATATGCTTTGAAAAACATGAAATGTTTGGCCGAAAAAAAAAATGTTAACAATTATGGCGTTCTTTAGAATCTAGGTAAATATGTTGGGAATAGTATTATATCCCGGGGACCCCCATCACAATTTTGCAGATCTGCTGTGGCTTAGTACAATCCTGGTCATTCTCGAGATTTCGGCTACATAACTGCGAAGACTTGGAAAGCATACATATATTTGATAAGTGGTAAGGTGATCAAACCATCACAGATGATAAACAGTATCGTGAAGCAAAAAACAAATCACAATTAAAATGCGCTTTGTAACTTTTAGGAGCGTTCTTGTCATTACGCACTTTACGCGCGTGAGTAACCTCCGTTCTCGGAAAACTGAAAATCTAACAGTGCCAAAAACACTAAGAAAGTTGATGTCTAACCCAGGTTGGTTAGGAATGGTATATTCTATTTCCGTAGTTTCTGTTATAAAGTCTTATTACCACACCAATCAAGTTGAAAAGGTTTTTAAAAAATGATTAAACTTATACACGTCTCAGGATTTTAGTCGTTCATATTTTACGTACGTTCCCCGCATGTCCGTATTTTGACCTGTGATGTTTTCTGTCAGTATTAATTCATATTTTATTTGATTTTGTTACCTGTATTTGTACGAAATAGCAATTGTGCCAAAAAAAAAATAATTTAAAAAAAAATTAAATCCATTTATATTTGTAGTGAAGTTATTTTGCATTTTCCTACCAATAAATGTGCCATTTAAGTAGAAATTTGCATAAATAATAGCCCGTATACCGATTAGTATATCGGCATGGTGTCGGCTGAATGTCGGAAAGGAATCGTTTTGCCGATGTCGGCCCGACATCGAGTCGTGTTGCACATACGATCTCTGGCCGAGTTGGAAAACCCGACGTCAGGACCGATATAGATTTGGATATCGGCCCTGATGTGAAATGGGTATTTATTAGAAAAGAACCGAATATATTCAAAAGTATTCTTACAAAGGTAATATCCCTTGTTATAGTGCGTAACTTCAAAAACGTCCGGATACGCGCATTGTAACTTTCGATTCCAAGCAAAACTTTAAACAGTCAATGTTGGAAAATGTCTTCATTTATTTATTATAACAATATAACAAAGTAAGATATGAGAACGTGACTTTGTTGTGGTTTTCACCCTTCCACGTGTACTGATTGCAGGATTCGCGTGAATTAATTCATTATTGATTTAGTATCTCAAACAAATTTAAATGTCTATATTAAATAATGATTATCATATTCATTTGAGCTGAATTTAAATAATATTCTTAGCTAATCACAGCACGTGTTGACAGCTCAAATTACGATATACATACATATAATCACAAGTCCGCAAGTCTACAAGCTCACTATCTCTTATGTCTTTCACATCGCGACATAATTTCAATTTCGGTTTGTACTTTGGGATCGTACGGTCTGAAATAATTATTCCTTCTTGCGAAAGCACTCGTGTCAAATTTGAACATATTTTTAAGTAGAATATTCAGCGCCGATTCATCGAACCTGTGGCAATCGGCGTGTTTCCGTCCGGTGAAATCGAATCGGCATTGCCATTTGGCACCAGGTGGTGATAAACACGTCTCCTCGAGTGCGCATGCGGTAAATACTTGCATGAGATTCTTTTGAATTTCCGTCTGTGTTGTGCACAATCATGGCGCGAATTTCAATATGAGGGGTTTTCGACAATTTATCGTTGTCGGTTGGGATGAATTTCAGCATGTCTGGGTGTGTGGCAGAGAATGTTGAGTAGCTTGCGCTTTGTCCCACCACAAGGACGCCCTGTTGGTGAGACTCGTGTACCAGGGCAGCTAACTGCTGAGTGCCAAGACGGAATGAAGGGTTCACCCAGATCATGTGGCCGAATTCTGCCACGGCAGTCTGGAATAGATGATATTCAGATAATAACAGGCCTTCAAGCTTATGGCATATTAAATTAAGTGTTCAAATAGTTTTTAACCACAACTGGTTGAACATGTGCTATAAAGATCTGTACAGTCTTAGCAGTAAAAGCCTACTTGACGTTTTCTGGGTACTGATATTCAATTAGTTTCAAAGTGAAAGCCAAACTTGAAATCACACATGATTGTAATGTATGCTATATTGCGTTGTCAAAGCTAAGCAGAACATAACATAGATATATGCACAAGCATTTACTATATCACGTAGTAAAAGCCAAGAATGGCATACACATCTATGAATATACATGACAAATAGACATTTTGCGTAGCCAAAGCCAAGCAGGGCAATACATGTCTATATGCATGCCTGTTTAAATGACATTGTATTATTAAGTGTAGTCAAAGATACAAAGTACATGACATATTTTATGTAGTTTAAGCCACCCTGTACATGACATATGTGACATTTTACTATATTGTGTGCCCATCGCCATCCAGGACATGACATAAGTATAAATGTTGTAAGTATGTTAGATTGACCATTTAATATATAGCTTAATCAAGACACCATTGACATTACATACACTAATGATATGCATGTCAAATTGACCTGTTACAATATTATGTAGTCAAAGCCGCACAGTGCATGACAACGTGTGTTGGGTATTTTACTATATTGCGAGATCAATGACACGCAGGACATGATATACGTATATGCATGTTAGAAAGACATTTGGCAATATTGCGTAGTCAATGTGACCTTTACAGTTGTTAGTAAACTTTCAGTTATCAATATAAAACAACGGTCTAGCATACCAAAGTGCACTTTCAAATATGTCGTGATGATTAAGCATGTAAAGGTGCTCTTATTAATAATAAAGTAATGATTTGTTGGGGGATAATTAATTTCAATGTTAAAGGTAAGATCATATTAATGCGATACTCTTGCGGTATGAATATGTTTAAAAATATAGGGACAACGAGAGCGGGCCAGTTGTGAAAATGCTAATGAGACACATAAGTGGATTGTCTCCCCTATTTAATACCTAAGTGAAAATAGGTCCTGTTATTTGGATTACTCAGTTTAAATTTATGCTTGTACTCTTTGATGTGTAGGCCTATGTTGACTTCCATGTCTTCTGTTCCAAGAATACTTTCGAATTGTTGTTTAAATAACATATTTCTATATGTATTTCGATGGATTTAATAGTTCAAATTTATGCAAATGTAAGAAATTTCACTGTTCGTTGTTGTGTCGTCTGCAGAAGAAAAGTCCAAGAATTCCAACTGAAAGGACCTATCCTTCTGTGTGGACTACCTATTATCTAACAAGGGAGACAACTGTCATTCGCTAGTGTTCTTCATTTTGACGGATCATCCATACCTGCATAACTAGCGGCTTCCAGTAGAGTTTGTCGAGATCGCTAACAAAAATTGGAAATATCTTCTTCATAAAAAGTCGCATCCGAACGCCACATATTGCCATTAACTGTAAGAAAACAAAGATTTGTGATTCTAAGTACACAAATATTTCTTTTAAAATTGAAATAGGCATACAATTACCAAGCAAATGCAGTTATTTTTCATTATTCGAAAGAACTGTTGTTGTTTGTGTGTGTGTGTTGTGTTGTATTGTGTGTGTGTTTGTTTTTTGTTTGTTCGTGTTGTTGTTGTTGTTTGTTGTTGTGTTGTTGTTGGGGACGGTATTGTTTGGTGTTGTTTGTGTTCTTTTCGTGTTTTTATTTGAGGGATTGGATAAGTCGAAGAAAAAGAAAGATCCCCTAAGTGAAGATTCCCAAATCGGAACTTGTCACAATAATGCTAAATATGCGTGTTAATCATTAAAAAATCAACCTTCCCATCTTATTACAAAGACCGTTTTGTCATTACCCGACTATCACTGTGGTTGCATCTCACAGATTAGATAATGTCCATCAATAACACACATCTGCTGCCTTCTAAAGATGATGCATACACTGCAGGTATACCATAATACTCCAGTTATAATCCATCAATGTGTCACTCGATCAGGCCAGATATTCTATCACTTTGGGAGATTGATTTTCTATTATTCAAATAGCGAATTATAATTCGGATAATCCACGAATTCGGATAATTCACGAATCATCTCTCGGATGTATGTACTATGTAGGTAGTCGGATCACCTCGACCATTTCCCTAAATGGAACTGCTTTTGCGACAGACGACAAAACAAAGATGGGAGATCGGATGACAGCTCATACAGATCGATGCCTGTAAAACTTCAATTTGTGGTAGCTTCAAATTAAGATCATCCAATCTTAATTTACCCAGTGCAGCAGACACGCGGCTTTCAAAACGACGGCATTGTTAATGTTTTGTGCGAACTAAATTTTAGGCATGTTCTTCTTCCAACTTCCGGCGAACAAAACGATCGTGATTTCAGTAAGTATCATTGCACCAGATGCATCCGAGGGATGATTGTCCCGAGGATGGAATTACCCGATTTTACTCAAACTGCCGAAATATTAAAACGTTTCAACTACACGTATATACTGTATTAATACATACTGCTTAATCGAAATGTTTTGATTAGACCCAGATATGTTTGTTTCTGGTATCCCAACTCTACCCAGCTCTTTGTGGACAAACCGGCCGCAACAGCTAAGGTGGTAGAGAGTCGGCTTGCGGTTCGGGAGGTCGTGAGTTCAAACCCCGGCCGGGTCAATTAAAGACTTTAAAATGGTAGTTGTGGCTTCCCTCCTAACGCTTGGAGCTAAGGGGACAGCATTACGCCTGACTTGTCGGTGTCAGTATAATGGACCGGTCGGATTCAGACCCTGGGCACCTCATATGTACCCATGTGTTACAATGATAGAAATGTCGCTGCACACTATCGGAAAAAAATGCCGGCTTATCCCATCCCATTCCCTCTCTTTGTGGACACCCGCAAATCGCTGTTTAAAGGTGGTATCCGACAGTTTGCCTATATCAAATTCATGTAACAATACCGTACCACTGCTTTTGTGGAATTGGGGAAAATTTCTGCATAAACTCATACTTTGCAAAAAACAGTTCGGAATCTAAAAATAATGTTATAGGGCTTTTATAGCCTAAAAATAAAAGTAGCCTGTATAAAATAGTTACATATTATTTACTGTTGCCACATGCCAACTTCAATAAGTTTAATCGTAATAACCGTGTTTTTAACATGATTCACATCTAGATTCGGCCTTAAAAAATAATGGCAGTTCTATGGCAGGGGCGGATCCAGAAAAAAAAATGGTGGTGGTGTGGTGGGTGCGTATGAATCAAGATCCATTCAACTTATCGCAGTAAATACTAGATATATACACACAGTAAGGGATCCTAACTTCGAACTAAGCAGTCAACAGACAAAATTTACTTTAAAATCTTAGTATTTTAAACTACATGTATGTGTATTCACAACTCTACTTTTTTACCTGGTTGTTGTTGGTGGTGGAGGAGGGGGGGATTACATCCCACCATCCCCCACCTGGATCCATCCCTGCTCTACAGTGTTGTCTCAGCAATGGTGTGTACCCTTGCCATTTTCATCACTTTGTCGTGACCATTAACCAAAACAATTCTTTTTCATTTCATTTTGTGTAAAAAATCAGTCTCGAAACTAGTCACCTTAGCACCAACCATTCTTAAATAGGATTTTCTCACTGAAGTTACTGGTTTTACAACACAAATATCTCAAAAGTTATTTAAAAATATTTTTCTGAAACTTTCAATGATGCTTAAATTATATGGCCTACTTTGAAGGTTTTATATGAAACTGGCCTGTTTAAAGGTGGCATCCGACTATACCAAATATATGTAACAATATCAGATCTCTGTTTGGAGTATTTGTGCATAATTTCTGCAGAAACAATCCTACTTTAGTCTAAGCTTTGACGATTATCAACAGGATCTCAATTTTAGGGCAGTAAAACTCGTTATCCAGCACTTATGTTAATTCTTTTCAGATCTATAAATAAGAACGATTGCAATTCCTGCTGAAAATAGACATCGACGTCACCGCGGATAAAACGGATAAAATAAAACATAAGTGGTCATGTGGTTTTTCTTTGTTGAAACATAGATAGCTGTGCAGAATAGGATCAGATAGGAAATACATGTTTGTAAAACGATTGTAGCCTTATGGTTCACTTTTCAGATAGGTGTAGTACATCAGAATTTTGCGATATCTGTTCACGGTAACAATAGTTTATTAAGATGAATAATGAAAATATTTTTGGTCCAAAAAGTCGGACACCACCTTTAAGTCATTGCATGACTTAAGAACTGTTTGTGAAAGCGGGCCGTAATCCAAGAAAAACAAATCTGGGATACCTGTTTCTTCTGATCCTTTTCTAGGTCAAGGTCATATATGTACACCCTTCGACCCGGCATATGTTGTTGCACGGAGGCCACAAGCTGCATGACCTCGTTGAAAGTCGTCTGTCTGACCGCAGTTACAAAGGGCGGGAACTCGTGATCGTCGTCTTCCTTGGCGTTATGCTTTGCAATTATCTCGTTAATTCCTTTCAGTTTTATTGGACGAAGCTGCTCTCCTGATTATAAGAACAGAGTGATACGTTATTGTATGACGTTATTATTTGGACAACATTGAAATGGCGCCTTATTAGTTTCCTTAAAGATTCGACGAGCTAACCCACTAGAAGGTAACATGTTTTCGTTTTAAAAACAGATAAATGCATTTATTTAGCAATAATGTTGCAAATTCTTACATATGGAACCGTAGAATAATATTTTTTCTGTAAAAAGCTGAAAACTTAGATTTTATGGAAAATGCCTCTTTCAAGAGTTAAGCATAAACAAGTGTTGTTTTCGTCGTTACTTTGTTTTCTAACGTGGCGGTGCCCTCATACGTTGAAAAAGAAATGTGGTAAAGCAAACAAAAGATGAAGATACGAAGCATTTTTTAGTTCGAATAACGACGGAATACTACATGGAAACCATTCTCACTTAAAGAAAAGCTTGTCCATGCAGGTCCTCGATCGCAGGAGCGGATCCAGAATTTTTAGTGGTGGTGGTGGTTGGGGTTGGGGGGTTGGGATGAATCAAGATCCATTCAACTTTATCACAGTAAACACTTGATATAATATACACAGTTAGGGACCCTAACTTCGATTTAAGCAGTCAACAGACAAAATTTACTTTAAAAGCTTAGTATTTTTAAGCTTACATATATATATGTTTTCACAACTCTACTCTTTTACCTGTTTGTTGCGGGGATGCATTCCCCCTTCCTCTGGATCCCAGTTCGACCGTACTAGAAGAGTTCTAAGTTTCAAGTTTACCCACCTAGTAATGAAGCACATGTCAGTGAAACAGAAATAAAGCTATATCATGACCTTTTTCTTTTTCTCACCTAATGAGCACCTCATCCCCATATAGATAAGAAGAAAACAAATCATGATAAAATAATTCGACACCCATGCTAACTAGTGATATATGTACAATATCATATTGAAATATACATGTGTATACTAGTTTGCCTGTCATTTCGTCATCATATTAAAATATGTGCATTTCTGATCAATAAAAATAAAATAGATTCATTACCAGGTTTTATGTGTTTAAAAAGATGCCCATGAGCCTCTTGGTGTCCTTCTGGCAGGTTAAGTTTATCGGCTTTTGCCAGTTTTTCGTTCAACTCTTTGTCGAAATCGATCGCCTGAGGTTGAACAACTTCATTGATAACGGGCGCCTCTTTTGCCTCTTGTTCCTTCACTTGCGCTTCCTCTTTAAACGCTTCCGCTAGTAATTCCTCAATCTCCTTTTCAATTTCCAGTTCTTCTTTCTCTTTTGCCTCATCAATCGGCTCGAACACGTCATCGGGTATTTCATTCAGATCTACATTCTTGTCTTCTTCACCAAATACCTCATCCACATTCGCATTCTCGTCCACATCGTCTGCTAATCCATTCAGAGCGTTGAACTCTCCAAACACATCCTGTTTTGGATCATCGTTCAACGGTTGCTCCTGTTTTTCTCTCAGGTCCTCAAACACTCTGTTGATGTGTTCTTTGACTCTTTGTGGTAGCTCAACATCACCGTTGTCATCAATTGGTTCGTCTTCTTTATCCTCCAAAATACGGTACGCATCTCTACTCTCTTCACTCGCACTGCCAGCCTAAGGAAGATTATACATTCAAGGTTTTCTAATTATGTCTGAATATATACGGCCATATTATAGTTACGAAGTGACGAAATTATTACTAAAATCACCATTCGAGAACTTGGTCAATTTTCCGATCGAGTACTCGAATCCTCGGTCAATTTTCAGATCGCGTACTCGAATACTCAACCATTTTCCTTATAAAGTGTAGTTCTCATTCCATATTTACTAGGTTTTTTTAATCGGTAATATCTTATTACTAACTAAGATTATATTATTGCGCCCGGTAATTATGTTATATCCTAGTTAAATAAATTTAGCTACTTAAAATTGGAGTAATTTGTGATGTAAAGAAAACGTCTTTCCTACTTCAATATCTGTTAAGATATATTAATATGCGTACACAGTGGCATGTACATGTACTAAATTTCGTTAATATCAACACATATAATATTCCACAATTATAATAAACTATTTAAAACATAATTGTTTACTTTGAGACAAAAGGAGTAAAGACGAACCATCGACGTTTGTATGTTAGGTTAGCAAACTTGCAAATATGTTGTTTAGATATGCTACATCAGTGTGCGTTTACCTTAAAAGCTAAAAAAAAGGTTTTACGTGGCACAACATCACTATGATTAAATCAATAATGATTTCAAGTTGCATCAGTAACCGTTGTTGAAAATATTCACAATCATCTTAAATATCTAGATATAAGATTTTTTGATAAAGATGAAATAAACTAAATAAAGCCATAAGCGGTCATTAACTAACTGAAGATTCCAAAAATTCGCTCAAAAGTATCGTGTTTTTATACAGTGAGTGCGGGACACCCCAAAAAGTTGATTTATTGTAATGCCTACGTCATTGAAGTGAAAATATTAATTTGTTTCATAATATTAATTGATGATATTAACTGGCTTAAGACACAAGTTACAAACTTAACTCTTAAAAAGACGTATTATGTTCTGTGTTAAGTATATAGTCTCAGACAGAGGTTAGCAAATTCTACGATTGATGTAAATACAGCTGTGCATCTATGGTTACTATTTTTTGCCTGTTTACGAGAAAGTCCACATCATCATCCACATCATCATAATCAAAATCATCATCATTTTCATCACCATCATCATCTTCATCATCATCTTCAACAACAACATCAGCAACATCCTCATAATCATCAACAACAGCAGCAGCAACAACTATGATAGCAAGAACATATTTTTGCTTATAATTCCAATGTCTCCTGATCAATGGTCACATGACTGTCCTCCCCGCTTACCATTTGGTATTTCTGGTAAATGGAATACACAATAATCCCAATCACAATCAGAATTGCGTATTTTAATAGTTTCTTCGCGGACATTTTCCTCATTCTAACTGATGGCAATATGGCTGTGCCAAGCTCCACTGAACTTTGGTAGAAATCTTTAGTTCTCTTCCGTTGCATTGTGGCTGAGTGTCACCTCTAGTGCTAGACTACCACACAGGGCTGGTAACATATTTTCGCTTCTACTGATGTAGGAATAGGAAAATAAAAGCCAGCAACCTGCGTAGAATAAAAGCGCGGGGCTATTTTACGTGGCAGAGCGTCCACAATGAGGTGCCGCGTGGGATTTAACGTCATTTAGTCGGGTATATTAAAGGGAGTGTATGTTTAGAAAAACATAATTGAATTCATTTAACGTTATTTTACTGTTACAGTTCCTATCTTGCAGTGTTAATAAGTAGAAGTTTATGTTTACTACAAGTTGATCAAATTGAATTACCTTACTTTTTTAAAGATGCGTGTATACATAAATACGTCTTTCTTGTTGATTGTTAAGTTTGGTAATGAATAAATAATATAGTTTATTTGAAAACTTTGTTAAGACAAAAGGCCAATACCATAACTTTAAACTAAAAATATTAAGACAGGGGATGTAGACCCAAAACATTTACACAAATGGTAAATTATTTGCATAAGTAAACGTTGTGTTTTAATAGCTTGCATATGGCTCATTTTTTATCTTTTAAGCTTAGTAAGACATACAAAAGACTAAGCAAAACTAAAGTGAATTATCCAATCCAGAGAGATATAAACTATAAATACAACAACAACATCAACAACTTTACTGTTTGAAAACAACAACAACAACAACAACAACAACAACAACAACAACAACAGCAACATTTTTTATCTCGATGCTACACTCATTTCACCTATGCATTTTATTATGTTGTGTCCTCTATTCGTGACCAGAAGTTTCCTATTTCCAAACATATTTGAACAAAGGCTGTGAAATGCTGCGAATGTTCGCTTCCAATTGAAACTGCCACATTACATCCACATCAAATCTGCTAATTATTGTTTTATATTCCATGTAATTTTAAGAAGGTGCAAACGAAAACCATTGAATTTATTTGATAAGGCATACCATTTTCAGTTTTGGTGAATGAAAGAACATGAGAAATGTTCCGTCTAGTGTTAGAGTCGCCGATTTGTAATTCCACTGACTTCTTAGCCTCTCACTGCGTGAGTTCGAGACCATTTTGGGGAGCAGGACCTGATTCGGGAAGGTCTTCCAGCTGACCATCGGTGAGCCCGTGGTTCTACCCAGACATTTGTCTTAGTTCTTCGTCCACTACACAGCTGGATATCGCTATAACGAATTTAAAGGTCGCTGCCATGTATTTCAAAAAACAACAAGAAAACAGTCCCAGCAACACCCCTTACTGGCCTCTCATTGATCCCGATTAGACAGTCTCCCATTGTACAGCATTGAAGTACCAAGGTGACAGCTTGCACAGTGTCTATGCCTATAAACCCCCACAATTATCAATACATTACTATTGTCATCTAGTGACGTTTCTTACTTACAAAAATTTGATACGTATCTAAGTTTGAACGCTTGAATCTGTTAAAACGTTGTTATTGCTTATACTATATAGAATTATCGGGTCCTTGGAACATGATACGATGAATACATAGGAATTTATCATCGACTTGTCGTTTTACTATCAAATATAGATATAAAGTAGACATTATTTGAATAATTCTTGCAGTTTACAACAACTTGATAACAGTTTTTCGAAAGTACATGAAGCATAGGACCACACGATTCGCCCTTTATCGTGTTCTTGGAACATTTCACAACGAATATACTGGATTCTATTATCGATATGCATTTTTACTAACATATGTCAATGATGGATCCAGGGGATGGGAGATGGTGAATAAATCCAGGGATGGGGGATGGTGGATGGATCCAGGGATGGGGGATGGTGGATGGATCCAGGGGTGGGGGATGGTGGATGGATCCAGGGATGGGGGATGGTGGATGGATCCAGGGGGTGGGGGATGGTGGATGGATCCAGGGATGGGGGATGGTGGGTGGATCCAGGGATGGAGGATGGTGGATGGATCCAGGGGTGGGGGATGGTGGATGGATCCAGGGGATGGGGGTGGTGGATGGATCCAGGGGGTGGGGGATGGTGGATGAATCCAGGGGTGGGGGATGGTGGATGGATCCAGGGGTGGGGGATGGTGAATGGATCCAGGGGTGGGGGATGGTGGATGGATCCAGGGATGGGGGATGGTGGATGGATCCAGGGGATGGTGGATAGATCAAGGGGTGGAGGATGGTGAATGGATCCAGGGGTGGGGGATGGTGGATGGATCCAGGGGATGGGGGATGGTGGATAGATCCAGGGGATGGGGGATGGTGGATGGATCCAGGGGGTGGGGGTGGTGGATGGTCTGATGACTGCTTAGGTCGAAGTTAGGGTCCCATAGTATTTACTGCGATAAAGTTGAATGAATTTTGATTTATACACACCCCACCACAAAAAAACCCAAACAAAACCCAAACAACGACAACAAAACAACAACAAAACAACAACAACAACAAAACAACAACAACAAACAAAAAACAAACAACTTTTTTTTTCTGGATCCATCTCCTGGCTACTTGCTAAATATCTAAATCTAGATATCCACATATTGTAAATAAAAGTCATTTAAGTTAGAAGATTTCAACAGATATAAACATTAATTCTAATATGCTTTATGAAAGCGAATAATCTAAAGATAATATTAGAGAACTAACACACTATTTTAACGACATTTGTAATGTAACATACATAACTATTTAAAACGTCACATATTCATGTTTAATAAATACTTTCTAACAGGTTCTATATTAATATCTTAAAATACAATCTGATTTTATAAGGTATCTTAAAATGTACAAGTACTAGGAAACCTGAAATACTAAAAACAATATTGAACAACTTAGTATATGCTTTGACAATTCAAGTCATTGTAACAAATTCTAACAAGACTGTCTTGATGCGACTTACAAGTGTTAAAGTTAATTACATTTGCATTTATTTGTTTCTGGTTAAAAAGGTGCTTTTGTGTTAAACTATTATAAAATAATAAAATATTACCTCTGATTTCTATATGATATAATGATATACAGCCCTTTAAAAGGCTGGGCTGCTTTTCAACAATTTAACCCGTTATTTTCCATAGTGACACAATAATTTAAATAAATAATATAAATAACGAATCGTATGGTTGTATTTTTCATGCATCTTCGAAAAATTATGATCTAGTCGCTGTAAACTGGAAGAATTTGTCTGCCAGGGGCGGATCCAGAAAATTTTGGTGGTGGTGGTGTGTATGAACCAAGATCCATTTAACTTTATCGCAGAAAATACTATATACAGTACGGGAGCCTAATTTTGACCTAAGCACTCAACAGACAAAATTTACTTTAAAAGCTAAGTGTGTGTGTGTGTGTGTGTGTGTGTGTGGGGGGGGGGGGTTGGCTGCATACCCCCTCCCCTTCGGATCCACCCCTACAAGCAACGTGTATATTTAATGTGTTACGTTTTTCCAAATGGAAAACAAAAACAAACAACCATAACAACAACCAAAACAATTTTGGCTCACTGCCATGCGTATCGCCTATCTATATCAAACAGATATATGTCATTTGAAATTGTATTTTAAATCAGGCGCGTATCTGTGCCGTTTTTGAAGTTACGCACAGTTACAAGAGAAATAACCTTAGTAGTAATACTTTTGATAATATTCGGTTCTTTTCTAATGAATAACAGGTAAAATGCGGACATGCGAGGAAAAATATGAACGACTAAAATCCTGACGAGTGTAAGTTTAATCATTTTAAAACCTTTTTAACTTTAATGGTGTGGTAATAAGATTTTATAACATAGAAACTACGGAAATAAGATATACCATTCCTAACCCGGAGTAGGCATCGACTTTCATAGTGTTTTTGGTACTTTCAGATTTTCGATTTTTCGAACGGAAGTCACGCACGTGCGTAAAGTGCGTAATGGCAGAAACGCGCCTGTTTTAAATAGATAGTTTCCGTGTGATGTCATAGGCAATGATAAGACAGTTTAAGGCAGCCATCTTTGAAAGCAGATGCTAATGCAGGCCGAAATCTGGAAATATGTGCTGTAATAAACTCACCAATGTGTTTTTGTTTTTTAGACAATTTTACTGAATTTTATATCAAATATTACAGCTTTTATAAAGTATTTAAAATATCAAAACTATATTTTGATAGTTTAAGAGGTAAAAAATACAACCATAAAAAAACTATTCATTTTGTTTAAGGATAAGCCAATAATTTTATTTATTTCTGTGTATTAATTCTTTTTTGCATTTATCAATTTTAAAAATACTGTATTTTAAAAATATGAATTATAAAAGCTTTCCAATGGTGTAGGCCTATAGCTACAAATGAAGAAATTACAAGAAAATAAAATTTATGCTTCAATACAATTCATCTGAAAATCATTATTTATCCGCGTTAGTCTTACCTGCTTTGTTTTTATTAAGTAACTAACCAAACACAGACGAGGAATCGTACATCGATCTAGATCTAGAAACTATCCCTGCATCTGGAAACGTGGTGCCAATTACAGCATCCCGCTAGGTGGCGCTTGCTGATAAAAGCAGCCAATGTAAGCTTGCGATGTACATGAAAGTTGCGAAACTTGGTAAAGTTTTCATACCATACGCTTGAGTGGTAAGTTTGCATTATTTCGTGTTCTTGGTGTATCAAATAAGTTTTAAAGCTATATTTTAACGTAGGTCATGTTAGGTTACCCAACAAGGTAAAGATGTTTTTATAATGCGGAGTAATCTAGTTGCAGGACGTAAGGTTTTGACAACTAGCAAGGGATAGTTTGTGTTGTTTATTTGTTCCTTTTTTCCACAACAAACTACGACTTGTGGTAATATCATTTTGGTTGCCAGCTATCATAATTCATAATTTAATATCCAACCACCTCCTATCTAGTTGGTATATTAATTAAATAAATAATAAATGTTATGAGATAGAAATTTACATAAGCCATGACACTTCTTATGATAGTAAAACCTACTGAGCCCCAACAACACTGGAAGGATCTAGTATCTTCCAGGAGTGTACGTGGTGAGGAAAATATGGGGGGAAAAGAGAGGCAGAGATTTTTTTCAAATCCTAGGGACTAAAAATCCAAAACACAAAGGTGTAAAGTTTAATATGTACATTATATTTTTAAAAACCGTTGCAAGTCACATTAATAATTTTCTGAAAGTCGATATTTGTTTGTTTGTAGTGGCATGGCGCCAATGTTTCTTTCAGGTCGGCCAGGTAAAGTAAAACAATCTAACGGAAAGGTATGGATGAATCAATGTATGATGCTGTGCTTAAAGATGATAGACCTAGACTTCGTCAGTTGTTGAGAAACGGAGGAGACGTCAATATGTGGCTAGAGGATGTAGCTAGAAGAAGTGGCAAATCCATTCTACACCTTTGCTGTGAGAAAGGGCGATATAGGTGTGTACAGGTAAGTCAGAACTTTCCAATCTTGATTTCGTTTGTTTATCGAATGTTATTTGATTTTTTACAGGTAAGCA
Source organism: Sinonovacula constricta (assembly GCA_007844125.1). Lineage (NCBI taxonomy): Eukaryota > Metazoa > Mollusca > Bivalvia > Cardiida > Solecurtidae > Sinonovacula > Sinonovacula constricta. Next base: position 17,696,462 of record CM017563.1, read on the forward strand.
AAAAGGGACAAACATATGTGGATCTGATACAAGGTAAAAGGGAAGCAACAAGTGACTATGAGCTAAGTGTGAGCTGTTTGCCACATTGCATAATCTGAGAGGGAACATCCTTAAACTGGACTGAAAGGGAAAATTAGGTGCAGAACAGAAAAGAAATTCTCTTTTGATTTATATGCTTACATTCAAAATACTAATAAGTACTTTAGTGAGAGAAATGTGATCAAGAAATCAGAAATATTTGAGTTAGTTTTAGGTATACTGCTATAATTGGAACTGACTTTGATACTTTTGAAAATGGATTTTTATTCAGTTGGCAGTTATACTGAAAATTTATAAAAAAATCAGCTGTGTAAAGGCAAGGAACCTAAGTATTGACATAACTTACCTATACCTTAACCAAGTCAGTTGAGCTTAGTGTCTATGTGAAAATCACATTTTATGTTTCTGATTGTTGTAGTTAGAAATAGACATAACAACTAGTGACTTCAGTTGCCTTGGAAATACAAAAGTATAAAGATTTATCTACTTGAGAAGCACAGATTGTAGTTGAAGTGAAGAATAGATACCTGGTGACTTTAAGATAGGTCTTTAGATACAGTCAACCCAAGTTATCTCCCCTGCACCACCTGAGGAAGAATGGATGAGCTACTATACAAAGCTATCTGTGATGACAGACCAGCAAGACTTGAGGCTTTCTTGCGCCAAGGGGGCGACCCTAACTGTTGGATAGAAGACTCTGCTAGAATTTCGACAAAGACTTTTCTCCATGTCTGCTGTGAGAAAGGGCGTGTTCGCTGTGTCAAGGTATCAGTTGATGTAGTATACACTCTTTTTAGACAACTTTGTTATTTAGACGCTACAGTTACTAAAAAAATGAGTTTGTATTAACCCCTGCCTGTTACCAAATAAACTGATGTTCATGTATCATAACTTAAAATGCAAGTATGTCATACACCTGCTCTCTTTCATTGCTATAAAACAGACCCAATGGAGTTCCTTTTGGTGTAATGCCCCTGTGTTTTCATTTATACATGCTAATGAAGGCTATAAAACAGATCCAATGGAGTTCCTTTTAGTGTAATGCCCCTGTGTTTTCATTTATACATGCTAATGAAGGCTATAAAACAGATCCAATGGAGTTCCTTTTAGTGTAATGCCACTGTGTTTTCATTTATACATGCTAATGAAGGCTATAAAACAGATCCAATGGAGTTCCTTTTGGTGTAATGCCACTGTGTTTTCATTTATACATGCTAATGAAGGCTATAAAACAGATCCAATGGAGTTCCTTTTGGTGTAATGCCACTGTGTTTTCATTTATACATGCTAATGAAGGCTATAAAACAGATCCAATGGAGTTCCTTTTGGTGTAATGCCACTGTGTTTTCATTTATACATGCTAATGAAGGCTATAAAACAGATCCAAATGGAGTTCCTTTTAGTGTAATGCCCTGTGTTTTCATTTATACATGCTAATGAAGGCTATAAAACAGATCCAATGGAGTTCCTTTTGGTGTAATGCCCTGTGTTTTCATTTATACAGGCTAATGACAGCTGTTTTACTATAAAAAAATAATTCAGGTACAGTCTTGAATGTTATGTTTCGTTGAATGACAGCCTTTTTGCATTGAGAAGTTTTGCTGTTAGTAACATGAATTCCGTGCGTAAGTTGCTAGTGACGTGTTAGTCAATATCAAACATGATATGGACCCTTGAAAATTATCACATCCACTGTGCAAAAATGATATCATATCAACAAATTTAGATCATAAAACATTTGTTTCTCATTGTGTTATTATCTCTGAATTGAAAACACTTAAACATCTATCGCTTTTTTTATTTTTACTGGTTTGTTGATTTTATTTGTCTTCATTAAAACATCCATTAAGCATGTAAATTGTGACATCATTTAAGATGAGATCTTCACAATTTAGAAAAAAATCTTGTATATCTTTTTCAAGAAAGAGTGGAGCAGATTTATATGAATTTAACCATGAATCTTTGATTTGTAATACAAGCATTTATTCTGACACACATATTCTTTATCAGAAAAAAAGTGCTGGCCAGCAAAAATGCAAATTTTCTAAGCACTGGTGGACATATTGGAATTTTTGTTTGCCCCAACCAAGTATGCCGGATATATGTTTAAGTCTGATTTCATGCTTGTATCCTCACCTGAAAGATTCTTGCAGTTATCTTCTTCACTAAATGAAGTTTTTGTGAGGCATTTCAGTTAGCCACTCTTCCCATAGCTGTCATTTTCTATATCATTAAAGGTGTTGCTGGAGTATGGTGCCCAGGTAGATCTACAGGGGTCATGGGGTCAGAGCCCCCTGATGTTGTGCATCATGACCGAGTATTTTGAGATAGCCGAACTGCTGCTGAATAACAACCGAGACATTGTAGATCAACAAGACAGCTATGGCAACACTCCACTACATATTGCTATAGGTAAACAGATTAGTTTTTAGTCCCCTATCGGTATTTACACCGGAGGGGACTATAGGTTTACCCTCCGTCTGTCATTCCGTCTGTCTGTCTGTCCGCTAAACATCTGGATCCTTTGATAACTTAAAAACTATTAAAGCTAGGCGCATGGAACTTGGTATGTTAATAGGTAGCAATGTGTACAATATGCAAGCACAAGATTTGGGTCGCTACCTTGAAGGTCAAGGTCACAGCATGACCTTGAAGCAAAATCATGTCCGGCCCATAACTTCGTTATTTGAAGTCGGATTTTAAAACTTATTCACATAAATGATCACCATATTGAGATGACGTGTCGCGAACAACATTTGGGTCGATACCTTAAAGGTCAAGGTCACAGCATGACCTTGCAGCAAAATCGTGTCCGGCCCATAACTTTTTGAGGGACCGGTAGGGGACTACTGTATTGCCCGCAATACTATCAAATGCTTGTTGATACTGCATTATGGTCATTAAACAGACACCTGTCGATTGGTACGATGTGTAGAGGAAGGCAAATATCGTTAGCCATGTCTGCAAATCGTAGGTAAAACTTTCTCACTTTTAAGTTTCCACTTTATACCAGACTTGAATATAAGCTGAAAAATTATTTTCAAACTGATTTTTATTTGCACCTTCATTAAACAAACCTAAGGCATTCTAATTTTGGAAAGAGAGTTTATAATAAAAGTAAACTTACTGGTGTTATTCCTAAATTAGTACTTATCTGCCAGTTTTGCAAAAGGAGAAAAGACTGGTAAATAACAAATTTAACCCTACAGGCATTTGTTCATATTTTTAGAACTATTGTGTTGTTTTTCTTGTTCCATTAGAGTGTTAAAAAAGCAAATTGGGTTCTTTTGCCTATATCACATAATAACATGTTTACTTAATGTCCTTATATAAATGTAGTTGAAGCTTATTAACATTTATTTATTACTTTGATTGAATAATTTTTTGTTGTATGGTAACATGATAAGAATAAAAATATAAGAAGACAAAGTGCTGGGAGCAAGGCTCTAAACACTTGCCTGTCCATTTTTTTTTAATTTAACTACCTTTTTTGAGTTTTCTTGAGTTTTACATCAAATCCTAATTGTATGTTTACGTTTCTTTGTAAAATAGATATGATAAAATTATTGCTAAACTAGTCATTATACTTTTATTATACTATTCCCCTTTAAAAACTGGGAGAAAAATCCGGCTAGTTTATAGTTTCTGCAAATACTCCTCGCATATTTATCTAAATACCTTTGCTGAACATTGGCACAATATTTTCCTAGGAAATGACAGTTTGGAGGCTGTGAAGCTACTGCTGCGGTTTAATGCGGACGTTAACAGTATGAACTCCAATGGTATAACCCCCATGATGAAGATCTGTTCAATTAAGGAGGCAGAAAACATGGCAGAGATAGTGCAGTTACTCATGGAAGCTGGCGCTAACTTTGATGTCAGAGACTTCAGAAGTCGTCGGACAGCTTTACAGGTGGGGTATAAATCCAATGCCTGTCATTGCCATCTTTATGTACATACCTAAAAAGACGTCTTCTTCTATTATTACCGTTTTTCATATAAATAGCAATATAATATCACAAGTGTCTTTAATATATGGATGTCAGTGAGTACTTTTCTTGCTATCCGGATAACCATAAACACCATTTGGATAGTATCTGGTTAACCGTTTGTAACGGCTTCACATACAATCAAAACTTGACAGTAAAGTCTTACATATGTTTGAATTGTGTGGACAAAAACATGGTGGAAATGTCCCAAAAATAGTTAGGTGAATAAGTCATGCTGTCAAAACACACAGATCTCGTGCTCGTTAATCGAAATTTCTGTGCTCTAAACATGACAAACTATAGACAGTCTCTTTAAACTCTTTATTAACGTTTCAGCCCAGTCGGCCTTTTTCAAAATATAAAACAGTGATGAAGGACTCTACATTTTGCTGCTGTTTAGTGTTTTGAAAAAGGCCGTCTGGGCCAAAACATTAATAAAGAGTTTAAAGAGACTGTTCTATTAAGAAAATTTCCTATCGGACTAGTATTTACTGAGACTGTAGACAGTTTTACATATTTTCACTGCTGGGGCATACTTGTATTAATAAAATAAAATTGGATAGACATCAACATGTTTTAGATTTATATTGTTGAATCCGGGAAGATAGTTTGCAAGGACAACAGCAAAAATGAAAATAAAGGCATAACAAAATCACAATTTTAAAATTCAACAATGTCAGGATGTTGAATTAGAATATTTACTAAAGAACAATGATCGAAGTCATAGTCTGTTATAGTCTGTTTGATTAATGTCAACTCGTGATGTTAATTTGTGTTTGGTAATGTAATTAAAACAACCAAAAAGAAAAATAAAAAAAAATCACAAAAAACAACAAAAAACAGTCCTTTGAAAGGCGCTTAAATCATTAAGCAAAAATCAAGGGGTAACAGAATTGTTGATATCTCAGTGGTAAATGTAAACTATTAGGGAAGAAGGAAGTCTATGCAGCTAAATGTGTATGCAAGTTCAGATTAACTGTATTAAAACGGTATGCTCATTTGAAAATGTTACATCATTGACACACGAGCCTGATTGGCATATAACACAGTTGGGTTGAGATAGATTGTGACTGTCTGACTTAATTGGACTAGGTCATTAAACTAACAATAACCCAGACACACGTGTTTACTGCTAGCTGATCCCTATGTCCGCAGCTGTCCGCAGCCTTAGGTAACCATGAAAAGGGGTGGGGGAGAAGTGGTTGTGCGCGGCGATATAATTTGCCATAGAATGATGGAATTGGAATCCAATTTTAGCAAAGTTGGACATTTGAAAATATTAATTTTTAAGTTACGGACATTTTATAAGGTCAACTTGATAGTTAATATCTATCAGATACACATGCATATCCGATTATCCGGTTAACCGTTGACATTCCTAATTCAATGGTAATATCTCTTGGTATAAACAAATTTTACTATTTTTAATTGGGGTGTGATGCAGGCCCAAATAGTGTCAACATATTTGGGCCACAGTTTCGATGCTCATTAATTGTGTTCTGTTGCTATTGACCTTATTTTATTCTGTAACTCCTTTATTTGCTCTGCAATATTTACAGTTAGCTGTGATATCCAAGAACATAGAGACAACACAGCTGTTGCTGAATTCAGGGGCAGATCCAAACACCATAGACAGTGGAGGGAGAACCCCCCTCACAAACATCATCTGGGAACATTTGAGAAACTACCCAACAACAAGACGAATTGACGATGATGTCATGACCATTATTTATATTCTAGTTCACAGTGGGGCTAACCTTAATCTGAGCAGGTAAATGCTTTAATGTGGATAAAATATGGTTTTAAAGATATGGTCACAGTTGGTCACATTTGCATTATTTAATTTTTTTCTCAATAAAGCATAATTTTGTTAAACCACAACTAATAATGAATTAAAATATGACACATGATTAGTTAAGTTATTGACCCTTCTGGGCATGTAGCCACGCCCACCCTAGTGATGGGCTCTTGCTGTTACTAAGATAGACAAACAATGGCCTAACTGACATACATTCGATACTCGTTGTCTCGACATTAATCAGACCTAAATGAAATGGCAGCCACAAAAAAAACTTTGATAGATAAATTCTTACTTTAATGAACTGTCTGCCATTTTGTGTAGCCATAAGATTTACACTCTCGTACGATTTACATTTTATATAGGATTAATATAAATCAAAGAAGAGATGTTCAACTTATAAGACTTGATTTCATTGAACATTGTCATTTCACAATAAAATATTGATGATAATGTATAATGTATACAAGAATCATGTAATAAGCAAACTTTTTGTCTAATCACCAATCATCTGATGAAATACTGTAAAACAACTTCGAGTCACGAGTGGTTGACAACAAGTTTGAAATAGCAACTAGGGATCACAAAATAGTTTGATACACTGAAAATGTTGACAGTTAAAATATTTATAAATAAATACATATATAGATGAAGAAGAAAAAAGTTGGAACTTTGTAAAAAGGTTGTTATATTCAGAATGTTGACTACCAAAGTCATGACAAAAGTTACAGACTGTTGATTAGTTGAAAACTTATGCAAGTTAGGCATAGTTTGCAATTGCTTTTTAAGTTGCTTAAACATGTCATATAATATTGACTTACATGTGGAATAAAAAAACACATTTTGCTTTCGATTAAAGGTGGTATCCGACAGTTTGGACCCAAAATATTTTTATAAAAGATTATAATAAACCATTGTTACCTGAAAGGATCTCGCAAAATACTGTTTATTCATGTACTACACCTATCTGAAAAGTGAACCATAACATCACATTTTCATTACAATCCTTTCTTAGCTACGCTGCACAGTTAGCGAATTTTAAACTAAAAAACCACTTACGTTTTAGCTCAAAAATGTCAATCGTTGTGACGTCAGTGTCTATTTTTAGCAGAAATCCCAATCGTTCTTATTTATAGATTTGAAAAGAATGAACATTTAAGTGTTGATTAACAAGTTTTACTGCCCTAAAATCGAGATACTGTTCAAAATCGTCAAAGCTTAGCTAATGTATGATATTTTTTTTTCTGCAGAAATTATGAACAAACACGCCAAACAGAGTCCAGATATTGTTAGATATATTAGATATTAGAATGCATTAAAAATACATGACATAGTTTGATACAAAAATAGCACCAACAAAAGCAAAGTTGAAACTGATTTTTGTGTAAAAATATTGACCATTCAGTATCTATGAACATAGCAGATTTAATTTAATACATCTTCACTAGTATAATAAAGTAGTTATGCCTACACTTATTATTTTGGTCATATGCAATATCATACTATGCATCTCATTTTATGTAATGTGTTTTGAAAGCAATTATTAATGCTGGGTTGTCATCAATGAGCATGTATTGTTAACACTTATTTGTTCTATCAATCTTGAGGTGCAAACACCTCATATATATTATAAATTCTTGACTGTATCTTACTTTTATTTTTTGCTCTTTCATTTTATCAGTTTAAGTCAGATTTCTTGAAAATGGGGGAAATAAATGAGGGGATTTTAATTTCGCTTCCAAACCTTGATTTTGGCTTCCTGCTAAAACTTTTCACATTGAACCAATTCTAACAACTAAGAGCAATAAAGGGGTTCATACGAGAAATATAATATATTATTATTAATGTTGTATATAACAAATATTTTTCTGCATCTTGTGATCTTGTTCATGTATTAAAATAACCTGGTTGATTTAATTTTCAGCTATGAGCATTCCAACCCACTGATCATGTCTATCTACTTCAAGTGTTCGCCCCTGGTTCGGTTCTTTCTTGTCAGCGGAGCATCACAAATAGGCCCATGTAAGTGTCTGTTACCTCCTAAAATTGTAGCATCTTGATCATTTTAAGTATTCTGTTTATCTCACAGCCTGGTAGCCATAGCTGCCTATATCACTGGTGAATATACTAACCCCATTGGCTGGCTATGAGCTTTTGTCTTCTCTTTGTGGAACCCTTTAAGCAGTTATTGGTGGGATGAATATTTTCAGGCTATATTCATTCAAGGATTATATATATATATACACATACATACTGCATAAATAGTGATATTGAAGCCAAAAGGCTTAATGATGCTGACCCCATCGGTCATAATGCCTGGCAACCGTAGTGTCGCCCATTGCATCCCCTCGAGTCGGGGAACTAAACCGATATTAAACATGCAACAAACGTACAACATGTACATTTATATGGGTGTCATTGATAGGAGTTCTTCATGTTGATATTAAGAAACTCAAATATAAACAATACAATACATGATCAGAATAGTGCAATTGGTAGAGCATATGCTCTAGGTACTGGAGACCCTGTGTTCAATCCTGGGCCTTGTCATGCCACAGTTGTAATAAATATTAATAAATATTAGTGGATAGATCTCTTGCTAATGCTCAGGCAAATATAATGGGAGTTCCACAACTGGTTGGCTTGATGTCACAATAATGTTACTGGGTGTGGTTTCGTGCCAGGTGTTCACAGCATGCTATACACAGTGAAGACAGTAATGCCAAAGCGAATATATAAGGAAAGTTTCACGACTGGTTGGCCCAGTATCAGGATGATGTGACTGAGTTGTCTTAGACAATCTTTACCAAAGATTTTATACAAACGGATGTAAAACTGTTTGATACATAATACAACTCTCCCACTTTTGGAGGAAGTCTTCCACTTTTAAGGTTCAGAATTACTTGAAAACTTTGAAATAGATAACTTCTTTTTTTGTTTAAATGAAAATAGCAAATCTCCGACTTCGCAGGTGAAAATCTGCCACTCTGTCCTCAGAAAAAGTTCACATGTATGGATACATTCAAAATATTTTTGTAAAAAAATATTTGTCAGTGAAGACAATTGACAAATTCTGGTCTTTTCAGTTTTTGGAGGAATGACTCCTATCCTCCAGGCGGCCTCTAAGATGGATCTAGCCTCTACCAAGGAACTGTTGAAATACAGCTGTGATATTTATTCCCGAGCCCGGATAGTCAAACGTAGCTGTGATCTGTATTTGGATGCATTTGAGTTGGCAGTTGACCGTGGCTGTCCGGAGATTGCAATGCTCCTGGCTAGTGTGGGATACAATGTGACGAAGATACCATATCTGACTGACTGGTCACTGGATCCACCACCAGCACTCCAAGAGAGACCAGATATCCTTGCAGCACTCCGCAGCATGTGCCTTGAACCTCCCCAACTCTTTGGACTGACCCTTTTAACTATTCGGAAGGCACTGTTTCATAGAATAGAGGCCAAGGCAGAGTATTTACCCCTTCCTAAACTACTTATTGAAGCTGTGAAGTTGCGAGATGTGTTGTATGATTAATTGTTATGTTGATGTTTGCTCTGCTCAAAAATGTTGGTGCCAAATTATTGTGTGTTATACCGAATCCCTGAAATCTGAAATGCCTTCACAGTGGAATCATTGCTACACATGGCCATTGTGTTAAAATTATCATTTTTTAAGTTCTTTTTTATCATATGCAAACCGAAAATATATATTTTTTTTGATAAAATAATAATTATAATAATTAGGGATGTTAATCGTTCTTACTCATTTTCGTTAAGATTCAAGTAAAAGTGAAAGAGTATTTTTTAGTTGATCGGATTATCTGCAAACGACTTAAGACGCTGGCCATATGTGTTTGAGCTCGTTATAGGATAGCGTCAGGGCGGAGGGGTGAGGTCCACGTCTCCCGAAAACGAATTGCCATCTGGTCAACAGCATGAAACCACTTCAGCACGCACAGCCTCTTCTCTGCTTTCCTATCCTACCTAGATGCAGTCACATCACGAATACACATGTGGAAACAGTTACCAACGTACAATAAACACATATCATTTCAGTGCTGCAGCAATTAGCTAAAGCAATTAGTCTGATTCTACCCATCTACCCAGCTTGGTCGTGATCATGTGTTATAAATGCAATTTTATATAAGGCTATACTTTTTTATAACAGACCACCAGAACTTCTCTTATTTTTTGAAAACACAACTTTCTGTTGTTGTCACTCTACTTAATTACTGTTATTTTATTCCTATACAATAAATGTTTTTGCTTCATTCTCTATGAATAATAAAATTGTAAATCTACAGACTTACATTTTTTTAAACATTCTTTATGTATATTGGTTGGTATTTCATCATTTAACGACAGTCGGGTAATGCTGACACTTACTAAACGTTCCTAACTGTCCTGTTATGGCCTCGGATAAACTTCCATGCAATACTCTTAGCATTAATCAACCAATCAAGACCTTTAATTGGCACTTGAACAATTTCCCTAAATAAAACCTACTATGAGTTGCCTAATTGTCTTACAATCTTCAAGTATCACCTGCATCTTACATGTAACAAAAAGACACTCAAGTGTAAGGTGACTAATTGATAATGCATAAATTATATGGGGCTTTGCAGGTCATCATAATGTTGACTGGTTACTGTATATTTTTGTCATGACAGTTTGAATGTTCATAATAATAATAATTGTTAAGAAACAACGACATTGTTCACACATTTACAAGCATTCTTCATTGAGAGTATTATCTTGCAAATTTATTGTGGACTGAGTGAAGAATTACCCCTTCTGGTACTTCACTATTAACATTAATTATATTAATATTGCCATTTGTATTTCAAAAGAAGAAATCATTGTTTTACTCATTAACATAAAGGTCAAGGTCACAATTACCTGATATTGGTTTTGGGGTCAGCAGGTAAAACCTGGCAGCAAAGGGACATATATGTATTGTTAATTGTAAAGCCATTTTTTTCATTTTATGTTGATTTAATGTTTATTGTTGAGTCACAATTCTTGCAATCTTGGATAAATATTTTGTTCTCTTTTGGTGTTGTTTCAGGATATTTATTATGTATTAAAATAGTAGCTAGGCCTGTTAAAATTTATCTTGTAACATACTTGCTTAAAATTTGTTTTACTTTTATACACTCAATACTTGTGAATAACATGTTTTGTACAAAGTCTGTGCAATATACTGAAGTTTGTTGTAAAAATTGACATGTATATTTGATCATTCTCCTTTTTGTGGCATTACATGATCATGAGTAGCATTCATGCATCATCTACAAATACAAACAATGTGTGTTTTATGAGGTCTTTACATCCTGTTAGGTAAAAGTTTCATTTAAAAGTTAATCAGAATGGTGTACAACTGTAAGATAAATATTTAAGTAACACTTCTGCTATACTTAATTTTGCATTAATTAATTATCAAAAACAGGTCATAGTTAATGTTATTTTTTATAAAAGCTACTCGAAAAATGCGTGTCTCATTCAGAACACAACATGCTCAAGGTGAGCTTTTCTGATACTCCTACGTCTGTCATCCATCTTGCAGCATCAATAATTTTGCTTGTAATCACGCTAGAGCCTACAGCTTTTATCCAATCTTCATCAAACTTGGTAAAATTCTAAAAAATGTTATCAAGTGGCCAATCTCTACCATAGATTTCTAAAGTAAATTACTTGATGCCAGATATCATTCCCCTCTAGCTTACAGTAAGGTCACAGTCATAGTTGAGGATATTTCATCTGCAGAAGGAAATGTCAATTCCAATGACAGTTCTTGTTATTTATCTTTTGACAGTTGATAGTAAAATCTAAGTATTTGAATTCCAGAGATGTTTCAGTTGTATTCTTACTTCTGTGCGCTTGTTTTTGCTGCAGTCTACTGCACTTCTTTTATGTGATTTTCTAATTCAGGGCATTCTGAACACATTTAAAACCAGTACTCTTAATCATTTGTCATGTATTTCAAAGCTAAGTCAGCCTCATGATTTTCTGTCCTTTGTTTATTAAATTCACAATTCTTTGCCATTATCACAAATTCTTTAAATTGAATTGTCATTTTATTTAATGCTCTGTAATTTGTATCATTCTATCTCACTGTTCTTTCTTGGTTCACAATAATGTCCAGCTTTGTTTAAAACTGTTTAAAGGTAAATTTTGTTATGATTTTTATTTCCCATCAAAGTTATTGTAAATTTCTATACCGTTAACTTTTAGATGACAAAGCCAAAAAGCAAATTTCATCCTCTACAAAATTTCTCCTTCTTACTTCATGGTACACAAGTCCAAAACTCTCATGTCATGTCTATTAACTTTAGTTTGTTGGTTCAGAAAGTTCAAGTGTAAACCACATGATGATACTTAACACAAATGAACAGCTTGCTTGTAGTACCATTTGTGTGTACCTGGCCTAGAAATTAAAATAAACAGTCTAGTTGTCAATATTGGGAAGACCAGACATGGTAGCTCGATCACTTAAGCGTTGGCTTCATTTACAGAATGTCGCAAGTTGATCCTGGGCCGCAACATACCAAGGTTGATAAAAATCATAGTGGTATAGCTCCCTTGCTAACGCTAAAGCAAATACCGGTATATAAGGATAGTTCCACAACTGGGTGGCCCGGTATCAGAATGATGTGACTGAGTGTGATACCGGTATGCCACGTGTTCAGGGAATGCTGTACACAGTGAAGGCAGGACTATTATCTGCTTTAAGTGGACACCGTCTCCAGATAAGTGAAATACAACTGGCAGGACAGTAAACGCAATAAACAACCAATCATTATGTCCAGTTAGCTGTGTTATTTTTTTTGTAAAACGAATAAACAAATACAGTAAAGAAGTACATACAAATTGGTATATTGGTATTATTGCATCTCATTAGTAGGCCTTCATTTACACTACTATATTGTTTTTAGTTTGGACCTATTTTGTGACAGATCTAAAGTCGACTACCAGTTAAAAATGTGAAACCAGTTTATACCATTGCTGGAAAAGTCATTGTATGAACGTTGTTTAAACGGAATGAAAACATCTTAGATGTATAAAAATCAAAACTACTGAACAGTAGCCATCAGTATAAAATTCATGACATGAAAATGTATGGTTATACATGTATCCTATAATTTTCTGTTCATGAAATGTGTTGTTTTATAGTAATTGGCTTCAGTTTAGCAATTTTGATGTAACTGATGTATTTTCAGCAATTTGTTACATTGATAGACCAAGCGTTTGTTGCCTTTGTTGTACCAGTGTCCACCACTAAAGATTTGCCATTTGCCAGTCACTCAAGCAAGCACAATCTCCATAACTCAGTTGATAGAGCGACCCGCTAGTTTTTGAGAGGTCTGTGGTTCCAATCTTAGTGGAGAGTATTTTTTCTTTCAGCTTTAACATTTGGTGCCGTGGCCTAATACAGAATGTGATAGACAACAGGGCCATAGACTAGAAACTAGGATGAGATTCAGGGTTAATCTCATTGTGGGCAGTGGAAAGATTGCAGCAGTTTCAATGGTAGCTTGTTCACAGAGCTTCTATTGGTCAGTTGGTCAAGTGGCCAGGTAGTGTTGGCTAGGTTTGTGGTTCCAATCCCTGTAGAGGCCTTGTTTCTTTTACTCCAGTAACATTTCATGCCATTGCTTACTGCATTATCATGTTTTTATTGATACATGTATGCAGTGATGCTGTAATGCAGAACCAAGGATTAGTTTCAGGGTTAATCTGGTTGTGTAAGAAGTGTCACAGTTTCAATGGTACTTTGTTCACAGAGCCTCTAAAGCTCAGTTGGTTGCCCAAAATCTTTGTAACCGGGGCTCTAAATGCAGGACTCTCTATGAACTGCCAAACTCCAGATTGCAGATTCAATTTTATTTCATGTATGAAATAAAGCCTGGAATGAACATGAAAATAATTTCTTAGCCAAAAGTGACTTCACTACTATCGAATTTCAAGACTCAATTCATCCATTCCAGTAATACATACAACAATCACTCACAAGACAATTTCAAATAGATATATCAAATAATAAACAAAATACCTTTACACAAATAAAAATAATAGTAACATAAAGTTAAACTCACCAGGCTTCAATGGAGTTCCCACCTCTAATTATTTAAGTATAATAATCAAGTAACCAAATAACTGGTTTGCTGGTTAGCGTAGGAGAGAGACCTACCCTGCCCCTAATCTGTCCCTTATATAGTAAGTATAGAGGGTTAGAGGTCACATACAAGTTAAAAATAGATTAGTTGTAGAACCTGTTCTCTCACTAGACAGCTATCACACAGTGGACACTACAGACATCAACACGGACAGACATGCAACACAGGACAGACACAACAATTGTCAACAGATGATATAATAATGTAATGATATTTGGTTTTATAATAAAGTAAGATCTGGAAATATGAACACTGGGTAACATCTTTAAAATGGAAATAAGTATGTTTTCAAAACAGGCACATTGAGAAAATATGACTTTCCGTAAATGATGTCTTTCATAGCCTCTATAGATCAGTTGATTGCCAATAGCCCTTAAAATGGAATTAGTATGTTTTCAAAACAGGCACATTGTGAATTTTTTTCTCAACTTTCCATAAGTGATGCCTTGTTATATCAGTTGATATGTCAGTTCAATTATGTTAAACATAGTTAAGTCACCACACATTTATTCTCATCAAACACATAAGTTTTATGACATGATTGGTTTGTTGAAATCCCCATTGGGAACTGTCTTGTAACATCACAGTCCTTTTCGTGGACATATTCACATAATGTAATAATATCCCGAATTGAAAAATAGTCCTTACATTTTTCTACAAAATTTGACTTAAATTAATAATACACTTTTGTCTCAAATCGAATTCAGTTTAACATTTATTTTGTGCAATATTTTTTATTTTATTTTATTTGTGATTTGAACAGGAGAATAATGATAAGTCAGTATCAACCTTTCAGTTATTAGGTAGGTACAAATTGCAAATAAACATATTTTCAACTTATTCATGTTTGTTTCTCTATTTTCACCATGTTTTAGCAAAGTTCTCTATTTCAGTTGTATGAAAGTCTTTAAATTCTTTGAGAAACAATTGTTTAATCAATATTTATATTAAAGTTAATCTTTTTCAGTATTTTTAACTAATAAATATGAAGGGTGAAATGGTTTAAGACCCCTTTTCATGTTAAAACCATTTGCTTAAAATTAATTATTTTGTACAATTTTGCACCAGGGTATTGTCATAAACTCATAATACTAAGCAAAATTACAATACAAAATACAGAACATAAAAAGATGCAGTATATTAATATTTCTATAAATATGTTTAGTACTGAATATGAATTTGCTTGTAATTTGTTGTTGCCAACTGCTTTTCCTGAAAACCATTGTATGTTTTGTTGCATGTGTACCCACTTCACTTTAGTTGTTTATTTATGTCTTAGTAAAACTACCCACCTTGTATAAGAATACTAGCCAAACCTTTAGTCTAAAGTACATGATGTATGGGGTTTTGTCTGTTTATCTGTCTTTTTTCTTTGTTATGTTTTTCTTACTACTAAAGCGCTTGCTATATAATATAAAACAAAAAGTAAACAGTTAAAGGTGTCAACACAAATTGGCTCAATTAATTATTTTTATTATGTTACATCTCAAAGTTCAACCCCACATAGGTTGAAAATCATTCCATGATATACATCTATATTCTTTTATGTAAAAGAAACATTAGTAGGGCTCTAGTTATTGTCTTAGTATTAAATATAAATGTACAGATATCAAAAATGAACAATGATGTGGTATTGCTATACACTCATGGCAAAGCCAGCACCTCTGCTAACTATAATGTATGCTTTAATTGAATGAAATGTCTGAGAAACTAAATATTTACTGTATGAATGCCCAAGGTCTTAGAGAAAAAAATAAACGTAAAGATGTCTTCAATTACCTCAAGAACAAAAACGGAAATATCTATTTCATACAAGATACACACTTTACTAACGATGATTTAAAGCAAGTATACCAAGAATTTGAATTCGATGTATATTTAAACAATGGCAGCAGCACGTCAAGAGGAGTTGCAATTTTTATTGACAAAAAACTTGACTTTCAGCTTTTATCACAATTTTGTGACAAGGATGGCAACTTAATTATTCTCAGTTGTTTGATATTCAAGAGAAATATAACTCTGGTTAATTTATATGGGCCTAATCAAGACAAACCAGACTTTTACCAGGCACTCAAGATAAAATTAAAAGAATTTGATAATCCTTGCATAATAGCAGGAGATTTTAACTTAGTGCTTAATCCAGATATAGATTATTTTGATTACCTACATATAAACAACCCAAAGGCTAGAGATATCTTAATAGATATTATTATTGAACTTGATTTAATAGATTGCTGGAGAGACATGTATCAAGAAAAGAAACAATTTACATGGTTCAAAAAGAACTCTAATAAAAAGGCACGTCTAGACTTTTTCTTAATTACAAACTCCTTATTAGTGGATGTAAAGGCATGTCATATTTTACCAGGCTATAGGACGGATCACTCCTTAATAAAACTTAACATTGAATTTGGAAATTTCAAAAAAGGAAATTCATATTGGAAAATGAATAATTCATTACTTAAAGATCTAGCCTATGTAAAACTCATTAAAGAAACAATAGAAGAAGTCAAACTACAATATGCCATTGAATGCATGACACAAAATAGATTAATAAATGATATTGACAATGAAAAATTGCAGCTCTCTATTGATGACCAACTCTTCTTTGAAACACTAATGTTTACCATTAGAGGTGCAACAATATCTTATGCTTCGAGAATTAAGAAAAAAACAGATGACAAAGAAAAAGAACTCATACGAGAAATAGAATACTTGGAAAAACAGCTTCTTACAAATCATACACTTTTGAACACTAAAAAAAATGAACTTCTTAAGTTAAGAGATCATAAAATGGAAGGTGTAAAAATTCGATCCCGCGCTAAGTGGATAGAAGAAGGAGAAAAAAATAGTAAATTCTTTTGTAATTTGGAGAATTATAACTGTGTCAAAATCAATGCAAAAATTAATAAATAGAAAGAATGAAATAATAGATAAACAGGAAGACATTATAGAAGAAGTCAGACAATATTACAAAAGTTTATACACCTATGTTGACACAAATGAGGTTAATTTAAAAAATATACTGAAAAATAAAGACATTAAAACATTAAACAATCAGGAAAAGCAATCCCTCGAAGGAAATTTAACATACAAAGAATGTCTGGAAAGCCTCAGAAACATGAAAAATAATAAAAGCCCAGGCATATCTGGTTTTACAGTTGAATTTTTTAAGTTCTTCTGGTCTGATATTGGACATTTTCTTGTAAGGTCACTTAATTATGGGCTTAAAAAAGGTCAGCTCTCAGTATCACAAAGACAAGGGGTAATAACATGCATCCCGAAAGGAGATAAAGACAAATTGCTACTTAAAAACTGGCGACCAATATCACTTCTTAATGTTTCTTATAAAATTGCCTCTTCAGCAATAGCAAATAGGCTAAAAAAAGTTCTAAATGTGTTAATAAATGAAGATCAAACAGGATTTGTTCCAAATAGATATATTGGAGAGAATACCAGATTAGTCTATGACATTATGCATTTCACAGAACAAAAGAATATTCCTGGATTACTTCTCTAGATAGACTTTGAAAAAGCCTTCGATTCAATTTCGTGGTCTTTTATAAATAAAACGCTTGAACTATTTAACTTTGGTACAGTTTTTACGAGTTGGATAAATTTATTTTACAAAAATATAGAATCTTGCATTCTTATAAATGGGCATGTTTCAGAATGGTTCTATTTGCAAAGGGGTTGTCGTCAAGGTGACCCAATATCCCCTTATATATTTATCCTTTGTGCAGAGGTGTTGGCTTCGCTTATACGTAAAAATGTAAATATAAAAGGCATCAAAATTGAAAATGTTGAATACAAAATATCACAGTATGCTGATGATACCACACTTATCCTGGATGGCACAGAAACATCTCTTTTGTCAGCTATTAATATGTTAAAATTTTATGCTAATATTTCTGGCCTCTACATAAATGCAGAAAAAACTAAAGCAGTTTGGATAGGTAGTAACAGATATAATGTAAATAAAATTTTACCAAATCAAAACTTATGCTGGGAAAAGCAATTCACATTGCTTGGAATAACATTCACCACAGACCTTAAAAATATAACTTGTTTAAATTATACTAAAAAAGTTAATGAGATAAAATGTTTGCTAAAACAATGGTCAAAAAGAAACTTAACCCCATTAGGAAAGATAACAGCAATAAAAACTCTCGCACTTTCAAAGATTAACCACCTTATTTTATCATTACCAAATCCCACAAAAGAAATAATAAATGATCTAAAAAATATATTGTTCAATTTTTTATGGGATGGAAAACCAGATAAAATAAAAAGAGAGATAATCTGTAAGGATTATGCAGAAGGAGGGTTAAGAATGGTAAACTTAGAGTATTTCATTAATGCCCTCAAAATATCTTGGATAAGGAAAATAATTCTTAATAACAAAAAATACATGCAGATAATAAATACTGAAATACCAGATTTTAAATTTATGCTTATTGTAGGTGCAGAGTGTATACAGAAACAATCAAAGATTATTTCAAACCCATTTTGGAGAGATGTATACTCAGCATATAGTCTTTACTTGGGAAAACTTGTTCCAAAAACCCAGAAAGAAGCAAAAAGTGTTTTCCTATTTGGCAATAAAAATTTAAAGGTCGGTGGGAAACCTATTTTTAATTATAATTTCATAAAAAATAATATTTACACTATAAATGATTTATTGAAGAATGATGGTACTTTTTTAACATTTACAGAATTTATTGGTTCTTATGAAAATATCACCAACTTCTTGGAGTATGCGGGTATAATTTCTTCAATTAAAGCATACTTAACAAAACTCACAATTCAGGACATTGGTAAAAGATTAGAGGAACCTCTATTACCACTATCATTATCAATACTGCTTAAAATCAATAAAGGTTGTAGAGATATATATGACATTATGATTCATAGTGATGTTAAACCAACTTCAGTAGATAAATGGTGCTCTGAAACAGGTGGGGAAATAAATAATATACTAAAATTATTTCAATTGCCATACAAATGCCAGAAAGATACACACCTACAATGGTTCCAAACCAGAATTAATAATAGAATTTTAGGAACAAATGTGTTACTCTATAAGATGAAAATAAAAAATGACAACTTGTGTTCTTTGTGCCACAAACAAAAAGAAACAATCCTCCACCTGTTCTGTGATTGTGAGTTGGTAAAAACTTTTTGGAATGAGTTACAAACCCTTATAAACACTTACTGCCCATCCATATCTTTAAACTTAGTGTGCCAAGATATAATTTTTGGAAACAGGTATTTTACTAATGTTCTTAATACAATAATAATGCTAGCTAAGTACCACATTTTCAAAACAAAAGAAACAGTCAAACCTAGTATTGAACTGTTCAAAAAACAATTAATAAATCAATACAGAATTGACCAATACATTTCAAGGAAAAATCTAAAACAAGACATTAATGACAAATACTGGAGCCCACTAATAAATTTAATAACACATATTAACTAATTCCTAATTCACTAAGACTGACTAGACATGAGCATATATAACTTAAGTTACTAACTTACTTTATTTACATATGTTATTTAAAATGTTTATAGAAAGGACAAGTATAGAATATTAAATTTTTTTAAAAATCACATTATTATACAAAAATAATATGCCAATCTGGATTTGTATAACTATATATTTTTGTAATATTGGGTTAATAACTTTGTTAAGCCTAGTAGTGTGTATCTTTGTGCATGTAAATGTGTATCTATATGTTTGTGTGTATATATGTATAGGTATATATGTATGGGTATGTATGTATATGTATACACTAAGCCTTAGGTATGTCCATTACAGGAAAGACATGCATTAAATATTGAATTTTCAATAACAATAAAAATAATCAACCATGTAAATGTGTATCTATATGCTTGTGTGTATATATGTATAGGTATATATGTATGGGTATATATGTATATGTATACACTAAGCCTTAGGTATGTTCATTACAGAAAAGACATGCATTAAATATTGAATTTTCAATAACAATAAAAATAATCAACCATGTATGACACAACTCAATGTATTGTATAATTGAATTAATCATTATTTCACAGTATTATCCTTTCTATAAATGTTTGCAGTATTTTGCTCTGTTTATCGATTACTGCAATATTGATCTTGACTTAAATCAATCTTTATCAAAGTCTATTTTTTTTGTTTTGTTGACTAATTAAAGTGAATACATATATTTTTGCTAAGACCGTTTCGAAATACATGTACGCCATTATAGTAAAAGTTTAGTATGCTTATGAGTCGGGAACAACTGAAACAAAGATACAATTCAATATATAGAGGTAGAATTAAATGTATATTACAATTCTTTTTACATCGATTACTTCATTACAATCCGTAAATCTCAACAGTACAAGGAAAAAGATACATACGTTATTTTCTTTTACCTTTCTTCATTCCTGCTATTATTTGTATTAAGACAACATTAACATATATAATAAACCCATAATACTATTCATTACCATAAATCAACCAATGCATGTACTCCATTTGTTCTTCAAACCGACTCAACATATAACTTTATTATTGATATTTATGTCAAATCTTATATTTACTACATGTTGTAAAATTGAAACTGTATTTGTATGATCCAAAGTCACAAATAAAAATTAAAAAAAAAAAAAAAATCTTTTTCAGTACATGTTGAACCACTTTTTAAAGCCTTTTATTAAACTGCCTTTATATGGGAAAATATCTACTGCATAATTATAAGGGATAATATTTATGTTACTTTTGGCTTATTTTGAATTTCTTTTTACAAAAATTTGAAGGCATTGGCACTTGGGCACTAGATTTTCGATTTTTTTAACAGAGGTTACCCACATCCGTAAAGCATGTAATGGCGGAAATGCACCTGGCACTATTAGCCCTGATAAGGAAAATTGTCAAGGAAAAGCTCTAGATACAAATGACCTCCGAGTTCAATACCAGACAGCAAGAAATTCTAATATTTTAAAAAAGCAGTAGTGGTGCTTGCACATTGTAGGCTAGTAAAATTAACTTTAAAAAAGGCCTATCTATTTATAACTTATACAGATAAAAAACTACAATTTTCTATCTGTAAACATTTCCGTAAAAAAGAAAAAATCCTGATGAATTTAGAAAGGAAAACTATTAGGTGACTTGAACAACTATATTATATGGCTTTTCATGAAAATTATTGAAGATACAAAAACTGCATCAACTGATTGATTCTTTCATATGGTTCATATCAGTACAACTACCTTATTCCTTAATTTCTGATTGAAAAAAAAAGAAGTCTTTTATAAATGTGTACGAATCATCCTGATTGGCTATTTCCTCTGACGTCTGACAGTTTGGGTCTGAATCCCATTTGAGACAAATGACTGAAAGTTAGAGGGTCTTCCAGCTTGCAGCAGTGGTTCTACCCAACCATTTTCTGTGTTTTTCTCCACCGAAACAGCTGGAAGTTGCTATAATGACCATGACTGTGTTACTGCGTCGTACAATGTATCTGGTACTGCTAAAAAACAAGAGTAGTACAATTAAGAACTCAGGCTGGTCTTTACAACACTGCACAAAGTTTGTTCTCTCTTAGTCCATCTTGTTTGAGTTTCTAACTTCTGGTGCATTGATTGTGGTATGTTTATTTCAGGTTGTGGTCCAGAGTTTACAGCAATGATGCTATCGCTTTGGAATTCTATTCCTGAGCTCAAAATATGCTAACATAATATTCAAAGCACGACATATTGTAGAAAAATGTTACTATTAAAATAGGAACAGACAGTTTCTATATGTTAGATAATAGTAGACAAATGTTGTATTTAAATCTAAAACATAACAAGCGGATAAAAAATATTTGTCAGAAGTGGGATTCGAACCCACGCCTGGAGAACCAGACTGCGACCTGAACGCAGCGCCTTAGACCGCTCGGCCATCCTGACATGTTATAATAATTTGCATATAGCCTGTTATGTATGAACCGCCTCGAGTCGTCTTGCAATATTTATTAATTATACCTTTCATGTTATTGTAACATACGAAATCGAACTTATTTTGTTTATTTTTGTTTTCTAGGCATACTAAAAGACAGCTAGTTTTGTATACATTTATATATATATATATCAATGTCATTGTGTTCGAAGCCGGAAATGGATCGAAGTTGCTGCCGATTGGTGGGAAAACCCGTGACGTCATTTTGGGTTTTTCCAACTTCCGCATTAACGAATTTACCAAGGATTGGCATTTCTTCTGCTAGCTTTCAAAACTCTAATATATTAAACCACCAGATTTGATTAAGTATCATTCAACATGATGGGCGCGCGAAAGACGCCGACGCCAGAAACTTTTATACGTCAGCTGCCATATTCTGTGATAAAATATTTCAGCATGCTAGTTGATGTTGACAGAAACTGGCAGGTATTTGTCAGCATGATCCCTAAAAAACTTGAGCATGTTTGGACGGATGATTATGAAAAACGCTACTCCAGCACGCAGATAAGACTCTTCGAGCAGACATCCTACCGACCTGATGGAAGTCCGACCAAATCAATACTAGGTGAGTTAATTTGTTGTATTGAAAGTTGAGTCTATCTATGTATCTATTTTTGCCTACACACTCTACTGTGTTTTACACAAGAAGCAACCAACCTAACAATTTAAAGGCGGTATCTGACGGTTTGGACTATTTTTTTTTTTCTATCATGTAACAAAATAAATTATCTGAAAAGATCGCACAAAATGCTGTTACTTGGTGCCCTTCAAGGCCACATACATATGAAAAGTAAAACATATCACCCCACTTTTCATTACAAAAATGCAATTTCTATCCAAGCCACACTGACCAGTCAACCATTTTTAAACAAGGAAGACCATGTGACTGCTTACTTTTGAGATAATGTGACATGAAGGTCAGAGTAAATCAGCTACATTGTCTTGGGATAGATCCATGGGGGCAGGTGTGGGGGCTGCATCCCGCGGGGTAACAGGACGACTCACCGCCCTTACCAACTCACCGCCATTCAAGGTTGGTCGACTCATCGCCGATTTTAAAAAACTGCTGGTCGACTCTAATCAAATCTGCATGGGGATAGCATTGGCTTCATCATGCAGCAAAGAGATCAGCTGGTAGATATTCAGGTTGGCCTTCCCTGTCTGGTTGAGTCGGGTGTGCCACCCTTCCACATCATTGTTGGTGCGCAAGGGTCTCATGAAGACACTCCAAGACTCTACCAGGAAGACTGCGTTGTCCATCCACTGACGTTCAATGTAGTCCACCAACTCGCGGATCTTCCCCTCTGAAAGGCACAGCTGAACTAAGTCCTCAAACTGAGCTCTGATATGGGCAGCAGGCAGATAGGCTAGCGCCATGAGAGTCTTGCAGAACTTGTACGTTGTTTCTTTCTTGTATAAAGCGTTCTGGAGCCCAACTTCTTGTAGCTTCCTCCAAACAGCCTGGGTGAAATGAAAATTGCAGCCCTTCATCGTAACTTCTGGGAGGGTTCATTTAACCGCTTGCCAAATAGCTGCCTCGAAGTCAGTGGTGATTGACTTTACCTTGGGAGGAGTGGGCAGCTCCTCTAGAAGCAACTTCAAAACAGCTTCATAATCTCGTAGTGATTTCCCCGACATCACCACAAATGCTAGAGGGACTTGTTTCAGTTGGTCCTCAACCTTGATGAATGCGTGGAAACTATAAAATAGGCGATGAGTCGACCAACCTTGAATGGCGGTGAGTTGGTAAGGGCGGTGAGTCGTCTAGTAATCTCCCGCGGGCCCCCCACCAACCTGGTAAAAGAGTATGAGTTGTGAAAACACACACATGTTAGCTTAAAAAACACTAAGCTTTAAAAGTAAATTTTGTCTGTTGACTGCTTAGGTCAAAGTTAGGGTCCCTTACTGTGTAAATATATCTAGTATTTATTGTGATAAAGTTGAATGGATCTTGATTCATACCCCCACCCAAATTTTCTGGATCCACCACTGATGTTGGCAATATTTATTTTTAGCAGAAATCCCCATTATGCTTATCTATTTAGAATTTAGATTTCGAAATAATGGTCATTTAAAGTGATATTTTTCACTATTTGTATTTTCTACAATTGTAGTAATGTTGTAAATAGTCTTTTGTTAAATGAAAGTATAAGCTTTTGAAGCAATGATGCACACATTTCTCAGAACAGTGGTAATATGTTACTACATATATAAGCTATATGCAAACTGTTGGTTACCACTTTTAAGGCAATATCAATCTCCACCACCAGCAGAAAAAGTAGCTCTTCTTTTTTCCATAACTTGATGGACTACAAAAAGGAGAAATAAAAGTGTCACAATACTTTTAAACATTACAATGTTTAAGTATTTTTTAGCTTATGAATCTGGTATTTTTATGCCATAAGTATTCATCAGTCATAAACAATATACACTGATTGGTTTGATGCAATGTGAAAATACAACATTATAATAAATGTCCATATAAAGTGCCGATCTTGTAGCTCAATGCCTCATGTATTTATGCAGAACTGTGACCAAGTTGCTTTACCAACAATATAGATCTTCGGTTGAAAATTATAGGATATGTTTCTATGAAAGTCTAGAATTACTGCCCCTGTTTAAAGCTCTGCTAGGAGTATTGTACTTCATGTATTAGTTTATGCATGAATTCTGCTGCAGATGACTGGGGAACACAGAATGCAAGGGTGAAACATCTAATCAGAGTTTTACAACTCTGCCACTTTTACCAAATGGCTGATTACCTTGCTGTTGATGTCCTACATGGAGAGCCAGTAACTCGACTCCCGAATGAGACAGAGAGTCTTCAAGCTGGTGATCTGCCAGTCCCACAATGGGATGCTCCACCGAAACAGCCTAAACAGAATAAGTTAGATAGCCAAGGATCTTATGTGAATTCATCTTCATCATCAGTCAACTTCATCTCCGCTGCTTCAACAATAGATAAGGTTCAGATGAAAGATATTAGTATGCCTACAGAAGTGGATTCCTCTGCAAAAGGCAGCGATTACAGTTGCCTATATAAGAGTAGTGGCGAAGATGTTTCATATGACCACCTCAGCCCAGGACAGAACAAAGATGTCCTGTATAACAGAGTATCATCATTTGAAAGTGGTGGGGAAAATTCTCTCTTGCTTACAGCTGCGCAAACAAATAGAGAGCCCCAGGAAAACTGCGAACTACAGACTCTTCAGGTAAGTGTTACAGAGTTGGCTTATAACTTAAGATTTTGAATCCTCAAATTGCCTCACTAAAATGTGTTTAAAAAGTAATGTTTCCACCTGTTTGCACCTGCCAAAATAGCTCAATTGGTAGAGCGTCAGCTTGCGGAGCGGGAGGTCACGGGTTCAAACCCCGGCCGGGTCAAACTAAAGACTTTAAAGTTGGTAGTAGTGGCTTCCCTCCTAACGCTCAGGGCTAAGGGGACAGCATTACACCTGACTCGTCGGTGTCAGTATAATGGACCGGCTGGGTTCAGTCCCTGGGCACCTCATAAGTGCCCCTGTGCTATAATGATAGAAATGTCGCTGTACAGTATCGGCAAATCCCAAATTTCACCTGTTAGTATCACAATCTTGTTGGTTTCCTACTTAAACTTACCCTGGTAAAACAGTCAACTGCACATCAGCTCCAGTTATGGGAGACTCGAGGTACAATTCAAGGCCTTGACATAGCAAGCTTGTAAAATATGATAAACTATAAACCTCCCTTTGCTTTAGCTTACATTTTTCTTATCATTACATGGCATTGACAAAATTATGGTCACATTGACAGCATTTTTTATGGTGGCTGCAGACCAAAGACTTATGTCTGGGTAGAACTACTGGCACACCATGCTGACTAAGTGTAGATAAAGTGTCTAATATGATATCATGTCTGGCATTCAACTTCACAATTTAAAGTTACCAGTAATGTGTTCAGTCAATTTCTACAATGACAGAATCAGAATGAAGTTGACAGTAAAGTCTGATACAGCAAAATCTGATATGTTGAGAGTCACTCAATCATTTTTAACATTCTTAAAGTAAAGCAACCATGCTTTGAGCTTTAGCAGGAATTTACTGAATTGTGGCAATAAGAAGACTGAGTGCTGTTTACAGCCAATTATTACAGTGCAGGCTGTTTGTACTGTTCTATAATAAAGTATATGTATTATTTATGTTTGTTTTAATAAGTTTTCTTTTCTTTTTAGGTAAGAAAATTTGACACCAATGATGAAGCATTGAAGTCAGATCCAGCTGGGGAGAAAAGTCCAGCAAAACTGTTTGACAATCTTACTCTGGGCACCCAAGATTCTGTTGAAGACATCATGCTGAAGATTGGATCATGTGAGATGCCCTATGTTAGAATAAAACAGATTACAGACAATTTTAATGATCTGCCATACTCAAAGGGTGGGAGAATCATCGGGGTAGGAGGATTTGGGGAGGTTTTCCTGGGTCTCTTTCCCAATGGATGCAAAGTAGCTGTGAAGAGGCTTAAAACTGATAAGGAGGAGTGTGACAAGCAGTTTGTAACAGAGCTGGAAGCTCTGACGAAACACAGGCATCGGAACATTGTGAACTTGTATGGTTTCTCTGTAGATGGGCCCAGTAAATGTTTGGTGTATGAGTATTTGTGTAATGGATCCTTGGAGGATCGACTGATGAGAAAGGATGATACACCTCCTCTTAGTGTGGCCACTCGGATATCCATTCTTCAAGGTACGGCACAGGGCATTGATTTCTTGAATACTAATGGGATTGTTCATCGTGACATTAAAAGCGCCAATGTTCTACTAAGTGAATCATTTGAAGCAAAAGTTGGTGATTTTGCTACAGCAAGGAGAGGACCACAGGGTAACTTTACCAAACCAGTTTCGACACAAGTTGTAATCGGAACAACAGCATATCTGGCACCTGAAGCTCATACTTATGATATTTCAACAAAGTTAGACTCGTACAGTTTTGGAATAGTGATATATGAGGCATTGACAGCACTTCCGCCATTAGATATGGACCGAGAAGAGAAAGATCTGAAGAGTCACATTGAAAGTTATGATATTGAAGATTTTCTGGACAACTCAGGTGGTGAGTGGCCAAAGGAAGCCGTAGAGATGCTCGTTAAAATAGCAGAAAACTGTACAGAAAAGAAAAAATTGCGGGCCAATGTTTCTGACATTCTTGCAGACTTGCTCTCAATAGTTGTAAAACCAGATTAACCCAGATTTGAGGTATTTGTTAATGGGTCAATATTTTTGTTAATGAATCAAAAAACATTTTGTTGATTAGAGCTTCAGATTATAGGACCATATCTTATAAATTCTTTATTTCTCTTTCTAAACGTATCTCATTGCATGCAAATAGAAACACGATAAATCATGCCAGTCACTTGTAGTAGTTACAACAAAATGAGACATGAAATAAATTGAGCAATGCCAACAGTTACTGCCTTGGAACGGTCAGTCGGGAATGCTTAAACGGGTTTTACAGATCTCCAACCTGGAACTTCCTGAGGGGTTTCTGAAGTGTGAAACAGTATAAAGATCCTTTAGATACAACTTTGTCCAAACCACGATGTGTTCTTAGACCTGAGTTATTAATAAAGAAGTAGTGGCATTATTACAATACAGTGTGCACATTGTATTCGTGTGTGGAGATCAGTTTTGTATCTATTTATTAGAAATAGCCAAATTCCTGAAATACTCCTTGCCTGTTACATACACTTATTTACTTAAGGTAAAGCAAGTGTAATGGACATTATACAGAATTTGAAAATTAATGCAACTAATGTGTTGTATACTTTAATGTTGATATGTATGCCAAATTTTAAGAACATTCTACATCCAGTTTTTAATTTATGGATATTTTTTATTCTAAAATTGATATTTTAGTCTCTTTTTTAGAAATAAGAAAAATCCAAATATTATCTTACATCTTCTTTAGGAGAAATTCTTGCTAATGAATTTCGTTTGGAAAAAAATTATTGCATAAGACAAATCAATCAAACATGTTGGTTTGACTCAAACTATCTCAAATATGTAAATAATTATTTACAAACCTAACACATTTAAGGCTGATTATCCCATTTTTTATGCTGACTGTGCTTTA
Source organism: Sinonovacula constricta (assembly GCA_007844125.1). Lineage (NCBI taxonomy): Eukaryota > Metazoa > Mollusca > Bivalvia > Cardiida > Solecurtidae > Sinonovacula > Sinonovacula constricta. The sequence goes on from CM017563.1 coordinate 17,724,562, forward strand.
CTATTAAAGTCACTGAGCTCTTGATAGCTAAACAATTTATTTCATAATTGCTAAATATTCTATAAAGTATTTTGGTAGATGCTGCAAAATATAAAATAATTTTGCCACATACTGTTTGTTTTTTTACAGTTTGAATATATCGAAAATAAAATTTGTAATCAATTTTAGCACAAATAATTCAATTAAAATTTATTTACAAAATAAAAATTAAAAACTTAACATGTTTTATTCTACATCTGGTAGAGTGATGTAGAAACAAATGTCAAAGTAAAAAATAAGGAAGAAAAAAAGTTGACAGTGCATGCCCATACTGGGATTTGAACCCTCAACCTCCTTCGTCGGGCACCCATGCTAGACTATTCCATTTTATTACAGTTGTCGACCGTGGGTTTATTTGTCAATTTTGTGTTATCTTAATGAACTGAATAGAACAAAAATTAGCCAATTATAATACTGCTTACAAAATCCATACTCTTCAGCATGGAGACTGGAAGTGTAACAATGGCTGCAGCCAGTGCCACAATCGAAAGAAACGAGCATTATCACTTGATTGAAATCTTCATCAAATTATGAAGCAACCAATGAAATATCATTACCAGATATGGTGAAAAGTGAACTAAATATCCCACGGGCGATGAATGGAGAGTAACGGAATGGGTTGGTCATTTGTGTATGACAGTGTCTGACGATGCTCAACCCCCAATCTTGAAGGAATTTAACCCTTCTTTTAATACTCTTTAATTGGAGGTGCATAATTACATTTTCTTTATCTTAAATGTGTCAATTTTTAATTGGCCCAGTGTCTAAGAATCAAATGCTAAACATTTAGAATACATTTTGCAGTAAAACACTAAATTTAACCAATATTTGTAATATTGTGCTGCTTAATTTTATTCAGGATCAATTCAGCTTTTCAACAAATTTAAATGCAAGAGATTAAAACGACTTGACCACACCTTCTCAGACTTGTTATTGTGTTTTAAAGTTTTGCTCAAAAAAGCAAAATGTTACTTATTATAAACAAATGAATTGCATAGGTGAAAGTATTACCTGTTGTCATTAGAAGACTGTTGTCTTTATGTTGCAAGTATCTAAACCATGTGAAGCTTTTTTTACTCATAATTTTCATATACAAGAGTCAGCACATACCTTCATATTTTATCATGACCCCATCATGTTGCCTAGGCATGACTAAGAGATCTTTTTAATCAAAGGGCTGAAAGTGGGCTACTATAGGTGCCCAATTTTGGGTTCCTACATAAACAGGTAAAGAATAACTAATTAAGCATTGTTTTTTTGGTCCTAAAATAAAGTGAATATTAAATAATGTTTGTAAATTTCGCTGCCTATCATTAACCCTATTTTCTCCTTATTGTTATAATTGCATTGGACCCCTATTAACCCCTTAAGTAGGGTATTTACCGTGGTGGTTTTGTTTTCAAAGGTATGGATCTTAAACTGACTTCTTCCATTTGAAAAGGGTGGTTTGGAAGGGGTCTGCCTATGACCATGACCTTTTTAAATATGAGGGAAGAGTATTTTTTTAATGAGGAGGGGTCCTATGCCTATTTTTCCTTAATCATGTTTTGATACCATTCACCTTATTATACATATTGTATATATAAGGAGAAAGTCCTTGGCTTTAAGCAGAAAAGAGCATAAAACATTTCCATGTTAAAAGGAATAAAAATTAGGTAAAAACATGTATTGAAATATATTTATAGTTTATGATTGTTTAACTCAACGCTGAAAAAGAATACATGGGTTAGTAAAATACAAAAATGTATATATATTCAGTGGTGTTATTGTTTTTTGTATATATTGTATATATATATATAATATTAACCCCCCCCCCCCGATAATGTTAGTGCAAAACATTTTTTAGTTGTTATAAATTCATGATCATAATATGTATCAGTAAAGAAAAAAGCACATTGATCCTTAAGTTCTCTGTTGCTTGTACCAATGTAGCTGTTAAATTTTTCACAGAGTCAATACAGCTCAAATGATTAATGTTCGAATCCGAGAGGAGGGTCACTTTTTCCGCTCCAGTTACACCTACACTTAACTATGGCCAGGTTGCTTTAACAAAGCTGATTCCATTTTTGGGGTTGTTTAAGGAACCCTTAACCATTCATTTTGTGTAAAATAGTAATTAAATATATTTCGAATGTCATCATCTGGTTTTAAGGAAACTGGCCGGCAAAAAAAATCACCCTCTTTCTCTTAGTCTGTTGACTAAGCAGCCCTCATACTTACACAAAGTTGTCTACATTTTTCAAAGGTGTTACAAATACCCATGACTACTGCTTACTGTCTAATAATGTCTGTTCTTAATATATTATATTATATAATATTATTTAATGTAGGTATAGAAAATACAATAAAGGAATTAAAAGTTTTTTCAGACATGCACATTCGTTTAAAAGCACTTTCTGCATAATTATAATGTACTGAACTTGTACATTCTTTTTAAAAACATTTCCTCTTTAAATATTCCCTGAGTGTGGATGTGTGTCTAATAGTTAAGTGGGTCCATTCTAAAAGAACCCTGTTTAAATGATATTGTTTATGCTTTTGTAGTACTTTGCAGTTGTTTACAAAAATATTATAACCAATCAATGACTTTTTTTCTAAAACAAAACACATACGCAGTTTACTACTACCTTAACAACCAGGTCAATGCAAATTAAAATTTAACGTAGATCGGTTAAAAACCCTGAAAAAAAAGCGCCGCGTTGTACGCTTGTCCATCTTCAACATCACGTGACATGGTGATTGTGGCAAAATGGCCGCCACGTACGCGAAACGTACGATAAATATGTCTTCAAGTCGGTATAGACCCGAAATGTGCTTTGTTTGCGATCAGAAAAGGCGCTATTTCAACGTTTGTGGCAAGAAAGGTCAAGACCTCAAACGGAAAATAAACTTTCTTGTAGCAGATCATGAGTTTGATAAATTTCTTGAGAGGAATAGCAACACTGAGTTTGGTTTTTGCAGAAGTTGTTTTCTCAGGTTAAATTGCTCATACGAGTTTGTCCAACAAATTCAGCTTGCTTTGGGACTACAGGCCATACCAATAAAGTCACAGGAGATAGCCGGTTCAAATAGAATAAGGTCTGAAGTACTAAGTGTTGACAAGAATTTAATAACACGAACAATTCCAAATAACAAAGGTGCTAGTAAGATAGTGTATAAAAAAGTAGTAAAAGCTAAAGCCAGTAGAAGTCCAGAGGAAATCACTAACAAGAATGAGACTGTACATGTTTTGATAGAACATCACCAAAATAAGCCAGTCTGCCCTACTGATAAAAATGCATGTCTTTTTGAACATCAAACTACCGATATGTGTATGCAAGATATCAGTAAAGATAAGGTCCTATTTGCTACAGGTCTGATGACAAAAAGTAAAATAAAAAGTGATCTAGACCACGAAAAAGTCCTCCCTAAATCAAATATTACACCAATAAATGAAAACCTAAAACAGAATTTGACAACAAATGTTTCTTCAGAAAAGAATGCAAATGAATCAAGAAAACCATATCTTGAAGCACAGTGACATGGACAAGAATCAAAGATCAGTAAATGTGTTGAACTCTGTCTATGTACATGATGCAAAAGATGTACAATCCTGATACAAATGCAATAAAGGCAGCTCAGGAATCACTTAAAAGAAGGAAAATTGTATGTTGATAATGATGCAAGTGTATGTCATGTTCCACTGGAAGGTGACCAAAATAAAAAAAGTGCAGAGCTACAAAATGAACACTGGCATCAAATCATTAAAGTAGAACATGATTATACTGCTCTTGAGATGGAATCGGATATGCAAGTGAGATCTCAATCTTTATCAAGCATCAACTTAAACACACCAAATATCATCTCAAAAATTGAACCATATGAAAAAAAAGACAAGTTAGTGTTACAAATGAAGAAGGCCAAAAGAATGCTAAGTCATGTTCCAATTTGAATTTACAGAATTTAAAAGATGACAATGCTTCAATAACTGAAAATAACGAGAACGAAATTAATTTGCAAGCAAATGATGGTCAGCTGGGTCACAAGAACAGGTTTCGGCCAATGAAGCCAATCGAAAACAGCAGTGGTTCTAACAACCAAACAACTAGCTCTTCAACACAACCTGGAGAACATGTGGAAAATATTACCTCAACCAATCAGGGGAAAGTGTCTACACCTCAAACTGCAGAGTCTAAACAAAACCATAAGATAAGACGTCAATCAACAGTAGAATTCTTGAAGAGGAACATGTTCACTGATGTAAAGAGAACACCTGAAACGGACGAAATAGCTAAGATAGTTATGTCAAATGAGGTAAATGAATCGCTTGAACATCAGTGCTATCCCCAGATAAAAATCAAGGAATTGTGCCGCCTTAATTTGGCAGCACTTTGTGTTTGTTGTTTTAACAATTTGTTGACATTAATGATCAGAAAAATAACTTTCTATACTTACTATTTTTAAAAAGCAGAGGTTCAAAAAATCTGAAATTCCTTCATGTGTGAAGGGCACTGGTAAGCTTTGGGGAGTGCACTGAAAGGATAGGTGGAGCATCAGCTCCAGGTATCAGTGGTCCTGGATTTTAACCCAGATCATGACGTGTAAGTCATTAAAAATATCCTATTGGTGTAGCTCCCTTGTTTTTGCTCAAGCAGATATAAGGAGTGTTTCAAGATACATTAACCCAGTCACAGGATAAAATGACTTTGTTTGGTATCATAGCATTTCTTTTTTCTTTAAAAACATCGCAGTGACTAATTTTGGCCCGTGTACGGGTAACATTGTCCAGTTGTATGGGTAAAGGAACTCATGATTTGGACTGTCTAAAAATCGAGGTTATGTTCAGGATCGTCCTTGCTTAGATTACAGTATGAGTGTAGGCAGAAATTATGCCCATGCAGATTCCTCAGACAGGCATAGTATGATGTTAAATGTATTATATATATGCAAACTGTTAGATACCACTTTAAACTCTATTTTTAGATCAAAGACAAGTACAAAAGATTGTTTACTGTGAGTTTTATTTCAAATTAGATTCTAAATTTACCAGAAATCTAAATGCTGTTTTACAGTTTGTTTAAAGTTTTTTTTTTCCTCAAATAACCGAAAAAGTCATTGGTACTGGAAAAGATCTTGCAAATGAAAGGACCTACTTTCATTTAGGTATTATTCAGGGGAGACTATTCATTAACGTCTCTCTTTGAAAAGTATGCAAAATAAGCATAAACTGCTTTGAAACTAGGGGTTCTGGGTTCAGAGCCCCATATAGGCATGTAGGTAAAACAGTGACATCTCTTGTTTCCGATGTTTCTACAGAATTTCAAACAATGTCTGACTATCTTGGGATGGTTGATGTGGAGAGAAGACCAACTGAGCTAGTCAGCTTTTCCCACTACCCTCATTCACCGGCCATTTATCTGTTCAGCAAGGCAGTTTCTGAGAGCCTTTCTTGTTCCTACTCAGCCTTTCTAGATCGAAACAACTATCTTGTTAATGCAGCTGAGAGATTTCTTTTTCTACCAGTGTCCACTGCTGACTGTGAGTGTGGCATTTTTAACATCTAAGCAAAACCTCTCTCAGGTAAAGTCTACAACCACATGTGACGATCCGATACTCATCTCGTCTGAAGGCCCTTTTTAACCAGTATACATTCAGGAAAGCATTGAAACTTTGGGGCTTGGGCTCATGCCAAAGCCAGAAGAAATTCTGCAGTGATGATACCCTCTCAGCTTTGACCCTTTTTCTGATCCAGTCCTGCAACACTCGCAATATGAATCTTCAGTTCTGCAAATATATCAGCTATCACATTAATTTATTAATCACTGACAATTATGGATAAGCAGTTGGTATGCTAGTGTTTAAACATGTTTGTTAATGTAAAAATGATATTGTATGAAAGAAATTGATAAAAAAAAAGATTCAATAATAGTTGTATATCTTCCCAACTGATAACAAAATAATGTTATATCTTACCTAGGGGAAAGGCTAGTATGTCATTTAAATTGGCTTTATAAGGTCACTGTAATAAAATACAAAGTTGTTGGCACATGCCAAATTTAGCCAGCGAATGCTCCAAATCATCATCAAACGCTCAAATCGGCTCGAAGGAAGAAGAAAAGTTCTGAATAGTGTTGCCAAATAGTGAATAGTGGCTAAATACTTTTTATTTCGGTAGAAAAATCACCTTAGTATGCTATGTCCAGCTGTGTTGTACAGGTCTAGTTTGTGATTAAACTTCTCTATTGAAAGATAGCCAGGGAGCAGATAGCATTAGCAATTTAGGACATGGAATGGTGTATTGCATAATTTGCATTGAAATGTTTTTTCTTTTTAAAAAAATAAAATATTTGTTATAAAAAAAAAAATTATCTTATGCCTTTCAAGTTTCTAATTAACATGCATTGGAAGGTTCAATACTTACAATGTACTGTTAATGATGGTGGTGTGGGGTTGGGGAGGGGGGAGGGGATGGGGAGCATGGGTAGTTGCCTCCTTTCAACCCAATCTCACAACTACTGAAATCTAGACTCAAACAGCTATGCGCCAGTAACATTACAATTCAGTGTGTTTTATACTTTGTTTGCAACCATTTTGTTTCTAATGTTATAAAAACAAAATAATATTTACTCAACATTTAAACATTTAGTGTCAATAGATAGTTTCTGCATCAGTGAAGATCCCTTATCTTGGCATTTAAAATTAAAAGCTATACGCCATTGGAAAGCTCTTGAAATCCATAATTTTAGAATGCAATATTTTTAAAGTTGATAAATGTAAAAAGAATTAATACACATAAATAAAAATTATTGTCTCATCCTTAAACAAAATGAAGAGTAATTCTTTTGGTTGTATTTTTTTTTACGTTGTATTTTTTTTACCTTTTAAACTATAAAAATATAGTTTTGATATTTAAAATGCTTTATAAAAGCTGTTAAATTTGATATAAAATTCAGTAAAATAAACTGAAAAATAAAAACACAGTGGCGAGCTTAATACAGCACATATTTCCAGATTTCGGCCTGCATTAGCTTCTGCCTTCAAAGTTGGCTGCATTAAACTGTGTTATCAGTGCCTATGACATCACATGGAAACTATTAGTAAAAAAAAATATATGAGTAATTCTCAGTTATTACAAATGTGACAAAAATATAACACCCCACCCCCCTATTTTTCTAGATTTAACATTACTCAGACTTTTTTGATAAACAAAACTTCAATGATGTCAAATAATACAATAACCTCAGTGGGCTGGATTTTAACCCAACTTAACTTTTTGATGGCAGAGGGTAAGAGTGCTCAGAACATTCACTGTGACCGCTGCTTGGAAATTGTTACTCTCTCATATTCTTGATCTACATGTTCAGTATTGTTTGTCTTTTGACACATACAAATGATAATCGTTTGGAAAAAAAAAGCAACGTCATGATTTGAAGCAAAATAACGCACATAATTATGTCGTTAAAAATTGTCGACTCGACTAGGGCCGCGCTGTTCACTTATCATTTTCCACAGCTGTCACGTGACCCTATGAAAATGGCCGACACGACAACTTCGACAGGATTGAGACAAGTTTTGTGCATTTTTTGCGAAAAGAGAAAGCGTCATATAAACATTTGCGGTAGGAAAGGTCGAGAAGTTAGAGTGAAAGTTAATTTGTTAGTACATAATGAGTTTGATAAATTTCTCGAGAAGAATTCAAACATTGACTTTGGTTTTTGCCGAGGTTGTGTTGTCAAGTTAAACAAGGCATGTGAATTTGTCCAACAAATTAGGCATAACCTAGGACTCGAAGATATTCGGCAATCTCTATGTTCAGGTTTACCAAATGTAAACACAAAAATAGATAATCCACGGAAAGAATATCCACGAAAACACCTTAAAAATACATGTACTCAAGGATTGTACCTAAAGGTAGCAAATCGTAAAGGTTATACAAAAGAAACTATTCCCAAGGTTGAGACTGTGCATGTTGTCAGAGAGCATCATTTAGGCATAGAGAGGGAACACTGTGAACAAGATACTGATGAAAATGAAGAGCTTGAAAGTGAAAATGAAACGGCAGATATTTGTGAGGAAGACAGCAATAAAAAAAGCGTCCTTTTTGCTATAGGTTTAAAGAAAAAAAGCAAAAAAGGGAAAGATCCAGAAAAGGAAGAGAGTATTCCTAATTCAATTATTGAACCTTTATCCGATATCAAAATTCAGAGTTTCAAAAGTAAAATAGATAACAAAACAAAACCGACCCATATGACCGTAAGTGCACATGATGCAAAGGACCGGGATGTCTCAAAAACTGTAGATTCTGAAGATACACAAACAGATGTTTTAAATGCCAGCTGTAATAAAACTGCCATAGCGGCTGAAAAGGAATCAAGTGGCGGCTCAAGTAAAGCTGTTGTCTTACAAGACACCAACCCAAACCAGCAGAGTATTGAATTGTATGATGATAGAGGAAATCAGAAAGTCATAAAAATTGAACCTGGTAATACTTCTCATGAGATTGAATCTGATATACAACTGAAATTTCAATCCTTATCAAACATTAACTCAAATCCCCCAAGTGTCATCTCAAAAACTGAGTTCTGTGATTCACTTGATGGGTTGGAGAAGAATAAAAGCCAAAATAATGCAGAAGCTTGTGCCGATGTAACTTTAGGTGTACACAATTCTAATTTTAACAGTTTGTCAATGACTGAAGCTGTTGATGCTGATCAGAATAAAATAAACATGAAATCAAGTGAAGTGCCACATGAAAAGCTGTCAACAGAAACTAATCAACAGAGCAGTGGTTCTAACAATGATTCAACAAGAACTTTAACAGAACCAGTTGAGCAGGTGGAAAGTTTGGACTTAAATCAACAAGATGTTTCTAAATCTTTAACTGGGGAGTCTAAACAAAACCAAAAGATTGTCCCAAAGCCAAATCTTAGACGTGGGGTTACAGTAGATTTCTTGAAGAGGAACATGTTTACAGAAGTCAAGAGAACACCTGAAACGGAGGAAATAGCTGAGATAGTTATGTCAAATGAGGTAAACGGTTCATGTGAACGTTATTAATCCGCTTGAAATATACAAAAAAATATTTCCGTTGAGTTTTTACAACTGAATGATTTTTGCTGTTTTGTCAAAAATGTATAATTTAAAAAAATATACTATCTAGGATCTTTTTTTTTTAATTTTTTTTTATAAATAAGAAAATAATGTTCCTGTCATAAGAAGATCCTCAGTCTTGCCATCTATCCAAGCAGTGTTTTTTTCCCCCATGTTTAACCCTTTAATTAAGTGTAGAAATAACCCTAAGTGCTGCGGCGAGTATCCGAGATCTCGGAATCTCATCAGGAAACTGGATGCGAATATTCACCAATGCAAATATTGTTGTTTCATGTTCTTGTAAAAAAAAATTTTCAAGGTGTAAACAGAAAATTAGTCATTTTGAAATGTTATGCAAAGGCTTGAACCGGAATTTAAAAAATGACATTTTTTTATAGAGCTAGCAATGTGTTAGATCTGGATGTAAGTCAGTGAAACGATTTCCTTACAAAAGTTGCGTTACCAAAATAAGATCAGATTTCAAATATTTTTAACAAAATTATCAAAGTATTATTGTAAATTAACTGTGCCATTTAAAATTTGAAAGCCATATATATTGGTCCATGCTCAAGTTACTTATATCATTCACTCACCTGTAAACATGGCTGAGCCTGTACACTACAAAAATCCACCAGTTGCATAGACATCAAATGTATGGAAATACCTAAGTATTTCAATTAAAGACAACAGAATGGCAATATGCAAAACTTGCAGCATGAATGTGGCATATACACTGTACAGTTAGGAAAACAAACTTGTCAAATCTTATAAAAAAGACACCATGGAGTCAACCCTATGCCGAGTAAAAAGAGTAACACTATAAGTTGCTTAAATTAAGTTTGCAAATCTTGTGTGTAAAATAATAAGCTTAATAATTGTATCATAATGTAAATTGAAAATGATTATGTTAAATGTTAAATACTGAAATTCAAATATACTATTAATTAATCTAATTATGATTAATGCTACTTATTTGTATAGTATCCCTAGCAGATCTTAATGTAATTATTTAAATTCAAAATGAGAGATAAATACATAATTATCTTGTCAAGTTCCCTGTATGTCTGAACTAGAACTAAGGTTTGCATGTTTGTGACAAGTTTTTTTCTACAATTCTGTATTTCTTTCATAAAGTTTTTATTAAGTTCTTAACACTGTAGTTCTGTTCTTCATAAGTGTTTAAAATCATTTTAATTAGTGATTAGTTGTTCAATCTGTCAAACGTTAGTCCTGATTGTAGATCGGATCAGATTGGATCACCTCTTCCTGGTCGATCCACATCCCCAATAACCTTTTGGCATTCTTCTTATTCTAGTAAACAATTTATATGTTCACATTATTTCACCTTACAACTATGGAAAATTTAAGCAGTTGGTGAAAATGTTTTGGAATGTTAAAATTTTGGATTTTTAATTTTTTTATTCACTGCGTTAATATGTCCAGAACTGCATGTAAATGTATAACGCAACACAAAATGAACGACATTACTTCATACTTTAAACCACCATCCAGAGTGCTTAGCAATACAGAATCCTGTGAATTGTGGAGCATGTTAACTCATTGAACCCGAATGACGCATTAAAGCGGCACGAAAAACAGCCTCCTCATGCCGGGAGACGACTTACCGCATTGCATTTTACCTGTGTCTGGCGCCGAGCGCCGCATTAAGGCGGCCTTGAAAATGTCTCGGCTACTGCCGAACGCCGCGTTAATGCGTCCATCATATATGCTGGTTAAAACTCATGTTTTCAAACACTTTCGAGTCTCGGCCAATCAAGTACATCACAGTATCGTAAATGCAAATGTCATCTTAATCTAAATCTACCGGCTTAAATCATTTTTTATTATTTCATTTATTGTAGCGAGACAAAAGAAAAATCGGCGACATTTTCTCTGATTCACATCTAATTTGAAACATTTCTCGGCTGAAATACGATCGTATAAGCAGTTATCAAACGATTAATTTATACTTCGATCTCGGCCAATCAGAAACCTCAGAAAGACCCCACCAGGTGTAGGGGATTACTGGAGAAATGCCTCTGGGGTATGACTGGTTAATTGGGTGTAGGGCTCAATGAGTTGAGTAACTGGCACAAGGCGATAGGAGATCACTTCTCTCGGTGTTGGTGCTCAACGATCAACCTACTTGTTATCATATATCTGCTACCTTTAACACAGTGTTGTATAGTTTTGGATGTGTAGTGTATCGAACACAAATACCAGTTGTACAACAGTTTTTTTTTCACGGGTTTGTATTTGTCTCAAAATGTAACCTGCTTTCATTTATAATTCACATTTTTTTAGCCTAATAGATTTTTATATTTCTACTAATGTATTTAAATTTGACAAGATTATAGTTTATTAGCATTAAACTTCATTGTTTTCGGTGTCGTTTGACCTATCAAGTGTCGGTGTGCCGTAAAACCCCCAAATACTAAACACATGTCACAAAATGTTACTATTTTTTCCAAAGCAGTGACTACCTCCATGCTTCCAGCTCTTTCATTTCTGTTTGAAATGAAATAAAATGCTTAAAAATATGTATAGTGGAGTGGTTAGTGCTTTTACTAATAGATCTGAAGGTTCTAGGTTCAAGCCCCAAAAAGGTCTTGTGATTTTAGTCCTTCCGCAAACTAGTAACAATGAACTGTGACATGTAAATACTGTTATATATAGAAAGTGGAAAATTGTATTATTAGGAATTGTAATAAATATCTCGACTATAAAAAAGTTTAGTTTTAACTAAATAAAACAAATGCTTCTCTACTTCAGGTGATGTTGAAGGCAGTTGAAAGGAAGATTCTTTGGACTGTGAATGACACGTGTGTGAAGCTGACATATCGAGGGAAGCCAGACTCCAGCATCCTTGACAGATACCGAACTATGGACATGCTTCTTCAACATTGTGATGATCTGTTGGACGAAATAGTCACAGAGATGGCCGACAAGTAAGCCACGTTTTTTGCAGCCTTGTGATCAGATGACAGAGCGTCAGAACACTTGGCTAGAACATTTGTTCTTATCCTTCCAAACCGCACATATACCTGGTAAAACCTTAAGTACATGTATAGGACTCCACCGCTGAGTTCAATTCGTAGTTTTCTGGGGAGGTGTACATGTAACATTTCGAAGTGATTTGGTCATAGTTTTGCATTGGTTAATGACTCTTTAAGTACACAATCTGTACTTTACATGAATTAAGTTACTGCAACCCTGAGAAAGGATGCTGAGCTAAAACTGACCAACTCCCAACCAAATATATAATCACATAGCCACATATGGTCTAGTAATCAGAGAGAAGTTTTATTTTATATTCAAGGCACCCGTGGCGTAGTGGTAGAGTCACCGATTTGTAACTCCTCTGACTGCTTAGCCTTTCACCGCGTGGGTTCGAGTCCCATTCAGGGCGAAGGACTTAATGTGAGAAGGTCTTCTATTCAGAAACGTGTCTGGGGGTCTTTCTCCACCAAAAACCTGGACGTTGCTATAATGATCATAAATGATTGCTGCATTGTATTTCAAAAAACAAAATTATTTCATTATTCATTGTGGTTCAAAAGAATTTTGATTTTTAAAACAAAAATAAATGAAAGGTTGGACCAACTGTGACCATTATGGACCATGTTGCTTTAAATGTGGAAAATTTTTCCTGCTAATCATTGGAGTACCAGTGATTCTACACACTGTTATGCATTTGATTGTTACTTTCTTGTCTGTTTACAGCCTTCCCTTCTTGCTTGACATCATGTGCACAATAGTTACTGGAGGTCGAACCCCAAGGGAATGTGATGTGGCACCGATAGCTGCGGCATACGCTATATTGATGCATGCACGCTCCGAGAGGCTCTCTGCGTGGCATAGACTAATATGCCTCATCACAATGAAGGGCCGCATGAGTGAGAGGGTAAATAAAACAGGGTTTTCCAAATGATAAGCTTATCGAAGATGCTTAAATTATAAGTAAGCATAATTTTAGATATGAAATCTACCTTGGTTGATTCAACAAGCTTTGTAGATTTTCATTCTCACCGGAGGTGAGCTTTTTTGGTACCACTTTGTCATTACTGGCTCACATGAGGTCCGTAAGTCGATCACTGTTTGCATGAAATCTTGGATGATTCCTTACCAGGGTTTCACTGGGTCATTAAGTAGGTCAAATCCCAGAAAAATGTGACTACCCCAGAAAGCTACTATGCCTTCTTTATTTTCTACAATGTAGTTCAGTTTGATAACTCCCATTTCTTTTTAAAGTGTTCCCAAAATTCGAAGCTATGGGGACACTGTGATCCCTCACATTTTTTTAAGATATCCCTTAAACAGTTAACCACATTCTTTGATGAAGGTACAGCTATTCTCATTAAAATTTTCCAGTGAGGGCCAATAATATAATATAGGATTTTATGGTAAAATCCTGTTTTAAGCTCCATGAATTAAAAAAAAAGTGGAGCTATTTTCCTGACAATCTAGTTGGAATTGGTTACCTTCTTTAGTTAAGGTCCACTTTTTGTCAATTTTTTTCCACTGTTTTGTGGAATTTAGGTGTAATTGCTACATAAACCAACATTTTAGTCTAAGTAAAGATGATTTAAACTGCTGCCTATATTCTAATACAGTACAAATTGTGAAAGAATCAATCAAAATGATCATTTCTTTCATATCTATAATGAAGCACGATAATGATCTTAGCTAAATATAGATGCGGATGTTTGAGCGGACTACCCGGATGACAATACAATATGATCTCAAAAATAAATTGTCATGTGTTTTTTTAGTTTAAAAAAGCTCGGATAGTGGCTCAGATAGAAAATACCTGTCTGTAATTATGAGTGTGAATTTATGCTTGACTTTTCCACCAGTTCGCAGGACCTTTTCAAGTAACAATGATTTTTTTGGTTATTTGAGATAAAGTATTTGGTCCAAACTGTCGGATGCTATTAATCTTTAAATATATATAATCTTTAAATGCAAATGACTTCCATTGACCAGGCCCTGTCAAGACTGGGTCAGTTTGGCGTTGGCACATCAGCAGGGACGAGGGAAAGGTTGAACAAGGAGCTTGCTCAGCATAAAGACACACCACTGGTTCTACAGCTCACTACTGCTGGAGTAATTAGCAACTTTCTGGCCCCAGTCTGCCAAGGAAAGGTAGAAGGCATTGTGTTATTTTAATATCTTTTAATTATTATTTTGAACATTTTTATCATACTCTTTTTTAATTTAGAAAATAAGATTGCAGAAAAAACACTATTTCAAAAGATATACCACAAGAAAAAAAAATTAGTTACAACCCAACAAGCTTATTTTAAGTACAGATCTAAGAAATTCCTAAATAGTTTTTAAAATAAAGGAAAATTTACTAAATTTTCAATCATAAAACCTATTTAATCTTTGAAATTTCTAAAAGTTTTTATTATAATGTAAGGAAATTTCTGTAAAAATAAAAACCTCCTTATGGATACTTCCACTGATTGCTGAGAAGAGCTGAAATTTTTTTTTTGGTCATCTTAGAAACAGTGTAAAAAAACACACTTGGATTGTAAGTTTCTGTACTGTCAAAACATATTTTCTAAAATCTGCTCCTTTCTCTGTAGTAATAATTTGATGATAACGTACTACATGTATTTACAGTTTAATTAAGAAAAGTCTTGCAGGTATAATCATTTGTATCAATTTTATATTAGGAATAAGTAAAAACATTTTGGTAACTCCACAGAATTATTGTTGATGGCTTTGCTACTTCCCTTATTGCTTAATTTATTCTTAAGCAATCATCAGGAGCTGTTATTACTAAAGAAAATTGCCACTTTCTCACTACGCTGTTAGTTCAAAGTTGTTGTTGTTGATATAGTAAGGGGTTTAGTATGAGGCTTTTCAAACATGATAAGGTGTTGATTTCTTTGTTAACTTGCACCTTTGTAAGATTGTCTAATGTTCAATGTATGTGAGGTTAAATTATATGGGGCACTCGTGGCCGAGCAGTTAGAGACACCGACTCGCTGTGGGTTCGAGTCCTGGTCAGGGCAAGAACTTTCCTAGGGGGAGGTTTTCCAGCTAACCTGCTTTTACCCAGATATAAATGTGGGGTTCGTCCTCTGCCGATAATTACCTGGACGTCTCTGATATGACCATAACTGTAGGGGCGCCCATGGCCGAGCGGTTAGAGTCGTCGACTTGAAACTCCTCAGCCCCTCACCGCGTGGGTTCGAGTCCCGGTCGGGGTGAGAACTGTTATATTGGGAGGTTTTCTAGCTAACCTGCTGTGTGCCGGTGGTTCTACCCAGGCATAAGTCTGAGGTCTTCCTCCACCAATAATTAGCTGGACGTCGCCAATATGATCATATTTGTGTCAGGTGCGAATGTAACCAAAAAAAACCCAACCCTAACCTGTGTCAGTGTGCGATGTAAAAAAAAAGAAAAAGAAAACACTTAAGTTATTTATGTTGGCAGACAACAATACAATTGTTTGCCTTGTAATGTGCTGTGCTGTGATGAATTTTAGCATAGTTCACTATTAAGTATAATTCAATAATTGTTGGACAATTTCAGATTGAATTCAAGAAACCAATGAGTCAGTGGAAGAAAGACTACCTCAAGAAGAAGAAACAGGACAGGATAGAAGCAGCTAAAAAACGAGAAAAAGGTAGTGTTCTTTTTTGATAAAAAACACGCAAAACAACAGCACAGGGGTCTTCAGCTGACCTGAGGTGTTCTGGTGATTGTGGTGAACTAAGTGATTTATCAGTCTCTTACTTTCTTTGTAAACCACTGACAATCAACCATATTTTATCTATTATTATTTATTTTAGTAATTATATCAATGTAGACAGTATTCGGTTGAAGTATTTTAATGTCAATAACATGTACAAACTATTTAAGTCAGTGTCAGGATTCTAAACTTGTTTGCTTCTTGAATGAGATTAGTATTCTTAATAAGTTATAAATTTTTAAACTGTTTATTTAGCGGATGTTATACATTTTTAGACCGTTTAATATATTAACCTGTTTTCAATATAGTTCACATTATTTTAACCTGATAGTTTTTTTGTTATATTTTTCTATATTTTACTCACTTAGTTTAGTTTTATCCTGATTATGCTATAATCACCTTAAACTTCTTTGTATTTGGAGCTGTATGACCTGTTAAGTGTTGCTGTGTCGTAAAACCCAAATAAATAAATAAATACTTTCTTTGTGAGTGGGTCTCAGGGTTGTCATTAGGAGGCAGCTGGCAGCTGATTTGACCACCTCAAATGAAAATTGGGCCGCCTCAAATTAGAAAAAAAAAATGAAAATCAGTCAAGAGCATGCCCCCGAACCCCCTTGCAATGCTTCAAACCTTTGGCGCTCGCATAGCCTAGCCTCCTCAAAAGTTAATTGAGCCTGCTCAAAATATTTCTAGTGACAACCCTGGGTCTTCCAGCTGACCTGCTGTGTGCAAGAGGTAACACCCTGATACATGACTGGGTCCTTCCTCTTCCTCTGATAACCAGTTTAAAATTCAGCTTAAAATCGGAATCATTATCAGAAATAATAGGCCAGTTATTTTGATCAAATTTAGCAGTTATGGTTTTCCATGGATATGTATGATGCAACTATTTTGGCTTAACGGGACCTGGTAGCGCAATCAGTAGACTGTCGGCTCCAGGTACGGGAGGCCCCGGGCCACAACTATCTAAGTCGATCAAAATGGTAGAGGTATAGCTCCCTTGCTAACACTCATGCAAATATAAGGGTAGTTCCACAACTGGTTGGCCCAGTGTCAGGATAATGTGACTGGGTGTGGTATCATGCCAGGTGTTCACGACATGCTATACACTGTGAAAGCAGCACTATATCTTCTAATTTGAAGGTTTATTGAAAAGTGAATCAAGTTGTCATTTACTAAAATGTTAATTGTTAAGGTGTAATTTAAATATTAAACATTGATTGTGTGATTAAGGCAAATCTTACATGTATTGTGGGGTCAAGCAATTATACAGTGGACTGTTTGTCGATTTTGGGGTATGATCGTATTATATTTCATGAGTGGTCATAGAAATATTTTTTTTCATAAAAAATATGGTCATACACATAATTGACATTTTTTAAAATTCTTTATTCCATCTTTATTACATGTAACCAGGTTTTTCAACGAAATCTTGGTTATTTTATTATAAATTTATTTTGATCAGTTGTTTTTGCCATACCCCAGTAACTACTAATTACCCCCCTTAGGAACAAGAGTGAAAATGAAAATGATAACCCAGTGTGAAAGGTTTTTTTAACTGGTATTTCTTACTCTTTTACCCAAAAGCATGAAATAAATTGCCTGCTCAGCCCTCACAACCCCATTATTCAGTGTCTTGTTGTTTGACTGGGGGTTCCTTTATCAGTGAAACTGTATGCATAGAAACTATGATATATAAATGATATATTATAAACAAAATTCATCTTGTTGATATTAGTTTTTATATTATTTAATATTTAAATTCCATTACATTTTATATTTAAAGCTTAAAAATGTTTTTTGTTTTCATAGAAAAAGAAAGAAAGAAGGCTGAAGTTGCACAGAGAAAAGCAAAGAGAAGTTCAGTTGTGAAGCTGCGGCTAAAAAATATGCCAGCAATGGTTGACTCTATACCTGCTTCAGGTGGTGTGCCCAATAAATATGAGGCTGGTCCATTAATACAGCTTCCAGGGGCAGAGAAGAAAAAGGCCACACCGAAGACAATTATTGTGTCAAAACAAGGTGCATTTGTCAGGGTAGTCAATACTAATAGTGCCGCTTTCAGAAGTGATGTTAGTTCTGCTTTATACAAAAATATTATAACTTCTTCAAGCAAAGCTGTAGGTACTTCACCATGCACAGCTGTCATTACTGCATTAAACACAGCTGTCAGTACTGCAACATACAGGGATATTGGTACTGTACCATGCACAGCTGTCGGTACTACTTTGAGCAAAGCTGTCGATACTGAATCAAGCACAACTGTTGGAGCTGTCTCTTTGAGAGACGTAAGTACATCAACAGATGCTGGTACAACAACTACGGATGTCAAATCCTCAGAAATTGCAATATTAGATAAGACCAGAAAACGGCCAGCACTTGGGGTAAGAGGGACGACTACAAAGACAGTGAAAAAGAAGAAAATTACCTGGGCAGGTGTGGAAATACCTGAAGATGCAGAAACTCTACAAGAAGTTATAGTTTATCCACCAGGGATTTATGCTAAGGACAGTAGTTCTTTGGTGGCAGAAGAATCATTCCCCGTGAACATCACGGGTATTGCCTCAAATGCTGATGGAGTCATAGCACAGCAGGGAGCACAGCAAGTATCAACACTGTGTTCAACTACTTCACAAGAATTTAGTCAATCAGGATTTACAGGTCAACCCATGCATTTGTCTCTAGCATCAGGTCCTCACACTAGTGTTCTTGAAGGCATGCAAGCCAATATGACAAACAGTACCTTAGCTGACTGCTCATTGCAACAAGCTGGAATAAGCGGTGGAATGTATGCTCAATCCAGCCCAATAATGCCAAACAATACTGTGTACAATGTAAATACAAATTTTAACTTTCCACAAACGTCAAGGTGGTATACAGAGGATGGATGCTTGTAGATATGCTCAAAGCAGTGGGAAACAGTCAAGCTTTGGGGAACAAAAAGTGGCCGAGGAGTCCTGTAGTAATCCAGAATATGAGATCATCACCAGCATTATGGCTGTCGGGGAGAGTCTTCAAGTAGAAAAATATCCCTCTGTGCCATCAGAGGTACAGCCAGGCAGCCAAAACATGGATCAGTTGACACATCACACCGTTATACCACAACATACTGTAGAATACAGTCAAACTAATGCAAAGTATGGGTATTCAAATCAAACAAGATAAGTGTTGGGTCTTCAATTGGAGGACATTTTATAAATTATATAAGGGTCAGGGATGTCAAGGGTGATTGAAACCTAAAAATTGGGGTTTCAGAGTTCTTAAAATCTAGTCACATTATTGTGAAAATGTTTTGTACTGATTTTGAAGTACCATTCAAATTCAGCTGACTGGCGGTTCTATGTGTCTTCCTCCACCAAAAAGCTGGACGTTTCTATAATGATCATAAATGGTTGCTGCAATGTATGTTAGAAACATACAAAACATAATTGGTTGTATGCCCTAAGGTCCCTAATGTATTCAGTATTATGAGTACCAATGTCATAACCTCTGCCTATAAACTATTTGAGTAAGGAGTTCCATTGCCCATTATATGTGCCAATTACCCTTACTAAATTCTTAGTTAGTAGCAAATAACCACAATCATTAGTTACAAATCATAGTGAAGAAGACTCAACAACAGATAGTGTAGATGCTGATGAGACAGCTGCCTACTAGGAACTTGCTGGTCAGGATCTACACTCTTGTTAAGCTTGCTCAATTTGCACTTAATACATTCTTTGACAAAACCCAGTGGACCAAAACCCAATGCATGAAAAACTCTGTTGGTCCATTGAATTTTATAAGTTAAATGGACAGATGGTCCACCAGAATTTTCAGCCACAACATTTTCAAAATTCTGAATTATTATGAAAAAATATATACCAAACTAAACAATGATTGACAGCCTTTACTGAACCCAATCCTTTTGTAGTCCCGCGGTTAGCTTACCAACCTTTGGTGTCAAAATGCCATACGGGTTCATTTAATTTTGGTCTGGTCCAGTAGATATTGCCAACTTGGTGGAACAAATGTCCAGTGTTTTTAAATTTCTTTTGTGAGGTCTGTTAACGAGAGCCATGTTTTTGTCTTATTTAAAGTCGCTATCCAACAGTTTGCCAAATACATGTTACAATATATTACCACTGCTTTGGGAATTTCTGCATAGTTTCTGCATAAGTTTGTACTTGTAGCTCAAGTAAAGATGGTTTTGACATGACTTACATTGTTAGACAGTTCAAATCTTAATAAAGAAAAATCTCTATAAATGTTCATTCTTTCCAAATCCAATAAATCTCTGCTTGAAAATGATATCGATGTCAGATCTGATTACCCAGATGCTGATATAATGTCATCTCAAAAGCAAGTTGTCATGTGGTTTTTCTTAGTTTAAAAATAGATGTCTGCAGTGTGGCTCAGATAGGAAATGACAAAACCTGTTTGTAACGTCAAGTGGGGATTCATGCTTTACTGTGCCTGCAGATCTAGGGCATCAATAAACTGTATTTGGCAGGACATTTTGAGGTAACAATAGATTATTTGGTTATATAAAGAAAAAAATATAAACATTTATAAAATATAAACAAATAAGCAAAATATAAATAAACCAACTGAAACAAATCTGGCTTTGCACATGTCATTTCAATTCCTTTGATATTCCTTTTTGCTGGCATTATATAGCCCCAATAAGCTGGTTTTGTTAGGTATTCTTAAAAAAAAATCAATTGGTATACCTTGTTTTATTCTGAATGTAAATTGAAACAATATTTTCTGTTGCATGATATTGGAAATATTGTATATGTAGATTTTTATAACTTTATCGTAACTGTTCCCAAGATAATGAAAATATAATGGACAACAAAAAGAAATAAAATGGCAATGATGCTGGCGGTGACGATGGATGTGATGATTATGGTGGTGGAAATGATGGTGGAATTAGTTAACTAAAGATAGGAATATATACTGAAACACCAAAAAAACATCAATATGTTAAGTTTAGCAAACAATTTTGGCTTTTTTAGTATTCAATACAACATGTAAAGTTAGAAGTATGCACGGAACAGAACTGATGATAATAAATACCGGTAGATTATCTGCCTCGTAAGCAGAGTTATCGTTCGTTATATATAATAAAATTACAATTTATACTTACCAACATGTGCAAAGTTGCTGCCCTTGAAACCAGTTGTAGATGATTGTCAACAATAGTAGCTTCCCTTACATCAAGAAACTTAAAAATTTAAGCGCGATATTTGTGTTTACATTTAACTGATGGCGTCGAATGAAGGATGGCTGTCTACTCGATCAAGAGTGAAGGTAATTACTCAGTTGAAATCTAAAAAAGACTGAGAAAGTGCATATATTTTATCAAATACTTTAAAAATGCTAAACAGTATCTGTGTTGAATTTTTACATGTGGCTTAATAAAAGTGTCAGTCAGCACTACTAGTCCACTACCATGTGTAGCCTAGCTGTCAGTTCCGGATCACTTCGGTGAGTCAAGAAGGCCCGCTCTTTTTTTATAACAATTAAAGTTGTTGTAAAATAAAACTACTGTTTATAACATATATTTAAACCAAACACAATTATACGCTTAGTTTTTTTATTTTGAAACTTCGTTATAATGAATGCTATGCTTATCTAACAAACAGATAGAATGGTACAGTAGCATTGAAACTACACATTAAATACACAACACATGTACTCATTTCTTTTTTCAAATTTACAGATTACAATACAGTTTGCAACATCAATAAATACTTCATAAGACACCGATTGCAATTAAGAATATAAATGATAAAATTACATCAATTTAGTTTTGAAAATAAATTAACCCTGTAATTGTCAGCTAATTGTTGTGTCTTTCCAAGAAACTTTAGAGGAGTCGCCACAATAGAAAAATCGCAGTTTTGTGTGTGTGTTTTTTTAAGGTTGCAATTAAGAAAAATATGTGATAACAACACTATACTTTTGAAGTTAAATTTACCCAGTAAATGTCCGCTAATTACAGTATCGATCTAGGAAAGTTTACACGAGTCGGCACAATCATCAATTTGTTAATCGAAAATGGTGTGATAAATAAAGGAAATCTTCATTTTATAATGTATTATTAACAAATTCATTAATTTAACAATAATTGTTATAAAAAAAGAGCGGGCCTGCTTGACACATCGAAGTGGGCCTTCTTACCGAAAATGGTGTGATAAATAACGGAAATCTTCATTTTATAATTTATTATTAACAAATCATTAATTTAACACTAATTGTTATAAAACAAGAGCGGGCCTTCTTGACTCACCGAAGTGGGCCTTCTTGACCCACCACATTGGGCCCTCTTGGCTCACCAAGTGGGCCGTCTTGGACAGGGCCGTCTTGGTTTTGGGCCTTCTTGACCCGATACCTCGTGAACAGTCTGTTTTTGAACAAAAATAAGGTATTTTATTATAAAATAGATTAATACTTAGACTTTGTTACCAAATGAAAATGCAATTTAAAAATTAATTGCATATATTTATTAAAATTGTTATTTATTGTTTCCAAATGCAATATGTTTAAACAAAGATTATTTAACCCAGGATGTTTTAGGGAGTAAGTTGAATGTTGAGTAATTTGTGAAGCACATTGTGTTCAACTGGATCTGCTTGTGTTGCATAGTTATTCATATATAATCGGTGATACATATGTGTAATGATCATATAATAAAACAGTTTAGGACTCTTCAGCTGGTATGCTACAGCCTCAGTCTTTAATGACTTTTTCACAGTATATCACATTAATAATATAACAGTATGTTATTGTATTATATTTTTGTTAAAAACAATATTATTAAAGAAAAAATAAAGTATTATTCTTATATGCTACATTATTTCTTCTGTGCAGAATTTTTAGAAGCTGTTTGCAAACTAAAATGTATGAAGGCAGAATCTAGATCATGAGGTTCAACTGGGCATCATTGATTCGTCAATATCTGTGTGTTGTTATATTTTTGCCAATTGATTGTTGATACAGAAATCAAAATATCACTGTTTCTGGTTAGAAAGTAAAATATGTATATATTTTTTAACCCAGTTTTTTTAAATTTCAATTTTAAATAATAATACTCTGTATTTAGTTTAATGTTTAGTGTATTATAAAGGTTTTCTTTTAAAGTTAAGTCATTACTGGTTATATCATATAAAATCTTAATTTACGCTGTCATTGTATTTTAAGGTTCTGGACCTGTAACTAACTTCGGTAAACATCGGCACTCGGTATGATCCGGTTTTATTTGAATAACATTCGTCGTAAAGATTCGTATTTGCTATTTTTAGTAGTTTTTCACCACGTGATATGGATTTTCCATGACGTCATTGGGTTACCCATTTCTCAAAAATGAGGGAACCGGGAGCTCGACAGCGTGATCGTCGAGGGCAATATTGTAAAAATAGTGGTTTACCGACAACAAAGTCATGTAAAGTTGAAGTGGATCATAACTATTGTGTGGGTTTCCTGTGTACAGGTGAAAAATGCACTGTTTCATCTTGTGTTTGCGATTTAAATTTTCCTGCGCATGCTAACTGCGAGAGTTAGCGACATGGTTTGACGCTCGCTCACCTTCGTCTGCTATTTTCTCCGGATGGCCAGGATGGACTTTTAAATGTGTTCAGGGGTAAAACTTGTGAGGGACAACCAAGTGTCACTAATACCAAAAAGAGTGCTTGACTCAGTTATTCCTAAACTGTCGGATTTTTTTTACGAAAACCGTGTAAAGTGGTTAATTTCAAATATTTCCCTCAAGCCAGCCAAAATCAGTAAAGAGAAGGTTTTCATGTAATAATGCAGAGTTTTACATACATATTTCCATCTCTTATACCAAGTGTAGGTGATTTTTTGTATAAAGGAGTATAATTTGTAATTGACCATTTTGACGTTATTTTTCGCTATAAATTCTATTGCAGTTTCATTAAAATAACCTTTACAAATTCTTATAAATTTTATTAGGAACGGTAAAATGCCTTTAAAATCTCATATTATGGGCAGTTCATATTGCAGAAAATTTTAAATTTAGTTGTATGTGTCTAACTAGCTTCAAACTTGAGATATTTGCTTTTATAGATAGAGTAAATTTTTAAACACACCCAAAAAATTCCGATATTTGCTCAGGGGTACATGTATGCAAAGTTCTGTAAATTTTATTAGGAACGGTAAAATGCCTTTAAAAGCTCATATTATGGGTAGTTCATATTGCAGACAATTTTAAAATTAGTTGTATGTGTCTAACTAGCTTCAAACTTGAGATATTTGCTTTTATAGATAGAGTACATTTTTAAACACACCGAAAAAACTCGGTTTTTTGCTCGGGGGTACATGTATGCAAAGTTCTGTATTTTTATAAGTATTTGTCCAAAGTGTGATCTTATGGTTCTGATTTATCATGACATTATTGTGTAACAGGAAAATTGGTTAAAATTTGAATATAGAACAGTAGAATTTGAAAAAATGGTACTTTTTCATTTTTTGTTCCAGCACAATTTACGGTGTTTTTGAAAATCAAGGGTCACTTTATAAAAATGTACATAACTTGAGTTACAAACGGTAAACTTCCTCTAAAATTCACCGTAAGATGTGTTTTATAGTACAGATTCAAGAAACAGTATTATTATAAAGATTGTGGAAGGTCACCATTACAGGTCCAGAACCTTAACAACAAGCCATCTGCGCTTCTCATTTCAACAAAACTTTCAAAGATTTTGATCCAATTCACCAGCATTCATTTCCTCAGTCTGTTCTCACATTTTCCCTTGACAGATAATAACAAAAAGCATTCACTGCTACCGAGTTTACACTGACACACTGACAAGCTGTCAATTACTTTTACTAGATGCCATGTTATAGTAAAAGTGCATGGAAAAAGAACACTACCATCAGTATTATGTTCTCATTGCCCACATTAAGACTTTGTCATTATCACTTAATATTGATTCACATATGACCAGGACTCGACCAATCAAAATGCTTTAAGTTCAAAGGTTATGTGATATATATATATATATATATATATATATATATATATATATATATAATATTAGTGTGTATTATTATTATTTGACTTTTTCTTAATTTTGTAACTCTTTTTACTTCTTGCTTGAGGTTGGTTAAAAGTGGGAAGAAAGGTTTCGGTTTAAATTAACCTAGTCATTGGTGTCAATGATGTATGCTTATTTTGTTCATTACTAAAAATAAACTTAATATAACACTTGTGCAATATTGAAAATAATTGGGCTATAAAGAATTCTTTTGAGATCACAGGAATGATCTTATTAATAGTTATTAATAATTCTCTTCATATACATGTACATGTATATCAAATATTTCTACCTGTTTGAATGTTAAATGATTTATAAGTTTAAAACCAAATCCTTTTCTGTATAGATAGAGCCAAAGAAATCTATTGGAAAGCATAGAAAATCTCTTCCAAAGAAGCCAAGGAATGAATCCTCAAGCTCAGTGTTCCCTCTTACCCAGAATTCTCCACCTCCAAAGGAACTGTTCACAGCCACAAAACAGTCACATCTGGGCCAGTTTTTCAAACCACAAAATACAGGTAAAAAGTACAAGTATTTAGCCAGTCAGTCCGCAGGGATCTTCCAAAGAATATAAATATAATTATATGTTGGTATTTGGGGTGCCTGGCCAGAAGGGTTACAGTCTCTGACTTGTTATTCCACAGCTCCTTATAGCATGGGTTTTAGTCATGGTCGGGGCAAGTACTTTCATGTGGGGAGGTTTTCCAGACAAACTGCCATGTGCCAGTGGTTCTACCAAGACAGACACAATTCTAGGTTTTTCCTCCACTAATAATTAGCCTGACATCAATGTGGTCATAATTGTGCTGGTTTGATGTAACAAAAACAAAACAAACATGCTTGTTTCAAAAATTAGAAAAATAAATGCAAGTACAGTTATCATTCAAGAATGTGATAGGATTAACAAAATGATATCTAAGAAAAAAATTAGGTGTTTATAATATTAGCTTTATGCAGTGAGCAAGTTTTTGGAAACTTGAAACCTTTATGTATTATTTGAACAAATGTTCTTTGACTGAATTTGAAAGCATTTTTCTTTTTTTTTTCCAGAGGATAGAAGCAATAATGTTGTCAGTCCACATCAGGCCAGAGGAAGAGTCCTCATAACCAAGTCCGAAGTGGCACAAACACCCAATCTTAAGGAAGGCAAGGTAGATAATACCTGCAGAGCAGATGGAATAGTTCTTAAAGAGTTACCTCCCTTACTCAACTCGGTCTCAAATGGAGGGACAGATTGCTTTGAAATTAACTCGGATGTAAATAAAGAGGCAGATTGTTATGAAATCATAGCAGATGAATTATCACACTTAACAGAGACTTTGCAATCTGGTGATATGTCTATAAATAAAATAGACATGTCAGTAGATACTAGACATTCTATGAAACGCCCTACGTTATCTGAGGATGAGTTTCCCAAGTCGAACAAGAGATTTAGAAGGAATTCTGCTGATGTGATTGTACCCAGACTAGAAACTACTGAAAGTGTTGAAGCTGTTTTGCATTCAGGAGTTGATGAAAATAGTGGGCATTGTGAAAAATCCCAAACAAATGAAAGTTCTGTAGATTCACACAGTGGATCTTCGGTCATTGACAATACTCAAGAAAGTTATTCGGAAGCTTATGATAGAGAACCCAAACTTCAAAAAGCAACAACTCCATCTTTGCAACTTTCAGTTTGTTCTAATGTACATTCACAGGAAGGATCAGACAACTGCTCAGACACATGTGATATTTCATTAAATAACACGGATATTTCCTTACATGGTGATAATGGTTCCTTCCATGACAGTGATGTTTGGACGTGTTCAGACAATACCACTGGTGTAGATTTTGGTGACAAGGCACATAGAACTTCTGTAAAGGATGACAATTGTAAGGAAAATTCTGACCAGTTTCAGTTCTTTACAAATTGTGAATATGAAAGTAGCTTCACACCCAGAGAAGACAGTTTGCAATTGGACAGTGAGTTTACTCTACAATCACAAAGAGAGAGACATGATAGGGAAGAGGAATTATTAGCATTGCAGATGATGGCTGATGACAGTTCAGACAACTAAGAGAAAATGTAAGGGCATTCCGATAATGGTGTTGTGGTAGTGTCGCCTCTAACTGCTTAATGTGGGAAGGTTTTCCAGCTGACTGCGCATATGATCATAATTGGTCGTGACAATGTAAAAAAAAACAAACAAAAAAAACAACAACATCAACAAAAAAAAAAAAAAAAAAAAAATGATGAAAGTTGAAAGAGGAAAAAAATCTAAGATCTGTGTAACAGAGAAGTTTAAAATAGTCTCAGTGCAAGTCAACTTTGCTTTAGTGACTTTAACAAATAAAATATATGACAATGACATAATAGTTGACCAATGTAGAAATATTGCAATTGTGAAATAATTACATCTTGAGGTTTAAAATATGGCCAAAACAAACTGTTAAGCTGTACAGCTAAACTAACATTAATATTTATAAATCTAAACATATTTTAAGAACGTGTAAGATAAAAGTGAAAATACCACATGGTAAGAAAGATGTTGGAATGTTTAATAATCAAAACGATGAGAAGTGTCGTATACACCCTTAATTATACACAGACAACTTGTTACCATAACTTTGTCATAGACTTCATTGAATGTTGATTATTATTATAATGATATAAGTAGATTTCTAAATGAAAGGGTTGTTTACCGTGCTGGAGGCTTTGTTAAGTATGGTAATCATAATGACAGATTTAAGATGAAAGTTCTTTGTGTTCATATTGGTTAACAATATCCGTACCTTGAAACTGGTTAACAATTAATGTTGGTGTTTTCATATTTGTTAGCAATTAATGTTGGTGTCATCATATTTGTTAACAATTAATGTTGGTGTTGTCATATTTGTTAACAATTAATGTTGGTGTTGTCATATTAGTTAACAATAAATGTTGGTGTTGTCATATTTGTTAACAATTTCAATCTTTATTAGGCATAAACATGCAGCCATTGTCAAAACAACATAACATTGCACCAGTAATCATGCAGATATGTGTACAAGAAAGAGAAAAGTGTGAAGTGAGCATATACAAATACAAATACAAAGTATGTCAAGATGAATAATTATAATAGACTTAGTGATCATTAACTATTTACAAATGTAGTTGTAAAGCATTTTCCCTTATAGAAAAAGATAGATATAAATTTAGAAAGTGTCTTAATTAACGATGGCTTCCTATTCTGATATAATAATTTAAATTTGTAAAGTGTAGGAAAAGAGCAAAAATACGAAGGCAGGAAAAAAAAAACTCTGAAAAACGGACATACTAACACAAAATGATATTCGATTTCGACTACATTTATGTTACATAATTTTGAAATTCTATTTCTGTCTTTCTATATTTTTATAACAACTTTCTTCAACAGCAAGTTTTTGACATGATAATCTCATACGAGTGTAAGCAATACGATGTAGATCTAGTTTATTATCGATAATATCAATATAGGGCTCAAATTCAAAAGCATTCTTAACAGGACAAAGCGTTTCTAGTTTTCTAGAATTTTCAATTTAATTAAACCAACACTGAAATTATTGAGCAAATGTAACGCGGACACATTCAATGTCAACTGACTTATCAAAAGCCCAAAAGTTCACATCCATAACAAAATAGGCAGAATCATTTTAATAATTTCAACCTATCTACTGTATTTAAAGGTATAAAATCAAACAAGGAGTTTTAAGAGAATGTCATATTAAATGCTCGATCCGCCAGGTATTTATGTGATTGATTAAAACAACAATTCGATTTCAAAGTAACACCTAAATAAGTAATTCATTCACATTTGAAATATTTCGTTATTCTAAACAACAGAAATAGTATGTACATTACTAGACCGATTTCCCTTCTCAAAAACCATAACTGCAGATTTGGTAACATTAATTTCGATTCCCCACATTTTACAAAATGAATATAATGCATTTACGTGTTAATAATTAATGTTGGTGTCTTCATATTTGTTAACAATTAGTTGGTGCGGTCTTATTTGTTTACAATTAATGTTGGTGTCTTCATATTTGTTAACAATTAGTTGGTGCGGTCTTATTTGATAACAATCAATGTTGGTGTCTTCAAATTTGTTAACAATTAGTTGGTGTTTTCATATTTGTTAACAATTAATGTTGGTGTCTTCATATTTATTATATATAAATGTCAATGTCTTTCTATATAAGTTAACAATTAATGTCGGTCTCCTTAAAGAAAATCTTTTAGCCCAACTGAACTATCTGCCATACAATGTTTCTTTTTGTTTTGTAGAATATTGCAAAGTGTCCATTAGTCTTGCCCCAGCTTCAGTAATTGATAAATTTTCGTTTAACACGCACCAACTGCGATCCGTTCTGTTTTGGTTTATTTTAAGTGAATCGTCTTTACCTGTGTTCGGATCACTGGGATGCTGGGCGAGGAATCTAACAAACTCATAAGCTTGTTATAATATTTCTAGAGTTTTGTGGATAAAGTAAATATATTGACACTAAGAAGTTACCACAAAAACACTCCTGACCTAAATGCCCCTGTTTACGGACATGACATGGCGTCGTGCTCTGGAAAGGACGAACTGCCTAGACACTTAAAATGTTGTTCACAATCTTCAAACAAAACACTTGTCAAGCAATTTCTGACGTGACCTGGGCAGGGCAGTTTATTAGGCCGAATTAACGATAATTTACTTCAAAAGTTATGTTAATTACTATGATTTTTGACATGATCTTCCAATAATGGTTACCGCCTTGAATGGCGTTGATGAATAATTAATCTGGTTTGTTACAGTTTCACATCTAATAACGTCCCCTTTCTGGCATTGTCTGTTTAAGGAAGGCAATGTTTGAATGAAACACAGCGGAGATTGTTACATTTAAAGGTCATTGCTTATTAAGAGAAAGGAAACATAGAAGTGAATCATGCATCGTGTGGTGATAGTTACATCTCGGTGCTATGTCTGATTGCTTTAACTATATGTGCCGTAGGGAAGAAACGTCTTGTGAACGTCTACTCAGCCGGATTGTATGTCATAATCAGAAAAAGGAGATTGTATAGGGTTGCTAGAAATAAATCTTACTATTATATTATATTTATTATATTGTATGTTAATTTATGCTTTATTATATGATATTTATATTATGGTATATGTTATGTTAATTTATGTTATATATGATATTGTGCTATATAATATATATTGTAAACGATTTGTTGATTTCTTACAGTACAGTGTTATTATTTTAACACACTCAATCTTCAAACAGAGCGCCAGATTTTGAAAGTACTTGGTATTATATGAGTCTGGCTCTATGAATTTTCTCGATAATCACATTTCTGAGCAGGTTTAATTTAAATATCGACCCCTCACAATGTCCTGATTTAAGGTAAAAGCGACTGCTGTCAAAAAGTGATTTTCAATAAAATGATTTTTGAAAAAAAAAAATCTTTCACAACACATAAGCACACGTTTATTTTAACTTCTGCAGGACGCCGTAATATTTCGGACTGCGAAATGATTGTTTATATTGACGCCACATGATTTCAATTAACCCAGTTTGAGAACAATGCTTGTTCCAATATTTTTGTGCGTGCATAAATTTTCATCTTCCCTAAACTTCGGCCATTTTTCTGTTACTAAATGTTCGAGCTTAAATAGAGATCGTACAATTTAACTATTAACATGGAAATGACATACAAGCTCAATATTACTTGTATTTATGTATTCTTCAAATTTGACTCTTGCTGGCAGCAGAATGAATTTGAACTAATTTAGTCTCACAGGTGACAGATAACCATCTTTAAATAACAAGTACAAATAACCGATCGTAATTTCCGATTACTACAAAACTGAAACCAACGATTGTTCAATTTCGTGTCCCAAACAACAGACACGTTTCAAATCGTAAAGGTAATAACATACAATATTAGGCTTACAAAATATGAATACAAACACTGCAGCATTTAAGATACTCTTGTTATTTTGCTCACACCATCTTTACTTCTTAAATTGGTGCAAATATCAGAAACAGCAATGTCTTTTCTATGTATACAGTTACAGTTCGCCGTTTGACCGTTACAATCTTTTTTTTTCATCTGTCACATGAGAACATATAATTGATGATTTATGAGCTCAAATGTTTCTTTAATTGGAACTAATGGACACAGATATCTACCATTTTTTATTCATAACTTATACGTTTCTGGGGTATTCTTTAAAAATTTCGTATAGTTCTATAAATGAACGTTTCAATGCTAAAATTACGTGAAACACACACGCACGCACACACACACCACACAAAACCAGTACATGTTTGCCTAGACCCGGTCAGACCAAAAGCGATTGCTTTATCAATAGAAATTTTGGAATAGTTCGATTACCTTTACAATTAAAAACAAGATAGCGTTGATGCAAAGGACGCCGTCAAGGTCCTGTTCCACAATGGACCATTTTGCCCAACCACAAACCGATCAAGAAACGGCAAAACATTGTTTTTATTTAAAAATCTACAATGCCGTAAAATGTTCATGCTTAAAATTATATACAGTAACCAAATATAAACAGCAGAAAAGACCATGACATTTTTTTGTACATTGCACATTGTCGTAATAAATGCAATTTAAAGTAAACAAATCATACATACACATGTGTCTAACATTAGCAATTTCAAGTGACAAATAATGATGTAGCAACATTTTAAACTACAATCTAATTAATTCTGATATTCGCCAAAGTTGAATAATAACCGAAATTTAAATACATGAAAGCGCCGCACTTCACTTCTTTATAGAACAACATGGCGCCATCCATAGGACTTTTCCAGGAACGATTACATATAGACGCTGAGGTCATGCGAGGCGACGATGATTAACAGTAAGCCCAGATTGTTTTACAACGCGCTGACCCCGCGGGTCAGCATTATTGCTTGACTCAGTACCACAAAAGCAATATACTAACTAAATCCAGGATGAATCGTGAAACATTAGCCTGGCACTAGCTTTCTCCATTCTTCGTAAGTTTAATGTATTTCATATGATAAGTTAATTTAAGAAAACGTCTTTTCTGGCATATCGGACCTATACCCTATAACTAGTAAAAAGGTCTAGACTATTTGTACATTTGCCTTCATTTTCTTTTATAAACTTGCTATTTGTGTCTGAAGACAACACACTTGACACTGTATATTTATTAATCAGTCTTAGCCATTTAAACCTTTTATACAACAAAGAGAAAGGCAGAGCTAACAACAGTCCATACAACAATCGAAAGCAACAAAAAAGAATAGTTGGCACATGGTGCTGATTTTTATTTTCGCAAATAGGATAAATATACACATTCAACAATGAGCCAATTCCTATAATAATATTACATTTAATATTACATTGAACCCTGACTTGGTAGTAATCCTCATGTTTAAATATAGCATTGCTTAGTACAGTTGTCAATTATTACCGGAAAAGGCCTATTTAGTCCTCATTTCATTTAGTTTATATACATTCTTTGATAGGCATGACAAGTGTAAGGAAATTGTTGGATTCGACCGCCGATCTCGTATTTTTAAATTGTATCTGATAGAAACTAAATAATCACAGTACGCCAAATAGCTTTAAATTACGAGCAATCTTTAATGACAGCTTTAACCATTCC
This sequence comes from Sinonovacula constricta, assembly GCA_007844125.1. Lineage (NCBI taxonomy): Eukaryota > Metazoa > Mollusca > Bivalvia > Cardiida > Solecurtidae > Sinonovacula > Sinonovacula constricta. Next base: position 17,757,072 of record CM017563.1, read on the forward strand.
TTGATTGCACCCCTACCTCTACTCCTCAAACTGACAACAAACAACAGCTTGCAGAAATATAATCGACATTGAGGAGAGAGAGAGAGAGAGAGAGAGAGAGAGACAGACAGAGAGAGAGAGACAGAGAGAGAGACACAGAGAGACAGAGAGACAGAGAGAGAGAGACAGAGAGAGACAGAGACAGAGAGACAGAGAGAGAGAGAGAGAGAGAGATGACCCTGTCTCGCGTGCAGCAAATGTCCAATACATATAGCCCAATATTCTAGAGAGAAAATCAGAAAATTTTAAAAGTCGATTTGCATAAGTAGCTGTTATTGAGTGCGTTGTGAAAGCTTTTATGTCTGTTAGATAGCTTTTGATTCAGCGCAGCCATGAATTGATGACTCTTGGAGAAAATAGTTACGTTCCATCCAATCCCCCCCATCTTCGATTAAGTAAGATGGCAAGAACTCAACGTCTCTTGTTTACTTTTTTTATCAATTTGAACGTATACGTTTAAGCACGAAAAGTTCAGCTGCCATGTGTACAATGTTTTAAATGATTCTCTTTCAACCAGGTCAGATATGCATTTGAGACTGCATTAACCTCTGCAGTCTGGAAAAGAAAAACCAGAAATAACCATTAATGTTCAGTTGACATACAGTATGCACACTAATTTTGCCTTTACGACAAATGTTAAAGGTCAATAATGTGGTGGTTACGCTTAATACCGACCGGATGTAGAACCTATGACAGGCTTTTTTGCCTATTAATAGCCACGTTTGTTCTGTTGTCTATGTTCTTGCATCAGGTTTACAATTTTAAAGATACTCTTTGTGTGTCTAAAGAAATGTGAAGCCAGGCTGAATCAGCATAAAAGCAAGCATCCTGAACTCCTGTGCACAATCATGGATTTGTTTAGTTTTACCGGAAGTACATATTTATTGAAAGTTGTGGGTAACCGACTGACACATTGACGGTATGTGTTGTCCATAAAGCAGAGCCCTCTTACATGTTGCACGAATTGGCTTATGTACTAGTCTTTCAGATAGGCAATAAATATCTCTTTTTATTACTAGTATATGATTACAATGAACCATCATGGGTTATGCTGAAATTAGCGTCCAAACTTTTGCCCCGTTCTATATAATATTGAACGGAGTTACATACTGGCGTCGAAGCTAATGGTGTACTTATCAACCGATTATACGAGAGGCGCCTAAAGCAGAACAAAAAACAGTCCATTCGAGACAAGTTTTAGTGGAACTTTCTTCCAGATTACTTATAGTTCCACTGTGGTTCTACTTATTAATAGCAGACCAAGATTTGAGCACCCGATGCCTAACTCTCGAAAATTTTCGAACCATCAAAAATATAAATAATATGCAAAATATAATATTTATATAAATTCGGTTGGCAAAAATCTAGTTAAATTGTATTACTTTTTTCAAAATCGCTGTCGTTTCCGTAAGCAAAATCTTGTCCGGGGCAGCTATCTCCCGGAGACTCTGGTAACAAATTTACAAGTCTGTCTTGTCATCCGTCATTTGTTTTTTATGGACTTAGTTTTCAAATATATTAAAATATATATATATATTCAACATATTATCAATATCTCAGGTGGTAGAGCGTCGGCTTGCGGATCGGGAGGTCGTGGGTTCGAACCCCGGCCGGGTCAAACCAAAGACTTTAACGTTGGTAGTATTGGCATCCCTCCTAACGCTCGGGGCTAAGGGGACAGCATTACGCCTGACTCGTCGGTGTTAGTATAATGGACCGGCCGGGTTCAGTCCCTGGGCACCTCATATGTGCCCCTGTGCTATAATAAAAGAAATGTCGCTGCGCAGTATCGACAAAATGCCGGCTATTCCCAATCCCATTCCTGTTATCAATATGGAGCCTTCCTCTACTGTTAATAACTGAAAGTCACCACAATAGTCACTCTTGTGCTTGAGCGATATATCTATCAATTTAAAATCAATTCTAAAACAAAGCGCATTATTGTACGTTCTCATTATCGTGGTTTGCTTTTTTAAAGAAACAAATAGTAAACCAGAACACACACATTAGAGAACCCACAATTAAATACGTTAACATACATTTAAAACATGCTCATCTATTTGCTATTGTAACGCAGGCCGGCGCTCCCCAACGGTCACCCATCCGTACACCGGCCAAGGTAACCGTTGCTTAACCGCGCAAATCGGGAAGCCGCTGAAACCGCGTCGCTAAAGAGTTAACCCAGCATCGAGGCTGGTTTGAAGCGCTTATATTTCTACCCCTGTGCTCGTTACATTACTCCCCCCTCCGAGAAGTCTCGTCCCGAGACTTGGCCTGGGAAGTTCCGTGGGCACGCAACTCCAGTCCGGCAGTTGACTATCCCACCGCTGCCACCAATGTAACGCAGGCCGGCGCTCCCCAACGGCTACCCATCCGTACACCGGCCAAGGTAACCGTTCCTTAACCGCGCAAATCGGGAAGCCGCTGAAACCGCGTCGCTAAAGAGTTAACCCAGCAGCGAGGCTGGTTTGAAGCGCTTATATTTCTACCCCTGCGGTCGTTACACTATATTAAAGAATGTATATTTAATGAAATCTCATAAATTATGTTGCTTAGAAGATAAGTAATGTATCATTGTGCATGCGTACCTGTATAAACTCCCAAAATTGCACTAATTGACCACGGCAGATCGATAATTGGTAATATCCAGGTAATTATAACGAGTAATGCCAACGTTATGATTGCTTTAAAAGAATGCAGTTTATAATCGATTAAACAATTACATCATCGATCGTTAAAAAGAAGACATATTTCCAGTAAATCGAACATATAGTTAAAGGAAAACTCACGAATTTAATACAGATAAGTTGCGGTTGACACAGCTGTTATGTAGGAATGGAAATAAAACTATGGTGATGAGACCTGGTAAATCTTTAAGCTCATCTGCTGAAATTCAAGCGTAAAATGGTATTCGATCCACGAGTCACCAGGTTCTTGGTCAGTATTTACTGCGATAAAGTTGAATGGATCTTGAATGATACGGATCTGGAATGATACCCCCACACTCCCCGCAAAAAAAAAAATAAAAAAATAAATAAAAATAAAAGTCTGGACCCGCCTCTGTTGGTTGTGTGCCTACTACCTCCATTGGTCTGTAACAATCCCTGGAAACGGCTGAGGAATCAAACTTTCCCGCCTGCATTCTCCAGCCATCTTCCTAGTTCACGACTAGCTCAACAATCGTGACCTTCCTACTGCTGGAAGACCATATCATACTTTCTGGCTTGAGGTTGATTAGCACCATGGAAGATATATTTTTTTCAGCTTATAATTACATGTCAATAAGAATACATGTTTCCAAGGTATTTCTGTCTGCAAATTTATAACACAACCTAAATAATTATATCCTTGATGCTATTTTGTATATAATATTGTATACACCAGTATAATGTTTTCATTCAACCAAGATTGAAACAGCAGAGCGATGGGTTGAAGTTGCATACACTTTTTGACTCGTTTTAATGGATAATTCTATAAACATTCTATTTCCAATATTTAACTTTTCGACACACACGCGTGTGTTCAATTAAAAAATATTGCTCAGCCATTGCATTTTTATGTATTGATCACAATGAGATGGCTAACGACTGAGCGTACTAGTATGTATTGAAATAAAAATAACACTTGTTGACGGAAAAGGGCATTTATTATTTATGCCATATAGCAATTGTTTAAACACAAAAAAGGATTGTAATTTTTTTGAAATACATATCTGTGTGGCAAACAACGCCACTAACATGAATATAAACAAAGAAAACGATGGATTTCACTACAATGAGAAACAAAAAACTGTAACAAATTTATATCAGTAAAAAAGTATATGAAATAGACAAGAAACTAAATAGTTTCTAAAATATAGAAAATAAGGTATTGAAATTGTTTAAAAAGTGGTGGAGGTGTGATTGGTGGTGGATCTCGAAAAAATATTGCGCTTCTGAGAAACGTGTCTCGTCTTGTTGAGTTTCTGGTAAGAAAGACTGTATAGAATTTGATAGGCTAAGACGATCAAGTGGTAAAAATCTAAACAATCATTGGTTACTTAATATGCAAATTATTGTTGACGTAATTAATACGCACCATTGTTTTTTCCGTTTATAATAGTACTGCTCAATGACATAAAAAACTTTATGTTGGCATAAACTTTAATTTATGTATTGATCACAATGAGATGGCTAACGACTGAGCGTACTAGTATGTATTGAAATAAAAATAACACTTGTTGACGGAAAAGGTCATTTATTATTTATGCCATATAGCAATTGTTTAAACACAAAAAAGGATTGTAATTTTTTTTGAAATACATATCTGTGTGGCAAACAACGCCAAAAGATGCATTTATATGTGCCACCATCTTGCTTACCAGACGTATTAAGAAAATATGCCAAAGCCATAGAAGTACTGCAAATGTAGTCACAGTCCAGTCATGTGCAAAAGTTGCAACAAAACTGACTAGACATAATACTAAATTGAGCAAACCAAACGGTTACCGTCTTGGAACGGTCAATCTGCAAATGAGCCGACTGGGAAGCTTAATAAGAATATATGACAAAGTCCTATGAGCATTGCAACATATACCAAACTCCGAAAAGGCACAGAACAAAGGTATTTCACATGCAAGCCAAGCGAAAAGTAAGAACAAATTTGTGAGGAGTCATTTAACGAAAAGAGCAAACCCGACAGTTACCGCCTTGGAACGGTCAGTCGGCAATATGGACCGACTGGGATGCTTTAACCGGCTTTATAGATCTCTAACCAAGTACTTCCGGATGGGTTTCCCATATGCAAGCAGGGAGAAGAAACCAGTTTTTTTTTTAAAACAGAAATGTGATGGTTATTGTAAGATCTAAGTTATAATGTCATTAATAAGATGTCATTAATAAGAAAGAAGTGATGTATCAAAATGTCCACATTGTGTTTGGGTGATGAGATAAGTACTGTTTTTACCAAAAAACAGATAATTCGACATCTAGTCAATCTCCTAATTTGCATGATACAATGAATCACACTATATTTCGTTATATTTTTCTTTTGATGTTTATTAAAACACGATACTCTTAAATGAGTTAAAAGTTTCCTCAAAATTGGCTAAAGAAAGAGCTGGTTAATTTTTTTTCATGGTATTATAGTTGCAACTGATTTATGTTCTTTAAAAGTATCTATCTACTTTTAAGATAGAAGAACTTAACGCAAGGTTGAATAATATGGCTTTTATAATAAACATCGTTTCAATAAAGGCAGTCCACATAATTCAGCAAAAGTAGAGGACATAATTGATCACAAGATTCCTAAGAATAATGTTTTAAAAAATAAACACTACTTATTTTTTTTATCTTTGTCTATTCTTTTTCTTTTTTTTTTCGAACCCTTACGCTAAAAAACATGGCGGGTATTGTTAGCTGATCTCTAATAAGCGTATAAGCGAAATTTATTTGCATCGACTGCGGTATGTTGTTTTTAACCAGACACCAAGAAGGGTAACACGATTCAGAACGGCTCCTTATTTAAATGCCCTGGTTTGTAGACATGCAAGGTTAAACTCCTTCGATCCTTAATTTGTTGTTCCTTTTATTTTTAAGCAAAACAACCTCTTGTCAGGTAATTTGAGAAGTGACCGGAACTGAGATGTTTATTGGTCCAATATTACGATAGTCTGCTTCAAATCCTATAATCGTCCGGGGTTCCGCTTGTGGTGTAGCGCCTAAACACTGTGATTATACCTTGCTTTTCATGCCGCTTCAATAAGTGTTGTGGAATGGCTGGTTGGTTTTGCTTGAAATGCAGTGTTTGAATGAAATACAGCGGAAGCTGTTTTACTGAAAGATTATTGTTGAATACACAAAACACTATGATTCATGCATGGTGATGTTTAAATCCCAAATGTTGTTTTGTTCGTGTTAATCACTCGTGCATTAAGGCAAAAACACTATAATGACGTCTTAAATAGTCGGATGTGAAACCGTTAAAAAAAGGTAAAACAATACGTAAGTGATTGAAAGGCATCGAATGCATCACATTTCCTTAATGATTTCTTGGGTTTTCACTGAACAATAAAGCACTGCTTTTACACATTAGTCTTTTTTCAGCATAACAAGAGGGAATATTTGACATGATATTTCATTTACAAATTCTTCCTACCACACGCTTTTGGGCAGCATTATTATTGTAAAACACTTAACTAAAAATGTTATATTTTAGGTTTTACCAATGCAACAAGATTATAGTCCAATTTTGATTATAACGAAGTTTTAATTAATAGGTTCAAAAGGCCATTATTATGATTTGAACAAAAAAAAAAACAACACGAAAAAACAAACCCCGACAATTGTTTGTTTTTCCCCATAACCTTGTTACAAGTATACAACCTTGTTATGTTAATTTTAATTTTAAGGGGAGGACACAATGTTAAGTTATAGAACTTGTTGCCCAAACCTATTCATATTCGTATAATTAAATAACAGACAAGTGCAAAAGGTATGCCAGATTTCATGTCATACAGGGTTTGGTTGAATACACTCCTTAATTCTCTAATACGCTGACTACATTGATTGTTTTATTAACAATTTGTCACAATTCATGTGTGTAAGGACCTGGGTCAGCTCTCATTATCAGCAGTATATGAAAACAATATCTTTGTGTAGTTTGTCCGCCCTTTTGATCGTCTCTACCTTATGTATTATCTCTGTGCATATAACCTTCTTGACCGTTCCCATTTTATATATTATGTCTGTGCATATAACCTTCTTGGTCGTTCCCATTTTATATATTATCTCTGTGCATATAACCTTGTTGATCGTTCCCATTTTATATATTATCTCTGTGCATATAACCTTCTTGGTCGTTCCCATTTTATATATTATCTCTGTGCATATAACCATGTTGATCGTTCCCATTTTATATATTATCTCTGTGCATATAACCTTCTTGGTCGTTCCCATTTTATATATTATCTCTGTGCATATAACCTTGTTGATCGTTCCCATTTTATATATTATCTCTGTGCATATAACCTTCTTGGTCGTTCCCATTTTATATGTTATCTCTGTGCATATAACCTTCTTGATCGTTCCCATTTTATGTATTATCTCTGTGCATATAACCTTGTTGGTCGTTCCCATTTTATGTATTATCTCTGTGCATATAACCTTCTTGATCGTTCCCATTTTATATACTATCTCTGTGCATATAACCTTCTTGATCGTTCCCAATTTATATATTATCTCTGTGCATATAACCTTGTTGGTCGTTCCCATTTTATGTACTATATCTGTGCATATTACCTTCTTGATCGTTCCCATTTTATATACTATCTCTGTGCATATAACCTTCTTGATCGTTCCCATTTTATATAGTATCTCTGTGCATATAACCTTCTTGATCGTTCCCATTTTATATATTATCTCTGTGCATATAACCTTGTTGGTCGTTCCCATTTTATATACTATCTCTGTGCATATAACCTTGTTGGTCGTTCCCATTTTATATATTATCTCTGTGCATATAACCTTCTTGATCGTTCCCATTTTATATACTATCTCTGTGCATATAACCTTCTTGGTCGTTCCCATTTTATATACTATCTCTGTGCATATAACCTTGTTGATCGTTCCCATTTTATGTATTATCTCTGTGCATATAACCTTCTTGGTCGTTCCCATTTTATATACTATCTCTGTGCATATAACCTTGTTGGTCGTTCCCATTTTATGTATTATCTCTGTGCATATAACCTTCTTGACCGTTCCCATTTTATATATTATCTCTGTGCATATAACCTTCTTGGTCGTTCCCATTTTATATACTATCTCTGTGCATATAACCTTGTTGGTCGTTCCCATTTTATGTATTAACTCTGTGCATATAACCTTGTTGGTCGTTCCCATTTTATGTATTATCTCTGTGCATATAACCTTGTTGATCGTTCCCATTTTATGTATTATCTCTGTGCATATAACCTTCTTGGTCGTTCCCATTTTATATACTATCTCTGTGCATATAACCTTCTTGATCGTTCCCATTTTATATACTATCTCTGTGCATATAACCTTCTTGGTCGTTCCCATTTTATATACTATCTCTGTGCATATAACCTTGTTGATCGTTCCCATTTTATGTATTATCTCTGTGCATATAACCTTCTTGGTCGTTCCCATTTTATGTATTATCTCTGTGCATATAACCTTCTTGGTCGTTCCCATTTTATGTATTATCTCTGTGCGTATAACCTTGTTGATCGTTCCCATTTTATATACTATCTCTGTGCATATAACCTTCTTGGTCGTTCCCATTTTATATACTATCTCTGTGCATATAACCTTCTTGGTCGTTCCCATTTTATATACTATCTCTGTGCATATAACCTTGTTGGTCGTTCCCATTTTATATATTATGTCTGTGCATATAACCTTGTTGATCGTTCCCATTTTATATAATATCTCTGTGCATATAACCTTCTTGGTCGTTCCCATTTTATATACTATCTCTGTGCATATAACCTTGTTGGTCGTTCCCATTTTATATATTATGTCTGTGCATATAACCTTCTTGATCGTTCCCATTTTATATACTATCTCTGTGCATATAACCTTCTTGGTCGTTCCCATTTTATATATTATCTCTGTGCATATAACCTTGTTGGTCGTTCCCATTTTATGTATTATCTCTGTGCGTATAACCTTGTTGATCGTTCCCAGTTTATATATTATCTCTGTGCATATAACCTTGTTGATCGTTCCCATTTTATGTATTATCTCTGTGCATATAACCTTGTTGATCGTTCCCATTTTATATATTATCTCTGTGCATATAACCTTCTTGATCGTTCCCATTTTATGTATTATCTCTGTGCATATAACCTTGTTGGTCGTTCCCATTTTATGTATTATCTCTGTGCATATAACCTTCTTGACCGTTCCCATTTTATGTATTATCTCTGTGCATATAACCTTCTTGACCGTTCCCATTTTATGTATTATCTCTGTGCATATAACCTTGTTGGTCGTTCCCATTTTATGTATTATCTCTGTGCATATAACCTTCTTGATCGTTCCCATTTTATATACTATCTCTGTGCATATAACCTTCTTGATCGTTCCCATTTTATATACTATCTCTGTGCATATAACCTTGTTGACCGCTCCCATTTTATGTATTATCTCTGTGCATATAACCTTCTTGATCGTTCCCATTTTATATACTATCTCTGTGCATATAACCTTCTTGATCGTTCCCATTTTATATATTATCTCTGTGCATATAACCTTGTTGACCGCTCCCATTTTATATATTATCTCTGTTCATATAACCTTCTTGGTCGTTCCCATTTTATGTATTATCTCTGTGCGTATAACCTTCTTGATCGTTCCCATTTTATTTATTATCTCTGTGCATATAACCTTGTTGGTCGTTCCCATTGTATGTATTATCTCTGCATATAACCTTCTTGATCGTTCCCATTTTATATATTATCTCTGTGCATATAACCTTGTTGATCTTTCCCATTTTATATATTATCTCTGTGCATATAACCTTGTTTATCTTTCCCATTTTATATATTATCTCTGTGCATATAACCTTGTTGACCGTTCCCATTTTATATATTATCTCTGTGCATATAACCTTGTTGATCGTTCCCATTTTATATATTATCTCTGTGCATATAACCTTGTTGACCGTTCCCATTTTATATATTATCTCTGTGCATATAACCTTGTTGATCGTTCCCATTTTATATATTATCTCTGTGCATATAACCTTCTTGATCGTTCCCTTTTTATATATTATCTCTGTGCATATAACCTTGTTGACCGTTCCCATTTTATATATTATCTCTGTGCATATAACCTTCTTGATCGTTCCCATTTTATATATTATCTCTGTGCATATAACCTTGTTGACCGTTCCCATTTTATATATTATCTCTGTGCATATAACCTTGTTGACCGTTCCCATTTTATATATTATCTCTGTGCATATAACCTTGTTGATCGTTCCCATTTTATATATTATCTCTGTGCATATAACCTTCTTGATCGTTCCCTTTTTATATATTATCTCTGTGCATATAACCTTGTTGACCGTTCCCATATTATATATTATCTCTGTGCATATAACCTTGTTGATCGTTCCCATTTTATATATTATCTCTGTGCATATAACCTTGTTGATCGTTCCCATTTTATATATTATCTCTGTGCATATAACCTTGTTGATCGTTCCCATTTTATATATTATCTCTGTGCATATAACCTTGTTGATCGTTCCCATTTTATATATTATCTCTGTGCATATAACCTTCTTGATCGTTCCCATTTTATATATTATCTCTGTGCATATAACCTTCTTGATCGTTCCCATTTTATATATTATCTCTGTGCATATAACCTTCTTGATCGTTCCCATTTTATATATTATCTCTGTGCATATAACCTTGTTGATCGTTCCCATTTTATATATTATCTCTGTGCATATAACCTTCTTGATCGTTCCCATTTTATATATTATCTCTGTGCATATAACCTTCTTGATCGTTCCCATTTTATATATTATCTCTGTGCATATAACCTTTTTGATCGTTCCCATTTTATATATTATCTCTGTGCATATAACCTTCTTGATCGTTCCCATTTTATGTATTATCTCTGTGTATATAACCTTGTTGATCGTTCCCATTTTATATATTATCTCTGTGCATATAACCTTCTTGATCGTTCCCATTTTATATATTATCTCTGTGTATATAACCTTGTTGACCGTTCCCATTTTATATATTATCTCTGTGCATATAACCTTCTTGATCGTTCCCATTTTATATATTATCTCTGTGCATATAACCTTGTTGATCGTTCCCATTTTATATATTATCTCTGTGTATATAAACTTCTTGATCGTTCCCATTTTATATATTATCTCTGTGCAAATAACCGTCTTGATCGTTCCCATTTTATATATTATCTCTGTGCATATAACCTTCTTGATCGTTCCCATTATATGTATTATCTCTGTGCATATAACCTTGTTGATCGTTCCCATTATATATATTATCTCTGTGCATATAACCTTGTTGATCGTTCCCATTTTATATATATTATCTCTGTGCATATAACCTTGTTGATCGTTCCCATTTTATATATTATCTTTGTGTATATAAACTTCTTGATCGTTCCCATGTTATATATTATCTCTGTGCATACAACCTTGTTGACCGTTCCCATTTTATGTATTATCTCTGTGCATATAACCTTCTTGGTCGTTCCAATTTTATATATTATCTCTGTGCATATAACCTTGTTGATCGTTCCCATTTTATGTATTATCTCTGTGCATATAACCTTCTTGATCGTTCCCATTTTATATATTATCTCTGTGCATATAACCTTGTTGACCGTTCCCATTTTATATATTATCTCTGTGCATATAACCTTGTTGATCGTTCCCATTTTATATATTATCTCTGTGCATATAACCTTGTTGACCGTTCCCATTTTATATATTATCTCTGTGCATATAACCTTGTTGATCGTTCCCATTTTATATATTATCTCTGTGCATATAACCTTGTTGATCGTTCCCATTTTATATATTATCTCTGTGCATATAACCTTCTTGACCGTTCCCATTTTATATATTATCTCTGTGCATATAACCTTCTTGATCGTTCCCATTATATGTACTATCTCTGTGCATATTTTTACCATCTTGGTCAAGCAGTACACACTGGTGAAGTTTCAGTGATAAATTGCTAAAACGGACAGAGTTATGGGTCTTTGAATATTGGCTACACATGATTTTGTTTGCCGAGATCCTGCACACGTTCAAGTTTGAAAAGATGCAACTGAGGATTTTACGGACTTATCAAATTTAGATTTCAGATAAACTAAACTACGTAATCGTCTCAGTTCAAGAGTCTTATTTTTTCACATATCTAGCATGTATAGTTATACCGACAAATGAAACACAATCAACATACACCCCACTCCAAACAACAACAACAACAACAACAAAACAACAAAAAAGTATTGAAGTTGGTACAAGAATGAAAACAGCTCGGCATTGTTGTACTGATCGGTGCCAACAAGACCTGAAAATTTGAACAAAATCAGTGCAGAACCCTTTGCTGTAGATGAAAAAAGTTTAAATAATAATAATAATAATAATAATAATAATAATAATAATAATAATAATAGTAATAATAATAATAATTGGACGAAGAATAAATAGTATCAGTAGAGTGTCATCCGACAGAATGACCCTTACAAAACTTAACCCACATCTTGACCCTACAACGTTTTATATAGACACATCTGAGCTTGTACGTCGGTTTATCTTCATAATTTTCGAATTTCACAAATACATTTATTTTATCCAATGGAAAATGTAACTAAATCGCATCTGTAAACATATACTATTTTGAAATAGAACCGTTCCTAACCGAGGGTCTGAAACATTGCATAACTCAGTACCACTTGACCAAAACAATACACCACCTAAATCAATGATGAATCGTGAAACATTAGCCAGACACTATCTATCTCCAGTTTTCACAAGTTTTATGTATTTTATATGGTAAGTACATTTAAGAAGGCGGTAAATATGGCTACGCTAGACCTATACCCTATCATCAGTAAATAGATCGAGAGCATCTATAAATTTTCCATTAATAAAATGGCTATTGTTTCTAGATATTATACACTTTAAAATGGTACATTTATATATCTTATTTTCCATATTCAGTGAACGCTTTTACCAGCCCGGAAAAAACAGAGGGTATTAAAGTTGGCTCGATTGGTGAATATATCATCAGTTCCAGTTGCCAGAAACAAAACCACAAAATTGAATGGTTGGCATATGCTGTTGATTTTTGTTTCTATCTACGCAAGTGGAACACACCAATCTACACCTTCAACACGCTGCCAAATCTTATTAAATTAATACTGTTGTTATGATTCATGAAACAATTTTTGGTATTAAAATATAAGATTACATTAAGTTACTTAATAAAATCGGTCCTTATTCTAGTGAATTAAAATGTAATTTCTATATTTCTAAAAAAACGTTTTTTTTGTTGCATTTACTAGTGCTAAGTCTCCAATCCTCACACAGGTTCCATCACAGTGGACCACATCGCTGTCTCGAAAAGCACCAACGAAGCTCCGAACACACTCAAGTCAACGATGTGACTCTCCCCAGGAACCGAGCTGAACTGACTCGCACTTCTCACATGCACAATGACATACTCTGACCCAGACACAAACCTGACACTCCCATTCCAAGATCTAACCCATCTTTGTCCCACTAATTTGTTTTGATAAACTTTTCATTCTGCACTCACAGCAACATATCCCTTTCAGACTCATACTACACACACAAGCACACAATCTGACACACTATTAGAATAAACAAATCTATCTTTGGTTTCACTATATAAAAGTATGTGGTCACGTAGATTTGTAATTTAAAAATGTCTATCTCTGAAACGTGGCTCCGATAGGAAACACCTGTTTTAATGACGATTGGAGATCTATCCTTAACTGTTCACACAGATCTTTAGCATCAATGAACAACATTTTGCAAGACCTTTTCAGGTACCAATGACTTATTCGGTTACTTGAGGAAAAATGGACCAAACTGTCGGATACCACCTCTAAAAGGTAAATATGTCTTGTAATTGACCGCTCCTTACCCTTAACGATTTTTAACGAATAGAAAATACCAATAAAATTTATTTTAACTGACTTAAGTTACGACATAAATAAACGAGTTGGCCAAAATAATCGTAAGAAACCAAAATTTTAAACACAGCATGTAACGTTTTACTTCCAGCCAGGGCGTTAGCGGCCCTACCCAGAGGGTTGTCTCGGCTTATCCTTCACCAATAATAGGATAATAGCAGGGGCGGATCCAGAAAATTTTGGTGTGGTGGGGCATGAATCCAGATTCAGTCAACTTTATCGCAGTCAATACTATGCATATATATAAATATCAGCAGTGAACAGACATAATTTACTTTACAAGCTTAGTATTCTTCAAGCTTAGATGTATGTCTGTTCACAAGTCTACTTTTTACTTGGTTGACTGGTTGGTGGGGCGATGGCCATCCCCATCCCCCTGGATCCATCCCTGGTGGATAGTTCCATAATGGCCATCAGTGTGTCTGTCAGGCACCATTCATCCTGAAACTTATGTGGAATAGCTTATGGTTCCGATTTTTATTGAAATCACGTAAGTTGTTATCGTTAAAAAATTGTATGTTTCATCCTAGGAATTTTGGCCAAATGACAAGAGGATTGATTGCTCATCTTGAGAAAAGGTGTGGTTAAACTTAACAAAAGTCATACTTATACGTTCAATTGTCTACATTTATTGTTATTTATTCGTCTACAGTCTTATCTGAAAGCCATTTGTCATGACACTATATTACACGATTCTAACCCTGTGTGATAAATAGTTTCTTACAAATCTGATTTTTTACGAATGAAGATATATTTCGTCCGATGTATATTGAATCGTATTATTGTTTCTGATGTTCAGCACTAATATAAAATGCAATAACATATGAAACTATTAATAATAGTTTATATACAAAAACAAATAAAACATGTAAAATCATCGTCTAAATATAAAATTGAAACGCTATTTTTTCTCCCTTCACTGTTCTCTTTGGTTGCCATGGTAATAAGGCAATATCGACAGTGGGTCGAACGGTGTGCTCTTTCATTTCTACCAAAATATTATTATGAACTGATTTTCGCATAAAATAATGTGTGCCTATGAGATATGTGCTCTTGGACTTGAATATAAAATAATATAAATTTACTTCATAAAACAACTACCAACAACTATGTTTTCTGCCTGTGATTTCTTCACTGTCAACATCCAGTTAAAATTTCCCTTCTTATAGTCAGACTTGAGTTAAATAAATGAAATGGAACAGTCAACATCAAGATGTATTGCACAAGACCTGTGTTGGTCGTCGCCAAGGCTTCCATTCTTTTAGAAAGCTGCCCATCTATCTTCACAAATTAAGTTTAAATTCCTTTCCTTAGAAACTTTATGAAAACATCATCAAACTAATTAGAAAGTTATAGTCGACTGAAACGCGTGTTACGTCTGCACCCTACGATGCCTAGTGAAGTGACACAGTAACTGGACACGCCGACCGTTGATCAACATTTACATCATCACAAGGGAGATAAGCGTGTACGGATTTTACGCAGACATGTATAGTCCCTGATTTTTCACATTCGAAAGCATCGAGAAACGTTGATTTACTAAATGAAGCGTTAACACAATGTTATTTTATTACTTTAACGTCAAAATGTGTTAAATACAAGTGATATTTACATTTATAAAATAACTTTAAACAGTAATATTTTAACGTTTTAACATACTCTCATCTGTTCAAAAGAATGCATAACATCCCTGGCATTTTTTTTTTGTACATCATATTGCTAATTACCGACAAACAGTTTAATTTCCCATCTCATTTGCATACTGAAATAAGAACAGTCATATTTTGCAGTATGTTTCTTCATTTTACTGATGCAAACGAACACGCGAGCTTTAAATGCTTTCCCGGGACAGATAGCGAATTGGTTTATGGCAGCATAACACTATAGTAACAAAACACATCTACATTTCATAACCTTTATCAAGCTTTAATAGACTAGAATTTTAGGTAAGATTTAATAAAAGTTAAATAAATAATAAAGATCGTATGTTAAGTTATTGAAATAAATTTTGTCCTTATATGTACGTGCGTTGTCTTTTTTTCCCGGCAGAAGACACCGACTCCAGTTCAGGGTGTACATACAAAAATAGTTCTTGCCTTTGTTGTCATTCATTTAGCTCAGCACCATATTGCGTTGTTCTGGACTAAACACCAAAAGAAACACATGTCATTTCATTTAAAAAATAGTTCAAGCGATCTAGTGACCTTGTAAAATAAGAAATGTAGTGATCTCATTTACAACCATAATTTAAACTTTGTATTGTAGTGGAGGGAATAGTTTTACCGTAATTTGGAAAGCTTCGTGAAAAGCCCGTGAAACGCTAAATTGTCGAAAATAAACACACCCAACGCTGAAAAAAACCCAACTGATTAAAGTACAATGTATGTCAAAGACTTAAAATAATTGTCTTAAAATAAAGATTTAATTTAATTCTATCCATTATTTATGGTTTCTGTTTCGTTTTGATTTTTAATCTGTACATTATTTATGCATTTTCTAATACCAGAGCCCGTCTATGTTTCATTTCGATATGTTGATACATTAAATAGGATAAGAATACAATGAAATATAAAACGATAGATGAAAAACAACAACAACAACAACATATTTTGTGATTTTTGTGTTACATGGTGTGATTCAAACTTTCAACGCTCATACACCACACTCTACATCGGCAACAAACTTTGGCTTGTATAGATACCAGCACATAAATTGCCCTGTACCCCCGATACGCACACCCGGCTATTTCTTGCTGGTACTAATTTATTTCCGATTCGTTTAACGGAACAGTTTTGAAAATTTATTACTACCAATGAAATATTGTCAAGCTATAAACAGTGAAAACAGTATTAATTAAGGCTATTTGCATCACGAGATGTTCATTTTTGCCGCGCATACGAGCGGAGTCTATATGTAATATTTCTAGGAAAAGTCCTATGGATAGCGCCATGTTGTCCTATATACAAGTGAGGTGCGGTGCTTTTATGCGTCGAATTTATGTTATTGTTCAAATTTGGTAAACATCAGAATTAAGTAAGATAGTTGTAGTTTAAAATGTTTCTCCATCATTACCTGTCACTTGAAATTGTTAATGTTCCACATGTGTATATATGATGAGTTTTATTTTAAATTGCACTTGTTACGTGTTACGACAATGTACAAGTCAAATGTTATACTCTATATTGATGTTTTTTCTTTATTTCCTTTGAATAAACCGGTTGATGTATCTGGATATACCTTCCTTTTCACGGTACATCAATCCCCCTCTTACCTCATTCATTTTTACCGATGTTACAACAAGGAGAAAGGCACAGTTTATAACAGATCATTCGATTGATGACTTCTTGAAATTTCAAAAACACTGCCCTACTGGTTACAGGTCTTGTTTGATAACATATCCAAAGAAAGAATAGAAAGCCCGCACAGAGACCAGTATGTAAATTATCCACAGTAAGTGCTTAATACCGTATATAACTCTTCTTGTCTCTCGTGCAGGGGATGCCCTTTTTTCTTCATATAACACAGAAATCTTCAGAGAAAATACAAAAAAGAAAACAATCTGTTTTGCATAAGAAGTTGTTATTTACTCTCATAGGAGCGACTATATGTCTACTAAATATTATATGACTCTGTGCAAACATGCAATGATGGCGCTTGGATTAAGTTGTTCGGTCCAATTCAGTTTCTCTTATCCAACCTTTAATATTGTCTGAAGTTACTCACCATCGACTTTTCAGCGCCCTCTTACCATCGCGTCTATGCGTCTATCCCACATAGAAGAAACATGTTTAATGTGTATGTGTATAAACGACATAAAGAGAACACACTAATTTGCAGTAATGTATATTCATATATGGATGTAAAGCATTTTGATAACACAAAATACAGCATTTACAATCATATAGAACGGCCCTACAGACTCTGACATATTGTGAGCCATGCATCTACAATCATTTAAGGTTCAATTCCTGACAAAGTGCTATCCTGGATCTAGAAAAGTATGGAATGGATGAGTTGCACATTAAACATATAAGTACAATGAAAACAGAAATGCGCATATATATATATATATATATATATATATATATATATATATATATATATATATATATATATATATATATATATATATATATATATATATATATATATATATATATATATATATATATATATAACAATAATTTGCTTCAAGATCCAGTATCATGTAGAGTCCCACTTGACTTGATTTCTTAATATGATTATGACTTGTTTTACATGCCACCTCATTAACTGTCACTAGTTTGAATGGCGTCAATAAAATTTTTTTTGTCATGATAAGGGAGGTAATCACTTACTCAATGGCATACAAAGAGTTAGTAAACTTTTGATCGCTTTGGGCTTGTATTTGTGTTCCTATTAAAGCAAACGTTATTTGACACGAATTTTAACTTGATTTGATTGGAACAGTCATATGTTCTATATATTTTTTTCAATATTGGATCGAGAATTAGACTTCAATTAACCTTTAATCGTATTTACGGTATGGTCTCAGTAAATTAATACATGCGCATTAGCAAAACCAGATTGTTGTGGCATATAATCGCCCTGAGCCGAGGGTCAGTCACTTTGTATAATTAATCACGACTTGTGGAAGGCACTTTCCATTTCCAATCTTTTCATTTTTATGTCTTTTATATGATAAGTTCATTTAAGGAAGCGGTGATTTTGCCACATCGGCCTTTTACCCTATCATTATTAGACGGGTCTAGACCAACTTAACATTTGCCATTATTTTCCATTAATTTGTTTCTTTCATATATGTGAATACTTTACCCTTTGACATGGTATATTTATCCATTTTCTCTATTCACTTAAACAGTTTTTTGAAAACCAGGAGAAAGGCATAGTTCATACGGTTTATTGGACTGGTATATACATTATCAAGCCCGTTTGCCAGAAACAAAACAACTATATAAATTCTTGGCCCATGCTCCTGACTTTCCAACTTTACAATGTTGTAAATTGTTCCAAAAGGAACTGTAAAATACTATTTTTCAAAACGCCCTCACTCAAATCTTCGGCACATTAAACCTTAAAAAAGCAATTTGCGTATGAGCGTTTCAAGACTTTTTTTTTAAATTCTTGGTTTACTTTCTACAAATGTAGGATAACGCCAAATCTGTGATGAGTCATTTGACACAAAGAGCAAACCCGACAGTTACCGCCTTGGAACGGCCAGTCGGCATTATACTGGGGTGCTTAAACCGGTTTTACAGAGCTGATGGGTTTCTCAAATACAAGCAATGAAAGGAAAGCCGATCTATTTGAATAAAAAATGTCAAAGCGCTGACGTTTTCTTTTATCAGTTATGACAAAAGTATTGACGTCATTGAAAAATAATGTCCACATAGTGTTTGGAAGAGAGAGGGAGCAAGAGAGAGAGAGAGAGAGAGAGAAAGAGAGAGAGAGAGAGAGAGAGAGAGAAAGAGAGAGAGAGAGAGCGGTATTAGTTCGATTAGACATAGTTGATTGTAAATCTTATTAACTTTTTAAACCAAGAAAAAGAGACCAGAGAAGAGTAAATGCTTGTAGAATCATGTTCATGTGAAGATAGAATTAAGGAACCAAAGTCCATTGTCCCTCAAAGGAAATACACGTAACAATTATTATGCGATGAATTAAATGACAACATTGATGACATGCACGGAGCGATTTTTTACGACCCCCACACTGAACTAGTTACATTTTGTGATCATGAATAGGTATATAGGACAAACTGTTGAGGTCAATATATAGGTTAAAGGACCCAGGAATTGTGTTTCTGGTTTATGATTTATAATATATACTCAACGAATTTACATCAAAGAAACAATTACAGCCTTAATTTTAAGATATGTATCACCAAACTGATGCCCTGGCGTCATAACTTTTATCGAGGAAAACGTTACTTCTTTCGTGATATAGCAGACATTTAAATAAAGAAGAAAAAAAACTGATAATAACTACAGAACTTTGAAAATACAGAAAGTGTTGCTTCCGCAGTTTAGTTATTGCGAAAAGACGATAAAGCAACTGTAGACCAAGAGTTTCGCTAAACTTTCAGTTTGTTAAATCGGCAGCAGTTTGTTTTGCACCAGGCACGTAATAATTTTCTCGAGTCAATATCATTGTTGTTGGTGCCAATACTGCTTGAGATTGACTCACACGTAAACCGTTTTTACAAGTTAAAATGCGGGCAAGGAATAGGATATGTGAAATGTTTGTTCATTAGTGTTATCAAGAATTAATAGATTTGTTATACAAAGCATAGTTTTCATTGTGTTCAATAACTGGGTTAAAATGAAAAATGTATATTAAAATCTGTTTTGATCGACCGTAGATCTTATATGTTTATTATAATAAAATGAATAATTGGTTTGAACTTGACAAAGAAATAGGGGATACTTGCTTTCATCAAAACTTGGCCTCCTTTATTACTCTCAGTACAGCAAGTGGACATATTCGGATGGAACCATTGATAAGAATATATGACAAAGTCCTATGAGCATTGCAACATATACCAAACTTCGAAAAGGCACAGAACAAAGGTATTTCACATGCAAGCCAAGCGAAAATTAAGAACAAACCTGTGATGAGTCATTTAACGAAAAGAGCAAACCCGGCAGTTACCGCCTTGGAACGGTCAGTCGGCAATATGGTCCGACTGGGGTGCTTAAACCATACTTGAGTGCAGTAGTAGCCTATACAACCTCAGCCCTTCAATCTTTTGAGGAAATCAGAGAGGTTTTTTTTTAAAAATGTCGAATTAGCATGCGTTGTGTGTGTTTCAATGTATATTAGATATTAATTGTCTTCTTTCAGTCATGAAATGGTGGATATGAGAGAAAGTAGTTCCGTTTCCATCCACGTTACCCTTTTTTAATCTACGATGTTGCATGCTAGCACGTACTCAATCATTCTCTTCACTGCCGTTTCACCCGTAAAAGTGTTACGTTTGAAGGTAAATGTTTGCGTTTGAGCATTTGAGTTTCCACGAATGTGTTTGTAAAAATGCTTATTTCGTATAGAAACCTGAAAAAACGTATATTTACAATTCATGATTTTGAAAGTAAAAACGTCTAAATTTGTTTTAAATTTAATGTACATTGTTTTATTACACATTGCTAGTAGCACAGTGTTTACATGTTTTCCACATATACTATGTTAGGACTGTAACACGATTCAACCAGCACGAAACAGCTTAAAAGAGTCAATAGATATTGCCTTCATCAGCCCTCTTTGTCATGCATGCCTCGGTTTAAATTATATTGAAACCTTTACCATTGTTTTACGAAAAGTAATTAGGGCTTTTACTTCTTCTCTCTTCTCGAACTCATTCTGTGATAAGCCGAGATGTCAAATGAGATAAAGGTCAGGGATTATACCTTAGGACCACTGAAGTGAACTTTGTTAATCTAGATCCGGGTTTGTAAGAGGTTGATTTATAACGCTATCAGGAAAATTTTCTGCCTTATGACGCTGTTGGCATGATCAAACATGCCAATTTGTATTCTCACACAAAAAGATTAAAATTTATAGAAAGTTTATTTAATGCATATTTTATTTGCGATTTGTTACACTGTATTTGTGTATAATTTATTGCTTGAATTGGTGTATTGCAATAACCACAAACAACTTCCTTGTAAAAGAGTACTAAACCTCATTTCAAAGTTAAATTAATTATATTATCTAGCATAGGTATACTAGTTTCCTATATGTAGAAATTCTGTTTGTATTATTCGGAACTTGCCCACAAACATGAGTGCTATTTATTAGAACAGACATGTTTTTGCCATTATTTTAATGAAATGAATAAATTAGATTTAAAAAGTAACATTAAGTTAGCATACAGATAGTGGCATGTATTTGATATCGACCAAGGCATTGTCTTGTTGATGATATAGTATGATGCCTGTTCAGTTAACATATTGCGTATAAAGGCTGAAAGCCGACTGATCGCCCAGAAACAACACGCAAATAGCACTACAATGAGGCAAAAACAACCAGAAAATAAAGTGACATATATACAAGTTTGGAAAGTGTCTGACCACATATTACTTCCGCTACTTATTTGAAGTTGGGTAAAAACAACCGGAAACAGAATTACAGCTTGTCGTTGTAACTTTACATTTAACAAAGGTTATCTTAATGCAATTAATTTGTGTCTGAATAATGGTTTTGATATTTGTTTACAAATCGGATGCGTTGTCTGAAAGCGCCTTAGCGATGACGAGCATTAATTATTCTAGAAACAGTTAACGATACCTAGAAATAAACCTTAATTAGCGTGTTTTTTTTAAAAAAATAAATAAGTAACTGTTGTTCATATAATTAATTTTTTTAATTATTTCAATGTATTATAATTGTATAAAACGATAACCATATTCTGTTTAAGTATTAAGTATGTCAATAACATGGACGACTTGTTTCGGACTGTTTCCGATAATAATATATATTATATATATTATTTTATTATTATTTTATTATATTTACCTTAGTTTTTGATCACTCTAATTTTAAATTTTAACCTGATCATACGCTTTTCACGTTAAATGTTATTATATTATTGTATTCGGCGCCGTATGAGTTATCAAGTGTCCGAAGACCGATAAACCCCAAATTCAACTGTTGTGTTTTGGTTTTCAGTATACCAGTCTAAACCGAATCCTGAAATCGAAAGTTGGCGAGACAATAAACAAAGGAAACCACAGCAGGATTTTATAATTAAACCCTTATTTCAATGTCCTATTTTGCAGACAGGCAAATGCAACGTGCTCTAGGCTCGGTTAAACTAATTGGCCTTTAATGTGTGGTTCGCAATCTTCAAACCAGGCAATCTCTTGTCAAATAACTTGCGATATGACCTGCGCTGATCTGTTTATTAGGCCATTATAGCGATAATTTGCTTCAAATTCCCGTAGTCGTACGGGGTGCCGCTTGTTTTGTGGCGCTTGATCACCTTAATTATACATTCTTTTACATGCCACTCAAATATGGGTTACCAGTTTGACTGGCGTTGATAAATAATTTATCCGGTTTGTTACAACTACACATCTAATTAGGCTCCGTCTCTGGCATGGTGTATTTTAGGTAATTCCGTGTTTGAATGAAACACAGCGGAGATTGTTTTACCATCTGATACATTTTAGATGATTAAGGGAACTTAACCAAAACTGAATTCTGCCTAATTTGGCGCTATTTATATCATTCTGTAGCGTTAATGCACCCACTTATGCATTATACTAATTGTGTTTTAAAACTTCACGTCTTTAATTAATAACGACAAAGAGAAATTGTTAGAATACTATAGATGCTCGTATTCTGTTATTACGGAGAAAGATTTACTATATAAATCATAACGTTATTGAATATACATCTCTGCTTCTTACAAACAACGTATTGTGCTATTGAACGGTGCAACATTTTCAACACGTTTGGATATAATATGTTAATGTACTATATTATAGTTTCATTGACAGTTAAGTCGTTGGTAGGGTATAGAATGAAATAGAACCCATTCGTAACAAACGTTTAATCTAAGTTGTATACGATTAAAAACAGATACGTCAAATAACAAAAGAGATAACAATAATATGTATAATTTTACAAACCCACTAATACACTTACATGTGTAAATACTTGGATATATACGTTCGATTAGAATTAGACTATAATTGTAATTAAATGGTAATAATAGAGTTAAATATTGCAATGCTTATATTGTGAAGTCTCTTTTTAATATAGCATGACATGTAACAACATTATTAAGTTATACAAGACCATAGATTCCGGTATCAACATGTCAACATTAGAATAGGATTTCCCATATATGTGCACTATATTATATAAACAAGTTTGCTGTCCATATATTTGCTTTCCTTTAGTATTGCTTGTAAGAACAAAAATAACAATATTAAGTCTACGGCATCTAGCTATAGTGTCCAGAAGAAAGAACCCTCTTGGTTATATAAATAAAGTTACTAACGTTGATACAACGTTTAACGCCATACTTTACAATGGCTTTAAAATGACGTTCCCGTTAATACTATTTATATGCCAACGACATGATTCGGTTGAAAGAAAGGACTTACGCTTCTTTTAAAAAGATGCTTCTTAGCTTATATTGACTGTAAAGATTCTGACAAAGTTCCAAGAATGGGTTACATATGCAATTTTAATCAGCATCAGCACAAAGTTAGTGTAAAATCGTCTAGAAACATGAATGCATTTGTTGATGCTTATATTGATAGGCATTGAACCATTACCCATACTAAATTCTTAGGTAATTATATATGGACTGTTTGCTCTGGGCCAATACTGTCTGATGAATTGGTACTTCGAAGGATTATACCTTGCACAAAGCTGATATAAATTGTTATCAATTCATTTATTAGACATTGATACTTTACCTACTGTACTTTATCTACGATTTGCAAGATATTATATCATCATGATAATGTTTTACTGTCTTCATTTCGTCAAAGTTTAAGATTCGACATTTATTGACTATTCTTTTCTGCCAAGTTTATTTTCTTCATGAAATGTTAAACAGATAAGTTAATGTAAACTATACATTGGAAATCCTTTATGTTAACACCGTTATATTTACTAGAAATAGTGTCAATATCAGGTAAAACGGCATATATATATATATATCTTGGTGTGCGGAGATAGAAAAATTGCATTCATAGACAGGCGACCTATTTAACATTATACAGCGTGTAGACATTATTTACAAAGGTTTTATGTCATACCGAACCTTAGAAAGTACAAAAATCAAATTTAAATTATGATTAATGACTAAACAGTTCATGTGCTTAACAATTTTGTGTGTCTACGGTTGGATTTAAAGAACAGTACTGACCATTGGTTTAATATGATTTTGATTAGTTATCGTTAAAGATTCCAACAAATTAGTTATGTTTTGTTTATTGTGATTTGGGTTATTATGGTTGACTATGTATAACCCGATAGCATTGCAGGAATCGTATATTTTATATTGAAACTATCCATATTTCGTATATAGTATAGTTTATCGCTTTCACTTGATAACAGTAAAGTATAGCAATTTTCATGAAAGAAAATTATTAATATTTAAATGCTCTCGGTCTTGATAACTAATTATTAATGTATAAAAAGCACATACTTATCTCTATATATGCATATGCTTGAGAGAGGCGACTCCTTTACGCTGGTCTTTGTAACAATTAACACTCAATCACAACATCAATTTAACAACTTTATACAATCAGTATATGATAGAAGCATATGGACGTACGTTAAAATGTGGTTAATGACTCCTTTTGTACATGAACTGTTAAAACATTCACCATTTTTACCACTATTTTTAATTGTTGGGTGATTATTCCAGACAAGTTGGATAGTTTATGTGTGTTTTTATACTTCATCTTGAGCGAGTACTTGTTTAGTTTGTCATTAAATCTAATATTAGTGCAATATATATGTTAAAGCCACGACGTCTTATTAAGTGAGATAACGAAATCCTCGTTCTTTGTAAGGTACTTAACTAATCATATATCATGTACCTGCCAATCACGAAGCACACAAACGCTAATTGTTGGACGCATGCAACTATGTTGCATGCAATGTTTCCATCGACCAAACAACACAGCAATGCGAACATTGTCATGAATGAGTAAACTGATACTTCACTTCTTTTGGTTGTAAGACTAATACGGTGTTGCAGTTTAGATGTTTAATGTGTATCATAACCAGTAAATGCATGTTATTTTTATAAATGCATTAACATTATATAAGACATTAACCAAAACTATATCTATAGACCTACTTTCAGTATTCAAAACATACATACAGTACACAGTAAATTTGTGCTCCTTAATATAAAACTACAAATACGATATCAGTTATATTAACAAACATGAATGTTGTATGGTAGAAATGTGTATGAGTAGAAAACATGAAGGAAATACATGTACAAAATAGTATTATAATAGTAAATCGAAGAAGAAGGAATTAAATCTTGCATAATTTCACAAAATGGTCACACACAAAGTTCCAGATTTGTCTCAAATTTCTACTGTCCGCTTCACATGTATACGTGAATGGATACTATTTATGTCAGTTTTAATGATTGGACGCATGTACTGTAAGAAATGTTTAACTATTATTTACAATCGACACATCATAACCCACAACCTTCTTTGAAGTATGACACTTAAACATCCTTAATTTAGAGTCTGTTAAAGTCATCAAATATTAACTTTGATTTAAGACAGTTTCAACTACGACGGTAAAGATCGTGTATTCAATTTAATATCTTTTTAAATTTATAGAATCATTCCGGTTTGCTTAAATTAGATAAAATCACTGGTTATTCTATCCAAAAAACATATCTTCAGTGCCCGCCATGAGTTAACTCCCAGTCCCAGCCAGCATGGCGGATCATATGATCATTAGCGAAGAGGTAGGAGAAATCCGCATGAACATCTCAGTCATGACGTCATATTAAGTAATCCTCATTCGCTGTGAAGTATTTCACCATTCAGCCAATCAGGAGGCGGACAAACGTCACTGATGACCACGAACACGGAAAGATTCGTTGAATGTATGTTTTCAGGCTGAGTTAGTTCCATCGACAAAGCTTTGCAGCAGGTCTGAAACAAAATAAGGTAATTGGTCATTCATTAAATGTAACAAATATGATACTATCTTTTAGATCAAATAAACTGCACACTCAAGAGCATAGCCGATATTTGTATTTTGCGGTGGAAGCATGTGCGCTCGCCGTCCAGCGATTAGCGAAATTGTATTTTCGCTGTGGCGTTGCTGCCAACTAGAAGAAATTAAATTCGACATTAAACCAACAAGTCTAGCAACATATTTATATTATACTTATTTGATACTCGAACCTTCCTCAACTAAATATGAAACAACAACAACAACAACAACAAACACGACAAGGATTCTTTAAGAAGCACAATATATATTTATGATTGAGCTAGCACCAGACGAAGGTACAAATAAATAAGCGACAAGGTAAATTTGACAAAACCCTTTCAACCTGGATATTATCAAAGACAAACAGTGTACGTAAAACTATCCCGTAAGACACTTAAACGTGAGACAACTAACCTTAAGCACAAGAAAAGAAAGTGAGAAAGGAAATAAACAAAGAATACAATTTATGACAATTTACCCAAAAATGTCACCCAACGATTATAACTATCGAAGGAAAAGATCGATTAAAAATTAAATGTCCAAGTGACGACACATTGTAAAAGCTATATAATGACGTCTATTTGAAAGGAGCTGTATTTTTATTTGGAATAGACCTAGAGTACACCTTTCAAACACGATAGACAGTCTAAAGAGAAAGTAAACAAATACGCATGTCACAAAGTTAATGTATATCCTTTGTAAGTAAGCAGGTCAATAAAAATAACATAAATAATGAGTATTTTTTTTGAAAAAAAAAGAAGAAGACATTTAATATATACATAGTGATTAACCAACTCTTCAAGTTATACCTACTGTATCATTTCACGCAAAGACAATGGTGACTATCTCAAAAACTACAAATACTGATTATAGTGATTATTGTATGGAATTAACTAGTCATACAGAAATACTCGTGAAAACTTGTATCGTGAGAAATCTAAACCGCTGAAATATATTTCAATTACTGAACTTATCATATTACTCCATAGGCTGCACTTAATATTCAAACCTAAATTACTCATTATAAAATATTCCATGATGTTTATTTCTTTTGTTTTGTAGAAAATACACAAACACAACGATAAGCAATGTATAAATAAAAATATTCTTTTCTTATTTGGCTAATTTAGATTCGAAAGATAAGTTAAAACTTTGTGCATATGAATACGACGTAAAATGTTTCCAATTTCAAGTCATTAGTCCGAAATTTTTTATATTCGACTTATGAAAAGAAGTTATGAATAATGGTATAATGCAAGTAGAAAGCAATATATATATATATATATATATATATATATATATATATATATATATATATATATATATATATATATATATATATATATATATATATATATATATATATATATATATATATATATATATATATACCCATTTTGGTGTGTAAAGGTGCAAAAAGGTAAACAAATTGCGGTGCAAAACGGCGAGGATGCGTTGAAACACGCACAGATATCTTAATAAGATACATAAGCCTGCGCAAGTAGGGCAAGTATCTTAAATGTGGTTATTCTTGTACATTGAAATTAGATGATTTAACTGGACCTAATTCAATGTTTCGGTCGTGCATTACGCGTGTCTGGTGTCTGGTTTGT
The DNA here is from genome assembly GCA_007844125.1 of Sinonovacula constricta. Taxonomy (NCBI): domain Eukaryota; kingdom Metazoa; phylum Mollusca; class Bivalvia; order Cardiida; family Solecurtidae; genus Sinonovacula; species Sinonovacula constricta. The sequence continues at coordinate 17,785,171 of CM017563.1, forward strand.
AAGAAGGCTAAGTAAATAATCACCACCATAGTTTAGTGAAAACGTAACACAGTTGTTGGACACACATGTTGTATACATCAACTGGTACAGTTTTAACAACATGTAAACAACACGTTTGCCAGAAGGGCAATTTTAGACAAGATTTGACCTTAAATTAAAATACTCAAAACCTAACAGTTTCGCATTGCAAGTGACATGACTTATCATTCAAACCTAAAGATTTGAATTGCATTTACTATTAGAAATATTATTCGATGTCTAGAGAAAATAATATTGATGATAGTTTACATTGATTTGTACATATAAAAGAGTGAAAATAGTTATAATGCTGGTGCCTTAAAGGAAAACTTTACTTTACACTTCATACCAGCTTGCTTTAAAACGATTAATTACTAGAAAAGTACATATAAAAGAGTGAAAATAGTTATAATGCTGGTGCCTTAAAGGAAAACTTTACTTTACACTTCATACCAGCTTGCTTTAAAAACGATTAATTACTAGAAAAAAATATGTTGAAATACTAATACTGACTATTAAAGCCGAGTTGAGCTATTCATGCTTATATGCTTTTTGAGTTATACACAATTTCATACATAAGTAGTTATACCAAAATTTAACATATTATAATATAATAATGTTATTTTAATTATTCTTTAGTTACAATCGTCTTTGTGGGTCACATTCATTTTGCTCTTGTCTTTACTATGATAAATCTATTATTAATATATTATTATTATTATTATTAATATTATTATATTATTATTATTATTATTATTATTATTATTATTATTATTATTATTATTATTATTATTATAAATTTTAAGTGTTAACGACGCATACCGTCAGCATGTACACCCGCTTGTAAGGTCATAAATACTTCAATAAATATGTATACATATATCCCCAATATCACTAAATACACAAATTACTATACAGCATTTCGATCTGTAGAACACAAACGGCTTTATCTTTAGATCTTGACGGATTACCCTTAAAAATCAACACTAAACTACCTTTTTAAAACGCCACAAATTAGAGCATAATTGTGCTTACCTTTCGTTGCCGAGCGAAGCAGAAAAAGCTTTCTATAAATTCAGCATGAAATTTATTTATATTTTGTTCAACAACACTTTGACGTACATTGTAGAATGCGCGTGCTCTTTTACGAGCTCTGACTTCACTGCGAATTACATTTTAAATTTCATGTGGTAATTTATTGAATTCAAAGCACACAGTATTACAACGACTAAAGGCGGGGTTAAAATAAAATGGTCTGTAAGAAATTAAATTAGATTGTTGATGTATACCATAGAATTGCCAATAAACATAACACGATGAAAACCGAATTATATTGACTAGAATCTCTAGAGTCTTTCTATAAAATGTATTTTGTCAAAACGTTTCACAAATGTTTTTAAAATTAAAGATACTTTTCTTAAATTGTTTTCAATCAATCCATGTGCCTAATTCACACATCAAACACATTGACCTATTGACGAGATAATGACTTGTCGGACGTGGTTAAACTGACTTTTTAGATTCGTCAACAGCTCAGTTGCTGTAAATAATCTTCGATTGTCATTTAATTCATCCTATAAGGATCATTACGTGTATTTCCTTTGATGGACTTTGGACTTTGGTTCTTCAATTCCATCTTCACATGAACAGGATGCTACAACCATTTATTCGTCTCTGGTCATGTTTGTTCATGATTCAGAATGTTAATTTTATTTATAGTCATCCATTTTTGTGTATTTTTTTTTCAAATCGAAATAATACCATATTATTTTCTAAACACTATGTGGACATTATTTTTCAATGACGTCACTACTTTCGTCATAACTTATAGAACATATCAGCGCTTGGACATTTTGCATTCAAATAGGTCGTTTTTCTTTTTATTGCTTGCATTTGAGAAACTCGTCAGGAAGTGCGAGGTTAGAGCTCTGTAAAACCGGTTTAAGCACCCCAGTCGGTCCATATTGCCGACGGACCGTTCCAAGGCGGTAACTGTCGGGTTTGCTCTTTTCGTTAAATGACTCATCACAAATTTGTTCTTACTTTTCGCTTTGTCATATATTCTTTTTCGATGCCACCATGCAATATTATAATAAGCGATGGAGCTGTGGTGGCAAGGTGGTGGCAAAATAATTTAGATATTAGTAAAATATTTTAATCCTAATTGTTTACCTTTTTTTTAAAATCAATCCTTCCGTAAATTTGCTTAACAACTGTTCTAAAATGTGGCCAGACCACTTTTCAATGCTCTATACATGAATGGACATTCCATGTACACCCCAGTTTCATCTGTCGCCGATTTGGAACCTCAAACGTTTCTACGTGCTTTACCACTTAACTTGTAAAAAAAAATATATATTATTTCTTGTACTTAAAATTAACCGAACAAAGACAAGACTGGCATATTTCCTTTTAAATATTGACATTATATTTCGTATATATATATATATATATATATATATATATATATATATATATATATATATATATATATATATATATATATATATATATACTATTTAACTTCCATGTGTGTCATTTTTGAAATTACAGTGTATATGTGTATATATTTTTTATTAGTTTTTCTTAGCTATACGTTGTTTGATACCACTTTACACTGTAATTATTTCATATTTCTTTCGTTGTCAACACCTCACTACTTATGTCTGCATCTTAATTTAGGTAAGAATTCCAGTTTAGCATTATATATCACATACTAATTCATAATGTTGCGTTTAGAAAAATCTATTTCCATTATATATTTATTACAAGTTTTTAAAATATAACCTTATTAAATTGACACAAATGTGTTGATCATTTAGTGACCCTGTGTTATATTTATTTCCCTATTATACATGACTTCATCAAATGAAAGATAAAACCATATACACGTATTGTTATTTTATAGTCTGTTATAAAAGCTTGCATAAAGTATATACTTATTATTCTTTCATTTTAAGACAAAATTACTGAGAAGTATTGCACTATAATACATTCGCATGAAATGGAATTTACTGACCTAAACATTACTCTAGATCATGATTAATAATTTGACCTAAAACGCACGAGCATGTCATAGGTTTAATATGTATATAAATAATGCTCAGTATAATATGTCTTTGTTAATATTTTTTATTTGTATTTGTTTGTATTTGATTTTTACATTAAAAGGGGTTCTTTTTTCATTTATTGTCTGACACATCTGAACTGAATAAGGAATTTTCTTTAAAGACAGTTTCAAAGATTTGGAGTTCAAGTCAGTCTGAAAAAGCTATTAAGATGTTTTTACGTATATTCAATATAGAATATCATCATTCTACACAGGGTATAACATGTTATGGAGAAACATGTCCATTTTGAATTATTGCTTAATTTATAGAATTGAAATTTTATATTTACTATTTAAACTTTTTTTGATAATTTAAATAACCAAAGACTGATTTTATTTACTTTTTATGGAAGGCAGATTTGCGAATTTGAACAATATCACCGCATGATGAAACAGAGATACAAAAAAAAAACTTAATATATACATTTCCAATGTTTACCGCTGCAATGAACTATACACAAATATTACAATCATTTCTCTATAAACTACAGCGTGACGTAGACAGCACGTTTGCATTCTTGATTGCTGATTTACTAGGTGGCCGGTGTTTATTTTACTACGGACTCTTTTCATAAATGACCGTAAACTTGACGTCAAAATTACGAAATAGCAGATGTGTTAAATGTTTTCATTTTCTTTTTTGCAAACACATTATACATAATTGTTGTTTCAAATAGTTTAAAAAAAAATCTGTAATAGCAACGTTTAACGAACAATAAATGAGGAACTACTTTCTTGCTGTTTTGCTTCTTGACTTTGTAAGGCGTGGCTTAGATACGAAGAAATTTATCTCACGAAGAGTAAGCTATTCCTTTGAACTAACTTCTGTAAGAAGTCGAAGGGTTTATCTCATGAAGATAAAAGAAAGGAGGTTGTAACTGTTTATTTTTAAATGAATTGATTCTTATTAAATCTAAATGGTATGTAGATTTAAAGAATGAACGTTGATGTTTGACGTCCATTGCTTGATGAACCGTCTTGGGCCGTTTCGGACTCCACGATACTTTAAACAGCCCTAACACAGGTTAATTAACCTGATGAACATCAAAAATCAACGAGTTATTCCTAAATATATAATAATCTGCACTAGCCTATCTAACAATTTTAAAATAATTCGTCATCATCGTATATTTCACAAGCTTACTATTTAGTCAATCTGAATGTATTTTTGAAGAAAAAAATCTTTCAGACGTTTAAACTGACGTCATATCGGTTAACTTAGCTTAAAGTATAGAATGAGCATATGGCAGTGGTAAATGTAATGAATCGACGGTCATCGATGCTTATTTTCATTCGAAACATTGCACAAGCTACACTGTTAAAAGTGGAATACTTGGTTCTTTTCTCTGCAAAAGGTACCCACCGAACAATTGCGATTGCCTATTATTGCCTGCTACGCTGCTTGTCCTCATAAAATACACCTCATTAGAGACACCGCTCTCAAGAGTATTTCATAATTTAAAGAGTCATTCCTTTTTTGCAAGTAGACATTCTTTGTTCTTCTTAATTATTCACATGGGAGTGTAACAATGGATTTTAAGCATGAACAATATTGTAAGATTGTTACACTACTTTATTTATTGTAAATAAAAACGTATCATTGTTTGTCATAACACCAGAAAAGAAGAAAACAAATTATTTCCAGTGAAAATATATTTAATCTACATGTGCAAACAAATGTAAACAAAAATATAAAAGAACACAGTGATAACAGTTTTAAATGTAAATGATATATACAAGTGTGTTTGAACTGTACATATTTAGTGAGGTAGTGAGCCATTGTATGATCAACTATGGATGTGATTTTGATCGTATTTGTAAAATCATCGCTTTTATTTACTTTAGTTTTTAATGTAACTAATTTTATACAGGCATTAAAGAATCTGTTGTCATTGAAAACAAAACACTGACACTATAGAAAAAAGTTTAGTTTCATGTAATGTGAAGCATTCAAAGGCACAATTATTCAAAAAAAAAAACAATTCGGCGCATCACCGTGACGTTCATTTCGTACGTCATAAACAATTTCTTTAATTTCTTTATTCATTATTTTTTTAAAATTATTAATAAGTAGGCGGCGCTATAAACCTATAAACTAATCCTGAGTTAATTTCAATATACACTTGATTGACAACTAATGGCAACATATGGCATTACTTTAAAGCAGGCTAAAACTTTGTTATACAATCTAACATATCACGTATATTAAAATCAAATGATATCATCTGTTTTTTGTTTTGTTTTATGGTAACGTGTAGATCTATCGAAATATTACATAAATTGACAAATTTTAAACACTGGTTAGAGATTTTTTTTAAAAAAGTCTCTGATTATAAGTGCTAGTTGATACTGATTTACGAATGACAAATATCTACGTTTACTTTGATTTCGGACCTGTTTGACAATATATTCATTAAAATCATACTAAAAGAAACATGGAGCAGGTTGTGTATTTACAGTGTACATATGGTGAGCAAGACAGACAACATCCTGAAAAAACACATGTGAAAAATATGTTTGTGTATATGTTTACCCCTAAAATAGCAATTAGCAAACAATTAGGATTAATAATGTACAATTATAATGGCTGATATCCTAAACATCGCTTGGAAAGACATTAAACCGGTGACAGCTTACTATAATTATATATGTCCATTTGGAAATTGGTTATTGTCAGTAAAATGTATCGATAGTGTATTTCTTTTGTAACTAGACTACTTCAGAAACATGGTCTAATATTTCATCAGTACGTTCTTGGCATAAAATCGATTTAAAAGATCACTACCTTTGATGGACCAGACCCTCATGATGAAATCATAACGTTTTTTTTAAAAAAAAACGGGGGAAAATATGAGTGTTTCACCGAATAATATAAGATATGTAGACGTTTTTTGCAGTTTCTACTACAACCCATTTTTAATAAAGGATCAAACCAAAATGGATCCATGGTAAACTTTATGTTCATTAAAAATAGAATATTTTGACCCAAATGCATACAGTTTCTTCTGGCGAACACGTGTTTATTTTACTAAGATAAACCGGTGCCGCCACCATGTGGGTGAGATTATATTTTCTAAAAAGAAAGTGTACGCCTTTTCAGTCTGAAAAAAGGTTGCTATAGAAACACCACATATTTGGTACTAATTTCTATTTGAGTCATTTGAATATTTTCGACAACACGAATATTTGTGCTTTTAAAATATAACTTTCGAAGTAACATAAGGTAATACAAGACTTAAAATTGCCTGAAAGGAAATTTATATATTCCTAAATTATATGAGGCTGTTAATTATTATAACTTTATTTTCAATTAGAATTATAACCTTATGACAATAACAATAAATCTCATATAAATTAACCCGAACATTTTATGCCAAGAAAGTGTTAAATCTCTTGTCTTTTTCGTATACTTCAAAAACAAAATCTAGTACACTACACTAGTGATACCTTTTCTTTTCTTGAGGAAAGATAGAACAATACTTATTGTATTTAACATGATACTTCAATTCTTTCTTCTGCAGATAATAATCTGTCTGCTAAAGAACTCAACAAACAAACGTAAAATACAGATAATTAGCATATATTCAAAGAATGTCTGTAATTATAAAAAAGTTACAGTCACCAATCCTTGTCAAAGTTATCTCCTCATTCCTACAACAAAATTTAAACTTAATGACTGATGTTAGAAAAAATTCAATTTTAATTTCAAATAGAAATTGCAAGAGTCACACGGCGTTTATGTTTTTAATTAAGACATACGTTAATATTTGTTAACCGACTTCATCAAAGGGTTTAAATTCTTATTCAGCTGAGTGGTACGATATTAAAATCTATTTTTATTAAATTTAGATCAAGAACAGTGAAAGCAAAAACAGCTTTATTTGATCTTCCAACTTAATTGATGGAGATACTACTACATAACGAAAATTGAAACTGGCAATGAAGAACAAAGTTGAAATTGATTCATTTGCGGTTTACAAGGCTGTTTTCGTTAGGTATATGCGCCCATGGCATCCGTGCTGATGTTAAGATATCAAAGGTCAGAATGCACACAATCACTATTTAAAGTTAATATTGAATACATAGACCTACCTTGAGAGATGACAAAAGATATTAATAGGACAAATTGAAATTGCATTAACCATTTTATTTTACTTCGCTGAATAATGGGAAATGACCAAAATAGTTGCTGTTTAATGGATGGAACTGTAAACAAATATAAGTAAAATGCATAAAAAAATAAATTCAGGAAAATATTTCCCTTTTTATAAATGTTGTTTAATTCATAATCATTTAATAATAGTCATTTCGTTATTATTTTCATTCGAATTCCTTATGGTTGTTTAATATTTTTATATTTATCATCTGGTAGTATAATATTGGATTTAACATCTGTTTTACATTTGCGAATCACAGTAATTGTGATTGCATTGGCATGCATATATTAAGATCACAATGACGTAAATGGTACATTCAAGGTCACGGTTGCTGGCTACAGGACTGTTTTTCCTTTTTCTGATCCAGCACAAAAATGTCAAACTGTTTCTTCCAGTCCACGATGTATTTCGTGCTCCAATCATTGAACTGTACCTTCCACATAACTTCCATCACCGACATGTCCGCTACAAAAATAAAAACAAACACAACTTTTATAAAATAATGAACGATATAGAACGATGATCAGAGTTATATACTATTTCCCTGATATTTGATACTCTATGACATATTTATTATTTTTTACCAAAGCAATGTTTTTTCTTCTAAATACTGCAGTCAAATTTTAAATTGTTTCCAAACTACAACTATTATAGGTGACATGATCTGCTTGCGAAGTGCTACAATCAGATATGATGACTCAATGCATGCTACCATTCAATGACCATGCCATTCAAGTTCTACGATTTATGTTAATATTTACGTCATGTTATGCACTTACATGTATAAGCTGACGCTGCTTTTAATGACTTCAAATAATTATGAACTGCTACATACAAGATTAACATAACAAATTCGTAAGTCAAGTAAAGTCACTAAACTATAGTAATGAAATCTTACTGTCAACGAAGCGATATAATGCAACATTAGTGAAAATGCAAATAAAAAAAGAGAGAGAAAAAAATTCAACCTTGAAACATTCATTCATTTGGTGTATCCATTAAATATGTACGAATGTAAAAACCAACGACAGCACTACAAACATCGTTGGAGGAATCGTTGAATTACACCTTATCAATATGAAAAGGCATATGAAATGCAGAACATGGTAAAATTTGACCTTTCAGTAGACAGGCAAAAATACATTATATATGTAAAAGTGACAGAAATACCCTGTCGAGATGTTGCACATGTCCAGATATTTTTTTCAAAAGTACAGTGTAAATAATAAAAATGTCTCATACAATAGAGTCAACTCACAGTATAAACTTGCATAGGAAGTAAATAACAAAACAAGAAACGTTCTCGAGTTTAAGCCATCAGCAAGTAAACAGTCCTCTTAAAAAAGTCCAGTTTCAAAATAGCCCAGGAATTTTTTAACAAATAAAAAAAAAAAAAAAATAAAATGTGCATATTTTAAAGCAGAGCAAGAGTCTCATTTAAAGTTTGTTTGATGTCATGATAATGATTGATTTCTATCATGACAAAAAGGATCCAAATGAGAAAGATCGTTACAAGCATAATAAACGGCGATACTTAATATTATCGTCTGTAATAAAACAAAGCCGCAGACAAAATTTTGAGCACTTGATTGAAATATTATTAGAATTGATGCACTAAATGATAAAAATACAATCAAGCAAAAGTGATCAGTTGCCTTTCATGTTTAATAATGCATATGTTTTGAACAAAATACAAAGTATTTTGTTTTATGTTTTGGAAATACTTGTTAATACATATAAAACACCATGCAAGCAATGCACAATCTTTCTGTTTCGGGCTCAAACTTCATACTGATTTTTATAAACAGTGTATGCAAATAAAAGTAATACGAACTTACCTGTATAAATGTTAGTCGAAAGTCGAGCGGGGTCTTACATGCACGCAGGCAGGTCAAACCTTTCATATAGTTAGCCTCAGTAGTTCTGTTAGCAAGGGCAACATCAAGGGACAAAACTCGCGGATGAATACAGGCACGAAAAAGTCACAGCACACAAGTTATTCAAAATCGTGCTGTTAGGCAAAGGTAGTGTTAATATTAAACTAATTATATGCTCTATTTTACATGCTTGACAATAACACATACTAGATTATCGTATTGTCTTGTAGACAAAATTATTGAACACCCTGAAAATTAATAGAACATGCTGAATTTCTTAAAGAATCGTCGTTGTGTGGCATATACAAGTATTTAAACTATTTGATAAACGTCATTTATATGTTTTTTTTGGTCTTGTTTATCATCGTAAATTTGACAATTGTCGTTGCCGAAACAAACAATTACATGAAAATCAAATTATTCAGACCAGATATTAAAACGTACGTGCAGGTGTTCGATATAGAGATGGCTAATATAATAATAACCAGTCGATCAGTACTTTACCCTCTAACCATATAAATAAGCACATATTGTCACCTACAATTTCGACCTTAAGTATTTTTTTTACTCGCTAAGACTTGAACTAAGATAATTGTTAAATGTTTGAGATATTTCAGAGAGGTCAAACAAATATTTATTTATACCATTTTCGTGTTTTGTGGTAATTTTGTGATATACATATTAAGTTGTTGGATTGGGGTGATATTATTATTATTTATATTGTTAAACTGAGTTATCGTAGATACCTTAAGTTAGATCAAAGAATTAATAAGCATTAACGCTGACACACGTTAATTAACAATGCTCTACATTCTGTTCTGCAATGCAATGCAACTGATATATCTTGACAATAAAAATGGATACATGCCATGTTCCAAAATATCATCATAACATCGTATATGAAATATACTGCTTTACAAATTAGTCTTGAAGTTCAACTTAATGACATGAAAATATCAACGTTTGGTTAAATTATAAATTTTACATAATTATAATTCAAATTTTAATAATTTGGTGAATAACTGATTTCAGTTGATAAAAATATGACTAACGGCACGTGATAATTTACTATATACAAGGTACAAGTAGTTTTTTTTCAATTTAAAGAGTACACGTATTATTAACATTGAAAACAAAGTCTATCCTGAATTAATGTTTTAGGTACAAAGTCGGTTATTTTTTTTCCTATAAATAAAATTTAAAACTCTTAATGATAAGCATTCCACTTCAAATTGCATAATTAGTTTCACAAAAAGTGAAACCTATGTTTTCACAACGAGGAAACTGTAACAATGATCACATACTAATTATTTGCACGAACGTATTTTTCAATACAAACTATGCATAATGTTCCGTGAAATACATATTATAAAGATAAAGCAATACATGTAATACAGTGTTTAGATTGCTGTTTTTCAGACAAGATCAGACAGCTATGTTTATAATTCAATAAAAATAACAGCAATTATATCCTAGCGTAACAAATGCTCAAATGCACCAAGATCTGATATCGAATTCTCATCAAGATCTGATATCGAATTCTCATCAAGATCTCATATCGAATTTTCATTAAAGTCTGATATAGAATTATCATCAAGATCTCATGGCGAATAACAACAAGATCTGACAACCGATTCCCATCAAGATCTGTCATCGAATTCTACCTAGGTATGATATCAAATTCTCACCAACATCGGATAGCGAATTTTTATCAAGATCTCATTGCAAATTCACATCAAGATCTTATAACGAATTTTCATCAAGATCTCATATATTCTCTCATTAAGTTACCAATGATAAAGCCAAGCAGGTTAGAGGTCGCATTACATACCTGTTTTCACAACGAGGTCTGGTAGGTACTCTTTCCAAAAGGAACACTGAGTGACACGTGACCCGGCTCCGATAGGCCTGTGACTTCTCCAGGCGGTTGATGAGGTCCCCACGGATGATCAGATGTTCCCTGGTGTCATTCTTAAACAGCGGCCACTCACCTCTTGATACACCACCCGGAGATTTATTTGGATCACTGAAATTGTTTTGATTCAATAAGAATATGTTTTATGCGTTTGTCTATTTTAGCTTTATTAGTTCGTATTTAAATGGGCTTACAATTTTAAACTGACAAACAAAAAGACGGTCGCCCTTTCGTTGACTTGCCCAATAACAGCTAAAAAGGTGCAGCACTAATTCAATAGGATATGCAGATAAAACAATTAATAATTACTCAATTAAGGTCACACTGTACCGTCACCTGGCCAAAAGGCTAACTGAGCAGCAATATTATGCCAAACGAAAAACAATGCAGATTATGCAAAAAACGCATAAAAATTTGGCATTTCTCTCAGAGGTTATCATCCATTATCTTCCGCATCTCAAGCAAACTATTTAATTTAAATAAAACCTTGTACAAATTATTCCGCATCATAAGCATAACCAAATTACAATTGTGAAACCCTCTTTCGGTTAAAAGTTATAATTTATTTACAAATAAATGTATTGTCTGACCAAGAGGCCCATTTTAAATACGCCTTTTGTAAAACGCCTTCTTTTATGAATTTATTACTAAGAAGGTAATTGCCAATTGCACTTACTATTAATATAAACAATATGTATTGCAGATAATAAAATTTATAATAATAATAAATAGACTATATACAAGATAAAAGTGTATAATTAGACAATGCTGGAGTAATGCTTATTAATTCGTTATACTTACCCTGTTTTGGCAAAGTTAGCCCAGTATTGCATCATTTTCTTGGATACAATCTTGTCATCATGAGTGTAATTGGCCGGTGACTTCAGTGGGTCTCCGAAGATGTAGAAAATCTCATCCCCGTGGAGGACCCCCATCCATTCAGGCCACGGGTGACGCTTCGAGCCGGTGTTCAAACACGTAGAAGTATACGTCATTTCCATTTGACGCATAGCGGTGGGCAAAGTCGATGGTTGGACAGATAAAATGAAAATCCCCTGACGCCATGTCTATTTCCCAGGCATTCTTTTGTTGGTCATTAGGATTCATCCAGTTTCGATAATGAAACTTTATCGCTTCTATTCCAAATGGGTTCAGTTCTAGCGGATAATAAGGATGATACTTAAACAAGTCATCGATCAAGACGTCAAACTTATCTTGACTAATTCTAGGTTCCTTAAGCAACGTGAACATACCTGTATTGTAATACATATACAATAGCCAGTAGCTAGCTTCGTTTGTATTGTGACCTAATAACACCGGACATTTCATGAAATTGTTAGTGTCTAAAGAATGCTGAGGCATCTCTGTGAGAAAGACGCCATCCACCACGGGTACAAACGGAAATCTCACGACACCATAATCGATAGTCGACCACTCATTCATCTGGAACTGCTCTGCATCCACTCGACGAAGGCATGACAGTATCTCTGCGGCTGATCCCTGCTTGCACCCGAGCACTTTTGCGAGCTTCATAGAGCGGTTGATAGCTTCATCATCTGTAAGGACAGCCCAAGCCTGCATTTGGAGCGCCACTTTGAAGGATAGCTTTGTGAAACTTACCTCGACTGAGCGGTGAAAGCAAATGTAACCCGACACTAACCGCTCCAGCACTTTCACCGAATAAAGTTACAGACTGAGGATTGCCCCCAAAGTTTATAATGTTTTGTTGAACCCATTCAAGGGCCATAACTTGGTCAAATAGTCCGGCGTTTCCCGGTGGATCTCGATGATCCAAGACTAAAAATCCTAGAGCACCGAGTCTGTATTGCATAGACACAACGATAACATTTTGTTCTACTGCAAGATACCTTGCATCATACACCTCTAGTGACGAGGAACCACTAAAAAACCCACCACCGAAAATCCACACCATCACATCAAGATTATTGCTGCGGTTTGTATGCCCTGGGACCCATACGTTCAGATACAAACAATCCTCTGATCGGTTTGTATTTGCACTCCAAGCCATTGCCGCGGACAAATTGGAAAATGTTTGTTCCAAACCTTGCCAACATGCGTACGGTTTCTGTGTGGCGAGGAGTTCGTCTTGCCAGGGATCATTAGGGATTGGGTGCTTGAACCGTAGATCGCCGACAGGAGGCTTAGCGAATGGAATTCCGAAGTACATATCGACGTCCTTGCCATCGACAGTTTCTCGTACCCCGCGGATTCTGCCTTTTCTCGTATCGACCACTGGTCCGAACACATAGCTACCCGCTCTGGTAGAGACAGTGCAGGAAATAACAACCAGCAAAAGGCATTTCATGAATAACTCTCCGGAATCCATGTTGTGCGGTCGTGTTCGGAGACATCAGACACCTGGTCAATCTGCAAGAACAACAACAACAAGTTATAAACTACAGGACCAACTTTTCAACAATGTAATTTTAGTTGGCCACCAAAGAGTCTTACTAAGGTAAGGGACCTTTAGAGGCTTGCAAACAACAACAACAACAACAACAACAACAACAAGCTAACAGTTATAAACCGACAAAACATATATAGATTAATAAACTGACTTTTATTTAGAGAAATAAGAACACAACTAGTATGGTTTGTTTACGGCAATAGTACATCGAGAGTAAACTATTTTGTTAGTTTACAGCTAATTCTTAAAGAAAACACACCTGTCAAACAGATAAAGATTATAAGGTATGTCTTAAATGCGACAAAACAAACAAAAAACAAACAAAAAATAACAACCTATCAGCATTTAAATTTAGCATGACACAATACTGAAAAGTCCGTCAACAAAAAGTCAACATGCATGTACCTAACTGGTTACTCTGTTCACAGAGCGTTGTCTATATTACGAAATGCCACAGGTTAGAACCAATGTCCCAACAAAATTAAGCCCGTTCCGTGTATTCAGCTCATCCGAATATTTTCAGTACTTATTGAACCATTGTAAGAGTAAATTATAGCATATCAGTATTCAAAACATGAACGAAATGTAGCACTTTGCAGTACATTTATCTGCTTCAAGTTAGTGCTATATTAAACCATGCAACCAACTGCAGATCAACCATGCAACCAACTATAGTTAGACCCTGCAACTGATTGCATGAAAACCGAGCAACCAACTGTAATTAAATTATGCAACCAACTGTTGTTAAACTATGCAACCAGATGTAGTAAAAACCATGCAATCAACTTTTGTGAAACCATGCAACCAATTGTTTTTAAAATATTGCAATCAACTGTAGTTAAACCACGCAACCAACTGTAATTAAAACAATGCTACTAAAACATACAGCCAAGTTTAGTAAAACAGCATAGCATCTGCAGTTAAAGTATGCAACCAACTGTAGTTAACCAGGATACGTGATATTTTACGAATTTATCCGCTGGTGTAGAAGTTGAATAATTAACCAACGCGGAACAAGTGAAACTTCCCCTTTAAAATGTTTTATAAATTGCTCAATAACTTCATCAACTATGAAACCTACCGGAAACTTAATTTGGCATTATTTAAAATAGAGGTAAATAAACAACAACTCCACTAAGGGACCAGGCAATTAACGTTAGGGTCCAAAACAGCATAATATTCAAAATCGAAACCACATGTTTAATTACTAGTTGTCGACAAACTAGTGTATTATATTATTCTTCAGAATGTGAAAAGCATTTCGGACCTGAAAATAAATAATAATAAAGATCACGTTTTCGAGGAATTTGCGATCGTCACATTTCTGCGGTTATGAGCACATAAACTACATATTTTAGTAATAAGGGAACATAGTAAAGAAAACTAGACAAGAAAGGAACCTTAAATATAATTGCAGCACAGAAATGACAGCTTACTTGGCGTACCGGCATATGTTGGAATAAATGCTGGAACAAGTAGCAACTGCGTCTTGTGGCATCTGATCGTACTAAAGTGACTTATTATTACAAAATGTTTATGTTTATTGGGTTTATCGTCCTACCAACATCATTTCAGTTATTTGGAGACTGTGTTCACTTGAAGCCGATATAATGCTCCCTTCACCGTGTATAGCATGCCGTGAACACCTGGCATGATACCACACCCAGTTACATTATCCTGACATCGGGCCAATCAGTCGTAGAACTACCCTTATATTTGCTTGAGCGATAGCAAGGGAGCTATGCCACTACCATTTTTACGAATTTGATATGTCGCGGCCCGGGGCCTCCCTTACCTGGAGCCAACGCTCCACCGATTTACGTAATTCACACTGTTTAAAGTAGTTCACTACTGAATACCCATTGCAATTAAAATCAAATTACCCAAAACCGGTTTTGAAAAGAACATATTTCGGATACTAGCCTCTCTGGGTGTTAGTTGTGATGGTGTACGTTTAAAGGTCGTTCATATTTTTAATGCATAGTTTAATATTTAAGTTCACTATAGAGAATGTTTCCCTTTTTGCTCATAAATAATCAATTTGCCAGAACTTTTTGAGTAGGCTAGATCTCGAGCCGAAATGTTGCTGTCTTAAGTATTGACTGATTACCTTGGGACAAGCACATTTTGAAGAATAGTCTTAGAAAAAGTACAATACATATTTGCGTATTGTCTTTTTCTAGGAATAATTTTAAAGGTTTGACTTGTTTTCTTTTGACAGTATATTTTGCTTGATGAAACGAACTGAAAAAAACAAACTATGTCAGTGTGTAAAATATGTCAGATAGCGTTTGTTTGAAAAACTAATATCCCCAAGTACTTTTCGTCCCAAAAGGCAACGTCATCGTAGCTAGAAAATATTGTTTATTTTAGACACTTTCTGGTATTTCGAGTTATAATAGCAAATTTTTACTGCTTACAAGTGAGCAAAAAGTAACATAGTAAGATCGGTAATTTAATCAGCTTTAAAGCGATTCTGTTACTGTGGACATACCACGTCTAAAAGTTATAAAAATAAAAAAATAAACACAATAACAATTCAAATTACTCTTTCTTATCTAGACGTTTTAATGTTTAACGTCTTTCTTGGGGATGCTTCTGTTATTGTTATCCAGTAATAGCTACCGTATTTTGCGGATTATACCCCGCGACTTTTTTCTTTAGGGTCAGTGCATGCGATGTATCACCCAGAGTGGGGAATCTATTAACAAAATCGTATTTTGGTTGGGCGGCCAGTCTCTAAAAATATCGATCAGAATTTTTCTATGGACTCTGCTTCTGTTATTTTCACCACTCTCATACTATTGCAACAGCATTCACGAACATATTCATTAAATTCATATTTTTACAACTTGTATAAAGGGAAGTCATATTATCTTGTTGTTGTTCCAGTTATCGGCATTTTTGCAGAAATAATGGAGAAATGTATCTTACATAAACAAAAAACAAACCAGATAAACACTCACTAGTCTCCGAATGTCTGAATTCCACTTCCGGTCCGATTATCCGCATTCCATAGTGTGGATAAGGGTCATTCTGGAAATATAGGAAAGTGAATTTGATTAAAAGGTTCTGTTTCGTAATTTTATAACCCAGAACTAAAAGGCCTAAATAAATAAGTGTCTGGCCAATAAGTTTCAATCTAGACGAGATAAATGGAAAACTACAAGGAAACAAGGAAAACGTCAGCGCTTGGACATTTATAAATTCAAATAGATCGTTTTTTTTCATTGCTTGCATTTGAGAAACCCATCAGAAAGTGCGAGGTTAGAGCTCTGTAAAACCGGTTTAAACACCCCAGTCGGTCCATATCGCCGACTGAGCGTTCCTAGGCGGTAACTGTCGGGTTTGCTCTTTTTGTTAAATGAGTCATTATAGATTTGTTCTTACTTTTACATTTGGCTTGTGAATCCTTTTGTCCTGTGCCTTTCTAATTTTGGTATACGTTGCAATGCTTATAGGACTTTGTCATATATTCTTGTTTAGTACGACGGAATCGTTTATGTCTGCATTTAGGGTAGTGTTATAAATTAAAAACTTAAACATATGATTTCAAATAACTTAGATAAGATACTGTTTCGTGATCTTTTTTAGTTTTGTTCTTGGTTGACTGATCGAACAATAAGTTTTTCACAAGCATCGGCACCAAACAATACTTGTTAACTTTAAGAAGCGTGGACACGTGGAAAATATTAAAAATATACATGTATGTCCTATTCGGCACAGACTGGGTCGTATTCAAAGAAAGTAATTGTTATTTTCTTACTACTTATATGAAATGGAGTCCTTAAAAAAACCTAATAATTTCTTTCCGAAAATCTTGACCCCTTATGGAATGGATACTAGTTTTTTTTCTCCCATCGGTCAATGTCGTGCGTGGTTTACACAGAAACCACAGCGGTTGTTACATAGAACAGTTTTTACTATTACTCCGTGTGTTCACCTAGGAACAAGGCCAGGAATTGTTGTTACTTGTTACTATCGGTCTTACTGCCAGCATGGCAATGTACAACATCGCACTATTTTGTTTGTGGTCCCAGAAATGACACAAATCGCTCACACATTATGTTGGTTTATGAAATGATATGTATTTTACCATTGATAGAGAAGGACCGATTCTCCAAATTACTTAGCCTGTTTATAGAGTTTAGAGTTTTATTTCAAAATAAATATAGCTATAAGCCAGGTGTACACAATATATACAACAAATTACTTAATTAAACATGTACAGTACAAATATCAAATAAATACGTAGATTGGCTTGTGGTTAAGGTGTACTACATATTTTCAAGATTAATCGATCTATATAACTTATACAACATAAACAACAGCTTTTAATAAATGCATAGTATTTATGGCAATAATAACAATCGGTTATTATGCCCGTTAATTTCAATACAACATGTAAAGAAAATACAGAAATAATAATATAAGTACACATAAATAAATATTTAATCTCACAAACGTGTTCAGTATTATTTACAAACATTCAGCGGGAGAATCAAGTCAAAAAACTGTTGTTATAGTAACAGTAGTATGTTTTTCTGAGTTCAAACGACTTTATACAAACCGGGTAATTAGTCAGTGCTAGTATAAATCACTATCTGAACGGTAATCCACTTTACACAAAGGAACACTTTTTAACGATCATTAATGTCTGTCAATTTAAACTATTATTTTAGAGTAAAGTTACGTACAATCGGCGGAACCAATGTAATCATTGACCGAGACGGGAAGATTCTGTACTCAGAATTTAAAGTAAACGTCCAACATAAACAACACGATTGTCTTTAATATTATAGTTTTTATATTTTTATATTAAAACATAAAAATATGTCAATAGTTCAGACGCGTACCACGTGTCGCAAAAATACTTGGCGAAGCAATTCAATTTATTTCAAGGTATGAACTAGTTAATAACAAATAATCAATGTTGCGCACATCGCCTTTTGTTTAATTATGAATGTTTGAATGTATACCATAGCTACCTGCAGTTTGTCAACATCAATGTGTCAATATAAGAATAATAGGAAACTGTTGATAAGCAAAAACTAACAATTAAATAAACAAACATGTCAGTGTTTGACGTCACAATATTAAAGTCAACATAATATGAATAACTTGTTTTCTACTAAGCTGTACCAATAAATAATATTCTGAACAAAATTTGGATGACAATTCAGAAGACATTTTCACGAAAAAATAATGTCAACACTTACACCAAAAAACAAATATAACAAACTATATAAACAATTCATTTAAACAAATATCAATTTATTTTATATATACTTGACAAATGTTTTTATTATACTTAATACCATTCAATATTAGACTACAACCTTCTGTGCGTTACGTGCGTTATTTATTTATTGTTTACATAATTGGTACCACAATAATTAATTAATTGATAATTTGCAATAGAGCACTTCTGATGAAATACAAATGTTCGCTTAAAGGTGGTATTCGACAGTTTGCCTAAATCAAATACATATAAACATAACAAATCATTGCTTTGATGAATTTTGGCATATTTTTGTATAAACCTATACTTTAGTCTTAATGAATACGAGATTGAACACTAACTGAATAGTTAGACAGAACTAGTCGCGAAAAAACTCACTCTCAATGTGTCTTCTTTCCAACTGTATATAAAGCTCGATAGTAGTCTCTGCTAAAAATAGATATCGACGTCAGAGCGGATTACCCGGATGACTATATAACTTGATTTCAAAAGTAAGTGGTCACGTGTTTTTTCAGTTTAAAAATAGCTATCTCTGCAGCGTGGCTCGGATAGAAAATACCTGTTTGCAATGACGAGTGGTGATTTTACGATTGACTGTTCACACAGATAAAGGACATCAATGAACAGCATTCTGAGGGACCTTTTCAGGTAACAATGACTTATTTGTTTATTTGAGAAAAGAAACTGTCGGATACCATCTTTAAATGGCGTCGTTTATTTTAATATGGGTCGTCTCAAATTAATATTTTATACTAACATTCCTAATATACGTTCCAAATTAAATGCTATATTTTGGCTATATTGTGCTGCCTTTAGTGCGAATCATTCTTGAAACACGAATAGAGTATGAAATAAAAAAAAATTATACATAAACTGTCTTTATAAGTCTCTGAAGAGTCAAATTAGCAGCAAGATATACTGCTTCGTTTTTTTAGAGAACCCAACATTCGTTATTAATTATTATTAATCATTCATAAACTGTCAATAATTGTATTAAAACAACTACAAAATGGTGACAAAAAGACAGCATTAGCTGAAAAACAAACAAGATAATAGCAAAATGTATCTTGATGTTATTACAACTTTTTTGACATTTTAGGAAAAAAGAAAAAATCGTACATCCCATCTAAGTTGGTAACAATTGAAAAGGATGTCGTGACATAATGACCCGCTCTCTTGCTCAATATAATTGAGTGAAAGATAAGACCGATATAAGAATAGCTGCCTTATAACGGAAGTCCGAACCTCCGTATGGATCAAAATATGTTAAGTGTGTATTTTTCAGTTAGCTTGTAGTGCGGCAGAGATTTTGTCAAGGAACGAATATAAGCTAGAAGACGCTAACCGGCCATAGATATTTGTCAACTTCAACTTCTCAAAAATCAAAGTGTGTCAGGAACGTGAACCAGATTCCACCCAGTCACAAGGAGCACTGAATGTGTGTCACAAACGAGTAGAAAAAAGCATGGGAAACTATTTTAGGCCGTTTGTGAGTCCATTTTTGGCACTGAATCACAATTTAACTTATGTGTTGAAGACAATTTCTATGTGTGTTGAAATACCGTTTATTTATCTTCCCATGGGTAAGTCAGTGGGAAAGGTTTAAATCTGTACGTTAAACGTACAATGAAAAGTGTTTTATTTATTTAATGGATACATTTAAAATAGCAAAAGCATAGATTTCTGTATCTCAATACGAAGAAAATCTATTAAATGCGTCAGACTTTCTTATTGAAATGTTTTTATTCAATTTTGTCGTCTAAAAATATTTACATCTGAATATATTTAAATGAAATAAATTAAATGAAAACAATATTGAACAGACAGTGGTTGATACATTCTTACATAAAAGTAAAGGTAATAGTCTGGTTTATAGTCTTCTATAACGATGGCATATTCAGCCGACTTCACAGTTTTATTCCCTGGTCATGGGAGATATTCGTAAATACCGTACGAGCAGCCGAGACATATGGCGTCATGACCCGAATAACCCTCGCAGGTACCCATTTATACACCTGAGTGGATCAAAATATTCTGAGGTTAATTTCTTGCTCAAAGAAATTTGCGGCGATCCGACCAAGGATCGAACCATCGACCCCGTGGTCCTGAGTCAACTTCCACCAGAAGGTATCTGACCAGGATCTGCACTATTTGATCCGGTCGATCCTTTTTCCGACTGACCGATCCAAGGCGGTAACTGCTGATTTTTCTCTTTGTGTGTTACGTCTCGTCTCTGTGTTTTTTGTCACATTTACATTGACCATGTTTGCCTTTGTCTAAAGGTCGTTTAGATTTAAATATTTGTGGCAATTTTGATAGGACCTTTTCTTATTTCCCTATTGCTACATTGGCATGTAGTTGCTAGCAAATAATTAATATGGTGTATTGCTTAACCGCACCATTAAATAAAGTCGGTAAAGTCAATCATTTATTAAGCACAACAATCTGGCTTAAGAAATGGTTAAGAAATCAAACTACAATAGAAAGCATAAAGACATGGGCTTAACAGAAACAGTATTCTCAGCAGTTAATAGTACATATATAAGCAGAAAGAGGAAAAGAGGAAGCAGCAGAAGCAAATGTAATGGATTAAAAGCAGTTGTTTTATTATGCTGGTCAGCAATTTCAGTCACTGTATAATGCATATAAGTAGAATATGCGCAGTAATCTTTCGCTAGTTGAAGCAACTAAGGTTTGATGAGCTAGAACTGTGTTACGACAGATGCATCCCCCCAAAACGATTCATACATTTTCTACATTGCCTGATGACATCTATCTCCAACACACCACCATTACCATAGTATTGTACTTTATAGAGGTTACTCACCCTGCGATGGACAGGCGAGATATAATGAAAATAACATATTGTCCGAACCATTACAAGCTCCTGGCAATCGGTGGGGAATGTTTCTACCCATAGTTCCATGGATCCGTAAACAACAACAACTCTTTTACATACAAACCCGTACACACTAGTATGATACGAATTGCCGGCATCGATGGGCGCTTGTTAATGTCGACCATAGGTTCTTGGTTTGCTTGTTTCTTAGTAACTGTCAAAATAAGGGCTTATAAACATAGCATCGTCAGCTGTTTGAAATTCAGAAGTATGCTCATAAACATGTTGGTTACGAAAACACACACAACGATTATTTTGAAAAAAAATATCTTAATATGCGTGCATTATCTTAATTGTAAATGTTGTTTACTAATACATTTTTCTCTTAGCCGTTTCCATTGGCATGAAACATAAAAAACAAACAAAAACAGATCACGGCTACTTACAATAAGCCTAACCATTTCACATAATATAGTCTTATAGTTTGTTTGTTTGTTCGGTTTATCGTCCCGCCAACAGTATTTCGGTTACCTAGGTGTCCAGTTGAATCAGATCTAGTGCTGTCTTTACTGTGTATAGCATGCCGTGAACACCTGGCATGATACCACACCCCGTCACAGTATCATGACACCGGGCCAACTAGTCGTGGAACTACCCTTATATTTGCTTGAACGTTAGCAAGGGAGCTGTACCACTGTCATTTTAACGACTTTGGTATATCGCGGCATAGAATTGAACCCGGGGCCTCCCGTACCTGGAGACGACGCTCTACCGATTGCGCTACCAGGTCTAATCTTCAAGATTTGAGGCTATGTTTTTATGATAACAGCTGTGCAACTGCAATCTGTTCTTTCGTCGGAGTTAAAACCAAGATAGGTTCCATTTCCACACCAATGAACTCTCTGGTACCAATGGATGCTACACAACAATGTCATATAATAGCAGCGGGGAAAATCGCTTGCATGTATGATGAAATTTAACAAATGTGGCGAAGGAATTTACAGGTAAAATTCGGTGTTTCGTACAAATCAGGTTGGCAAATAGCTTTCGTAGCTTCTTGATAAGAAACCCCTGCAAAGAAATACATATTTAATTATCTTAACAAGGTATATAAATGTGCGAATTTGGAGAGTGAGGAGTGATTTCAGCACCTCAATCGGTCCACTTGCCGAGTGAGCGTTCTAAGGTGGAAATTCTTTAGTTGTCTTTATCCGCGCAATGTTTCGTAAAAATCGCAATAAAATAGTCTGTTGTTGGTATCGACTTAGTGCTTTCTTGATCTTACATGTAATTTGCATGTACTAATAAACTGAGATACGAGTATATAAATGTATCCAATAATAACATTATTACAAACAATATAAAATTGAGTCTTTAAGGAATATAAGCACGTTACCTTATTACTTTCTGGTACAGATGTGTATGTTAATAACGGAAGTGAAGTAGAGGAAGACAAGCTTAAGTATATGAATGAAAACGTCATTATAATTTTATTAAACGAGACAGGACTAGCTAAAATATGAACTTTTTTCTGTACAGACATTCAAAGTTTCTATGCGTAGAAACAAAATAGGTAGTAGACTCTAATGTTGAGCATAACATCAATTGAAGCATTATTTTATTAAGGTAGAATGGTTTTAATTATAAACAACCGGTACAAAATTATGTACATTGATTGCTGCCATCTTTATCAAGTTCTCCAGCCTTTCAGTCGCTCCACACACTACAACGTGGTTCACCTTGTAATAGACAGGCTAGAAATAATGTAAAAAACACATTGTCCCAACCACCTCTTCATTTACAAGCGACTGGCATAGTGGAGATGTTTATATACCTACGGTTCCACAGTTCCGAAAGTACAATAGAGGCTTTTCATATGCATTGGTGTGATAAACATTACAATAGAGCTAATGCTGCCATTGTTTAGGTTGTTTTATTCTTAAAGTTATGACTGACAAACATGTAACCTTCAGCAAAGTGGATTTAAGATGTATGCCTTAAACAAGAAGGTTACAAAATCATGCTGGGTATCTTTTTTTAAAAAAAAAAAATATTTGTATACATATTCCCTCTTTATTGCTGAACTAAATGTTTTTACTACAGCTGTTGCTATGGTTTCGTTTTCGTTTACATAGAACGTGTATCCAGATTGATCATAAATGAAGAACAATTAAAAGATTAAATATTTTATTTGTTTTTTGTGTGTTAAATATGAACTAAAGTGTAATGGCATGCGTGCTTTGGCGGTTTCTTAGATAGCTCCATTTGTCTGATAGAAAACATACACTTCTGTCAAAACACAAAACTGGACCCGGTAGCGCAATCAGTAGAGCATCGGCTTTAGGTATGGGAGACCCCGGGTTCGATCCCGGGCCGCGATATACCAAAATCGTTCAAAATGGTAGTGGTAAAGCTCCCTTGCTAACGCTCAAGCAAGTATAAGGGTAGTTCCACGATTGGCTGACCCGGTGTCAGGATAACGTGACTGGGTGTTGTATCATGCCAGGTGTTCACGGCATGCTATACAAAGTGAAGGCAGCACTATATCTGCTTTAAGTGGACACCATCTCTAGATAACTGAAATACTGTCGGTGGGACGATAAACCCAATAAACAAACAAATAAACAAAACACTAAACCCTATGATTATGAAGAATGAAGGTATGCAACGAAGCTGTATAACTGGTTCGGGGGAAATTGATTGCTTGTATGTTAACACTTTGCTAAGCGCCAGATATTAATTGGCAAACTTCGATGTAAAGCACAAGCAGGGATACTTACAGTTTTCTTGGCTTCATGTGAAGAAGCCGAACGCAATCGAATACGTATTTTATATCTAAGCATGACATCCATCAGCCTCATAGAACTTGTGAAATATGTTTCATGGGATTTAACTGCGATAAAAATTCTCTCTGATATCAACTTGCCGATAACACAAGTTGATGAATAATCAATAAGAAAACCATTGATGCGAAGCATCAAAGGCGACGCAAATTATTAAAACAAATTTAGAAGAAATTGTGGCGTACATGTTAAAACTCAATTAAAGATGGCATCAGGCAGTTTTCTTTATTCAAACAAATAAATAATAAAATTATACTCCATGAACCGAATTATGGCCCGTATTTTATCAGGGTTCTGAAAGTCAGCAAAACAGATTTTCCCCATGTGCAAATATCAGTGAACAGTCCATATATATGCGTTGCGCTCCAGATCGTCGCCAATGGATTGGATTTGCCGGCTTTTTTCAGCGACATTTCTATCATTATAGCACAGGGGCACTTATGAGGTGCCCAGGGACTGAGCCAGGACGGTCCATTATACTGACACCGACGACCCCTTAGCCCTGAACGTTAGGAGGAAAGCCACTACTACCAATTTCTCTGATTTGACCCGGTCGTGGTTTGAACCCACGACCTCCCGATCGGCAAGCCGACGCTGTACCAGTTGAACTATTGCGGCCGGTTTAGACCAAGTTAACTTGATAGCAAAACGTTAATTTAACTGCCGCAAGAAAATCAGAGCCAAAGTGTTATTGTAAAACTGAACCTTTATCATCACATAAGAAAAACTGTCTATAATATGTTCTATTTTAAATTTCTAGTTAAAAAATTTGAAATAAAAATAACAAATGCTGAAAAATTAATTTAATTTATGTTGAAGTATATCCTTGTGAACAAATTACTCTAAAACTACAAAATCAACAGTAAAACCTTCAATAAAATATGAAACAAATAAACTATAACACAGTAAGTACACTAGAAAATATCAATACAATATAAATACAATGTAATATTACATATTTTAATAGATATAATAGTATTACATATGAACTCACTAAGATGACCACCTCGCTAAATGGGACACTTTTAAAACTAGCCACAGTTTGTCCTCTTAGCGAGGTTTGACTGTATATCCTTGACAAAAAGACAAACAAACTGCAAAAATACGTTAAAGCCACAGAAGCTTAAGGCATTGTCATTACCAGAAATTTTATAGCTACGATAGTCATCGTTAAAATCTTCCCAATAACGGACTTATATGGTGTGTATATTAACAACAGCACAAGAGATCGTATTTGTTGACACATGTTAAAGCTGCTATCATGCTTACCTGTAAAAAAGCATCATACAACCTTAAAGCAAAAATAACAAAAATATTTTATTTACTTCTGTGAGTCGAACCCAGGACCTCTTCCACGGCTATGCATCACTCTACAGGTTGCTTCACTGAAATCTTGTGTTAACATTTGTTTATAATACGCCGCGAAAGACACAATGTTTATAAATACAACTTCAATAAAACGTATGTTATGATGTGACCGCTCATACCAGTGTAATTATATTTAAGGCAGTCCGAAGAAGGTTTCAGGTGTTACTGATTTTGTCATTGTTTCTGAATAGATTTGAAGCTATGACAAAATCTAATGAAAGTTAGTATGTTACCTTCCGATATAACCATCAATTGCCCCACTACGTACGTGACCTTTCTACTTGGCAAAAAAATAAGAACGATCTAAACCGGGCTAACAAATACATAACACATCAGAACATGTCTGTATGTAAACTTGCGTAATTGGCCCGACAAGCGCAGGTTCTGCAACTGGTTGTGTTTAATACAAAAGTATTTAATGTACTGTCTGGTCGTGTTTGAAGCCGCCGAGGCATAAGCCTCTGGCGTGGTATCGCCAGTCAGCGATATAATACCGATAAGAAAAAAAAATGTTTGTTTTGATCTTAATAAACTTCATGAAATATCTGAATAAATATCTTGTTCTAATAAACGGAGAAATAGGTTATAAGAGAGAAGTTTCCCTAATAAATGGTTCGCCTCTCCGGTTTCAAAGATGTGCACCCGACAAAATATAATTTATTGTTAATGTTTTGCATCAAAAGGCAATAGATCACAATAGAAACTAATATTTCAATTTCAACAGTGTGAAAGTTTTCTTGTGAAGGTTAAGATAATATAGATAATACCTTTAAAAGTGAATAAAAATAAATAAATAAATAAATAAATAAATATTATATACAGTCAACTCTCGTTATCTCAAATTTCAAGGGACCGTAGAAAATAGTTTGAGATATCCGAAGTTTGAGTTATCCGAATTTAAGGATAGTATATGAAATGCTCACCGATATTTGCAAATGGGGAAAGTTTGTTTCATAAACCTGATAAAATACGGGTAAATATTTAACTTGTGTTGCTGTCATAAGTCATTTTGACACTTTATAATATTTGTATTTTATTTAATGCCTAAATCAATGAAACTTGTGTTTGTTTTTACAATTTTTTTCGAGGAACACTGTCTTTTCTTTAAAGGTTAGGATTCAACAGTGTAAAATTTTAACCTTTCAAGTATCAATTAAAACGTTTGATGAAGTAATGTGTTGATAGAGTAAAATAATATTTCTATGCATTTTTAAAACTTTTGATGATGATAATTATGATAAACATAATGACGATACAAATGATGATACGGAAGTTAAACGCAAGATACTTTAATTGGTCTTGCTATTGATATGCATTTTGTTTATCATTTTTTTCTCTTAGTGACAATACAAATCGAGTTCTTTTTTCTGTCTAAGAGATCCAGTATATTCACACGTCTATGCTTATAAAGACGGAATAAAATATTATTTCCCGATTCAAACTACAGACACTGTAATCTTGGGCTCATCAGGGCTTCCAGACAAACCATATTACCTCTACACCAATTCGTCAATTCTGCAATTGCCAAACCACATAGTTTCCAACGGATGCTTTCTAACTAATCGTTTACCGCTGCAAGAAAATCTAGATTTGCATAAATCAAAGAACTATTTACGTCTAAGTTTTAAGATTTATATGGTTCTAACTATTTTTGCACAAAACTTCGCAAATGCAATGTCTGGTCCAATTCTAATGCATTGTCTAAAGCAATACGATAAAAAGACCTGTTTTGTTTAAAATGATATTTTATATTAAAAAGATATTTCACGTTTCACGATTATTTTAAATTTAAAAAGGAAATTCATGTTTGTTATTTTCCTCGTGTGTCGTGTTTTTCGTCCCATCGTCAAGATGTACGAATATAGCGATTTTTCACATGGAAAATATACATTTGTGATTACGTTTATTCTAGTTGCGTCTGAATAGTCCAAGGCGTGTGATGTTTTATATAACAAACATGATGATAATAGCCACAATATAAACAGACAGTAAGTATGCATAAACCTGCAGCATTCTATAGTTGTGACGAAATAAAAAGTAAATATGGGCAAACACCATCAGTACTTTTCAAACATAGAATCAATTCTATTCAAATACCTTGTTAGACTTCACTTGAATGGAAAACCATCACAAACTACAAAAAATATGACAAAGTCCTTAGGGCAGTGCAACACATACCAAACCCTGATAAGGCACAGGACAAAAGTATTCACCTGCAAGTCAAATGTAAAAGTAAGAACAAATCAGTGAGGAGTCGTTTAACAAAAAGAGCAAACCCTACAGTTACTGCCTTGGAACGATCAGTCTGCGAAAAGGACCGACTGAGGTGCTTAAACCAGTTTCATAGAGCTCTAACCTCGCAATTCTTGAAGGGTACCTCAAACGCAAGCAATGAAAAGAAAACCGATATATTTGAATAATAAATGTCCAAGCGCTGGCGTTTTCTTTGATATGTTATAAGTCATATGTCCAAAGTACGGTTGTGATGACACTCCTTACACGATTACAAAGACTTTTAAATGGTGTCCCGAATACAAATCTTTTAAAAACCTTTTTTTGTGTGTAAAGGAGTTTTGATTGCAAACACACAACACTGGAATATGTGTCTGCATCTGCAATTTATTATTAAAAACTGATTCGACGCAGACAAATTAAAAGGTCACTAGATTATAGGGTCATTGGTAAAGGAAGCAGTATTAAAACAAGTAATGAAAATGAAATTGTCAGGTATTCCATACCACAAACACAACATCCGATTGAAAGAAGTCGAAGAATTGTTGCTGCCAAGTTATAAAGTGGTAAAGTTTATTTAATATTTATTGCATTACCAGAAACTGTTGAAGTGGCTTACAAGGACAGATCTATAATTCGAAATATTGACGTCAGCAATTGTTCTTTATGATAAGAGTCCAAAAGAAATTTGCACCTAGCAAACACAGTTAGATGTTACACAAGGGCAGAATGCGTGTGCAATACATAGCTGCAATTAGAAATTTGCCAAGTTTTATGGAAATATCTTAATTGAGCTTCGTATGAAACGTAAAGAAGTAAAAAACATGACAAATCAACTGACGCATTCGAACAATGCCTCAACAACACGAATATTTAAAAAAACAACAGTAATTAATAATTTTGTATTTTATTTTACATGTCTCGATCATATTCTAGGACAGTTCGAATAGGTAAATAAAAATAGGTCCTATCAAAATTTCCAGATATTTAAATTTTATCTACCTGTAGACAAAGGCAAACATGGTAAATGTAAATGTGACAAAGACACAGACACAAGACATAACACACAAAAAGAAAAACCATCAGTTACCGCCTTGTAATTCATGTAAATGATGATGTAAACAGCTAGACAACAGTGTTTTTGTTGATTTCCGTACATAATAAACCGTAACACTGTCATTAATGATCTGACTTGATAGTTCAGGCAAATTAGAATTTCCTGAATTTTACAAATAAAATTTATTTAACTACAAACTTAGGTTTGACTGCTTACATTTCATGAAAATTGCCTTGACTATTCTCCATATGTAATCACAAACGATAATTTTTATTATAATTTATTATAATTGCAATAATAATTATGATTATATGTGAACATAGATCATTATTCAAACATGTTTTCTTTGTAATTAATTTTTAATTAATGATAGGTAAGTTACACTAATAATTAGAAGACCATTGATATAATGATTAACCCGTCATAGTATACTAAATATTTGATTTAGACTTGTCGAGTTTACTTAAGCAGTGTCGTTTCCAGAAAAGTAGTAAGAGTGCTCATAGACAAGGGCGAAACACCCAGCACCCTACTCGTTCCCACTGAAGAAATAATTTCTTCAACAGCAATAAAAATTTTATCATGCTAAAAGCATTAATGCTGAAAAAAGGAAAATAGTAGTTGGAAACCGAGTTTACCGGTGTTTTAAGGGCAAAGAAATGGAATATACCAGAAATCAGGACATAGAGGCTGATTAACTTTCATTCAACACCAATCCTGTCCATCTACACTGCCTATGCAGAATAAAGACATGAACTAATTAGTTATTTGTTTGTTTATTGGGTTTATCGTCCCACCAACATTCTAATTAGTTAAATTCATCATAAGATACGTGCAGATGAAATAATATCCGCACCTCTTAAATCCGAAAATAGTAAGTACTCGAAAAATGTTACACTTTGCATGTAAATCTTTTAAGAGTTTCTTATCTTCTACGTCCGAAACATTGCGATAGAGAATTGTGATAAACGTCATTTACACCTCTTTCAAGTGTTAATTCCGATATGTGGTTATACAGATAGAGTGAAATACATTTCACATCCTTTCGCGATAAAATATATGCATGCGGAATTTAAATGCGGCCCATATGCGTACTTTTTTATTTATTGTTTATAAATTAACGACAAAAAGGTTTGCATTACATCGCTTTTAGAGTGAACGTGCTGCCCATCAGAGCGCCGTAAATCAGCAAACAAGAAAACAGATGAGAGAAACCTGGACGAAAAACCAGGCCGTCGGCACCAAGCCCAGATGCAATCATTCACAACTTTACGCGCCGTGACTGCCCAGCTACTTCTTAGAAAGTAAGGGCAAAAAATGTTTGCTTTGTTTGTATATGACGACCTACCTGGATAAGTTGTACTGTTCCTCCACCTCGTTTCACATGAAGATATATGCATAAAGTATTGTTATAGGAAAGGAAATTCATTTTTTATATAATAATGAGTTTAACTAAAATATTTTCAATAAAAATAATATTTTTAGACGTACTATGTTTATTTTAACTGCAATTCACTATAAATAACATCGGCGATGGGAAATACATAATTTGCCAATTTAGTCTTGAAGAAATGCTTTCTTCAGAGGGAACTAGTTCGGCCCTGTGTGCTTCATCTCATCTATGAACACTCTTCATAGACATTTGTAAAATGTGAAGGTCAAGTAAGGGAAGACTAAATACAATAACTGTCAATATGTTAAAAACTTATGACCGAATAAAAGCCAAAAGTACATTTTAATCGTAAAGATGTTCATAATATTTTTGTGTTACCAAAAGTAGGTTGTCAAAAATACGAGATAATAAAGAAAATATAGGGATGTAAGATATAGTTGCTCGAATTTTTGTCTTTGAAAGACCCTAATCATATATATTACGTTCTTACACATATTCCTGTTAATTGCATAAATTTCTATGGTGAATTATGTATGCAAATAAGCGGAATCCATTGGACATGTACGTGCATTTAATTGTTAATTGGGATTAGCCGGCATTTTTGCCGATACTGCGCAGCGATATTTCTATCATTATAGCACAGGGGCACTTATGAGGTGCCCAGGGACTGAACCCGGCCGGTCCATTATACTGACACTGACGAGTCAGGCGTAATGCTGTCCCCTTAGCCCCGAGCGTTAGGAGGGAAGCCACTACTACCAACTTTAAAGTCTTTGGTATGACCCGGCCGGGGTTCGAACCCACGACCTCCCGATCCGCAAGCCGACGCTCTACCATCTGAGCTATTGCGGCCGGTCATTGTTAATTGTTTAATAAAGTTTCTTAGTTTAGCCAGTTTTCGTCGTCATAATGTAACAAGTTCATAGACAGTTCACAAGTTTCTCGTAACATCAGAAACCCAATGTAATCCAATGACAGTATCATCGTTGTAGTCAAGCTTATCCAATTTGTCGCATTGCTACATCTAGCGTAAAAGTAACACGATTGTGAAAACTGTATTATAGAAACTGGTAGAATCTGTATAATAGGCTTAAGATGTTGGTTTACACAGACCTGTCTCTGAAGATATGTATGATTATGTATTGAACTATAATTGGTTCTGACATCTTGTTGACCTTATGATGAATCCGATATCTAATTGGGGTTTATTTATAAACACAAAATTAATCTTGAAAGCACATTCTCATATTACTTTTAGAAGCGTATACTTGTGTTGTATCTTCGAAATTAATCTTGAAACTTTTCATCGACAAAGGAATATTATTAAAAGACAATTATGTATGTTTTTGTATGTGTGTCGATTGCCGAAACCTTATAGTAATATTACTAAATAAACTAAATAGTAATATTCTCTAAAAGAACCTACAAAGTTAGACAGTCTATAATATAAAACATAATGAAAATCCACGCTGTTAGGGAGACTGATTATTTCTATCATGAGATACGTAAGCCAGGATAAAACCATTCGGTTCTCACAGGTAACACATAAAACACACCTTTGCAATTGACGTAAAGCCGTCGATAATGACAATAAATAAAAAAATCGGGTATGAACATAAACACTTTTATCGTACAAAATAGGTACGAAAACAATAAGTACATAACACCAACGTTATGTTTTGCGTATTTAAACTGAAACATTTCATTGTATTCGCAGCAAACAATTTGCAAATAATGTTTTTTATTTATGCTACCATTGGAACTGTAGGGTTGCTTTTCATTTACAATTTCCACGACACATAAAACACATGCATTGCTTTTTAAATAAGACTTGTTAAAAGCTTTCTATACAAATATGAAAAGGAAAATTGTATCTCATACAGATCCACTGGTTACATCGTGTGGGAAACATGTTGTCATTGAATTGGGGGATAGAGTTTTCTTAAAAGTATTCGAGGGATGTTTTCACACTAAAACCCTTATTTGCAAAACTTAAACATTTGCGTAGTGGGTTTGTCAATATTAAACACTCAATATTCAAGCAATGTCAAGGCAATGATCAGCACATTTTAACAATTAAAACAAATAAATAAACAATCAAACAACAAACAAACATGTCAACGGGATCCACTCATTACGGACATCACAAGATATATAATTTATTGAAATTTACTCTTTCGTGCCAAAGCAATGGGATTCAAATAACAAATAGACAAAAATATATCCATACCCTTTATGAGTAAAATTCTATAGTATTACTATAAGACAGCTATTTAAAACAGAATAGGGAGAAAATTTAAATGCAGTAGTTATGTTCCAAACTAAGGGAAAAGAAACATAACAAATGCATCCGAAATATGCCCAATCCAATGTTTCCAGTGACCTTCAATGGCATTGAATGTTCATTCAACTTTAAATCCCATAGAAAGACTCTATTTAAATGTACCTCAATAAAAAGGACCAAATATGTGACACAAGAAATCGTAGGTAAACATCATTGATTTCAAACAGTCGAGAGGCGAGGGCCAAGCTTTTTTTACACCCCTTTCACAATCGCACTTATTTGAAGTAGAGGGCTCTTTTGTATTGACGTTATAAGAATATTTTAGATCTGTATGTTAACAATTGAATGGAAAGTGTTATACAAGGACAAATATTCGACAAGCAAAGTACGTGAGTTATATTTGTAAATGCAAACAAAATCTACGAAATGCTTATGTTAACGGTTTCTGCATTTTTATCTTATCTCAATTAATAATACCCACATATACAATAATGTTTCATAAATTTCCGTGACTGTAACTAGTCAGTAATTAATAAGGGCATTCGTAGTCGAAAGGGAGCGTCAAACAACTCGATAATCACTCAACTAATATATTCAATTACATATCAATTATATATCAAATAATTAATATATGTAAGAAGAGATTCGAAGCCCAATTTAAATTTAATTAAGTAGCTTCTGCAGACAGGATAAATAGCAGCCTTAATTTGGGCAGTGGCAATTTGAAGTAATGATAATAATAATAATAATAATAATAATAATAGTAATAATTTTATTACTCCTACTACTACTACTACTACTCCTACTACTACTACTACTACTACTACTACTACTACTACTACTACTACTTCTACTACTACTTCTACTACTACTACTTCTACTACTAATAGTAGTTCTATTTTTAGTAGTAATACTAGTAATAGTAGTACAGGTAGTAGTGGTTGTAGTAAGAATAGAAGAAGTAGTAGTAGTTGTTGTAGTAGTATTAAAAGAAGAAGCATTGTAGTAATAGTAGTAGTAGTAGAAGTCGAAGAAGTTGTAGTTGTAGTAGTAGTAGTAGTAGTAGTAGTAGTAGTAGTAGTAGTAAAAGTAGTAGTAGTAGTAGTAGTAGTAGTAGTAGTAGTAGTAGTAGTAGTAGTAGTAGTAGTAGTAGTAGTAGTAGTAGTAGTTAAAGTAGTAGTAGTAGTAGTAGTAGTAGTAGTAGTAGCAGTAGTAGTAGTAGTAGTAGTAGTAGTATTTAAAGTAGTAGTAGTAGTAGCAGTAGTAGTAGTAGTAGTAGAAGTAATGGTAGACGAAGTAGTAAAAGTAGTAATAGCTTATACTAATAGTAAAATTAATAGTAATATAAGAAAAAGAATAACAGCAGCAGTAACTAGTGCTTCTTTCAGCAAATATAGCATATTTCGCAAGAATTATGTACCAAAACAACAGCATAAAAACAACTCGTCTTCAAACATTTTCATTTCCAACATTGCTTGATGGTATTTATGTACCCTCCACTCTGACAACTAGTATGTTTTTTTCACGTCGTGTCAACAGTGGTTCACCCTGTGATAGATCGGCAGGAAATAATGTTAAACAAATAACCAAAACGCAATCAAATCTTCATCTTCCTGGCATGTAATATGTTTTCACCAAGTTCCAGGCCCGCAAATACAACAGTACAACACATTTGTTATGTGTCCTTATGTTTGTCCTAAGATCAATGGCGAAATAATGACTCATTTATATATGATACAGTGAATCAAAGGTGAAATGAATAATATTCATATATCTAACTTTTGAATATCAGTGCCCATTGCTGACTGTACGTCGCAAAATAGCAGGGATAAACCGCTGTAATCTTGATTGAGGCCTCGGCCCAATCTTTCAACCATTAGATTTTCATACTTTTATTCTCTTTTCAAGGTCACACTGAGGCTTTTAATCGAACAAATATTTCATTTTCTCTGTGTTGTCTTCTCTATTGTACCTAATAACATCAATCTACTTATCTGCACGTTTTCTTTTCGTTTTCTTTTTTTCATTTCTTGTTTATGTAACCTAACCATAAAGCTGTAAATTTGCCATTTAATAAAATGAATTTGTTATTTGTTTTTAAGTTTTTTTTTTCCTTATTTAAGCATTACTTTTAACAAACATGTTTCATATTACGTGTATGCTAATGTATGTTACCTAAATCACATTGTTTATTCTAAGCTAAGATTAACTTTAGCATGTGGACAGTTTTGCTACAGAACACATTTTGCAATACTTTACACATAGTCAGAACTTAGCTGAATAATATGTAAATGGTGGCATGTAAAGGAATTATAAACAACTAAAAGTCACTTAAATGAACGTAATTTCATCAAGTCTATCTTATGAATGCTCATGCATTAGAACCAAGTTAAATATTATTTCAAGACAAATAATACCACCCAAATTTCAGCAAACAGCCTTTAGAAGTTGTTGGCGTATAAGAGTTGCAATTGCTTTGGAATGTGTTGACATAATAAAACATTATTATAATAACATTTAACTATGCAGAATAAGCCATATATGAACCTTAATATTCTATTGTCTGAAGAAAAATAAATATAATTTCCTCTTTCAAAACAAAACACTCTTTAGTTAGAATGAATCTACGTATCAAAGCCGTATAACGGGCGCGGGAGAAAGTGCTAGCATGTATCTTGACATTCAACAAAGTGGCAAAGACATTAACAGGTATATTTCGGGGTATCATTCAAACTATGATGCTAACTGCATATCTATGATGCGTGCAGTACACCCGCAGGCAACAAATACATATGAAATAATTAAGCGAAGCATACACCATCCCGAAGTCTGGATATTTTTGGGGATTTCTTTTTTGATTGCTAAATAATGCTTTGATATGCTACTTAAATGCAAAAAATAAAACACAAGAATCTATTTAAACACACGCTGTTCTGGTAGGTATGTGAACCTTTTACTTATGTTCAATTACATTGTTCCGCCGTTTAATGCATACAAAATGTTGGGCTGGTCTCACTGTGAAACAATCTCATTTAGGTAGAGAGTATAGCAAACTTATTTGCATTACTTTTTATTGATGGATGTTAAGGTAT
Organism: Sinonovacula constricta; assembly: GCA_007844125.1. NCBI lineage: Eukaryota > Metazoa > Mollusca > Bivalvia > Cardiida > Solecurtidae > Sinonovacula > Sinonovacula constricta. The sequence goes on from CM017563.1 coordinate 17,821,025, forward strand.
GATAAATTAAAAATTAAACGTTTCAACAACAATATTTTAGTCAGTCAGTGTCAAAGAAATCATTGTTATTCCCTTACAGCTTCTACATATGACATTTCTATCATCGCAACAAAGACGATTGTCAGTTCAAAGAAAACATCCAGCATACGGCCCTTTTTTGCCTTCCTCCGACCTGGTGTCAACAATCTAGATATTAACATGTAAATATATACCTTCGTCAACCTACGTATTCTATTGAGTTTTACAATATGTAAATAACACTAAAAATGCAGATCTTCCAACTTGTTACTTTGAATACTGAACTTATTTAATGAATTTCTTCACCGATTTATTAAGAAATATGGCAAAGTCATATAAGTATTGAAGTATATTTTAAATTTCATGAGGAACAGGAAAACGCTATTAAAGCAGCCAAGACACGCGAAACTATTCAATTTAGGAAGACAGTATAGCAAACTTATTTGCATTACTTTTTTCTTGGTGGATTTTGTGTATGTGTGGCTTTGAAATTTGTTTCAAAAATAAAAACATCGTCGATGTTGCTGTTTGTAGTGATATTTTAAAATATATTTACCTGTGGTCCTAAACAGCAATTATAGTTTGCTATGTTCTTATGATAAAATGTAATATTAAACATTTCATTTTTCCTATGTCAATAAATAAGGCAATAGAATATACAGAGTGCAATTATAAAACATACACTTATTACGCTAGGATAACATTCTGCTAATAACAATGATACTGACTGTGTAACCAATTGAGATAAGAAGGAGAAATTAGTCAGCAGGTAGAATAAACTGGTTCTTGACTCAATGAACTTTGGTCCGTAATTTTCCATCTACCAACAGATACTGTACAAACCGTGATTCATTCTTTTCTTAACACAGGAGCAAGTATATGATGACATCTATGCTTATAAAGACGGAATGAAATATGATGTCCCGGCTCCAACTACAGACACTGTAATCTTGAGATCATTAGTATCTCCAGTCTAGGAATCATTGCCCATACACGATTCATCATGTTTACCATTGCCAAAACCAATACTTTAACATAGATGCTTTCCGACAAATCGTTTAGAAGTTCAAGAAAATCCAGTGCAAGAACATGAATTGTAAATTACAACTTCAATGTTTTGATGGTTATAACTATATTTTTCTGTATAGATACATTGGCAATATAATTGAAAAAAAAACAACAACACAAAACGATTTGGGTTCTTTAAGAAAATCGAATAAACATCTTTTAATAAATGACCCTTTTACTAGTGTGTGTATATACAAACTATTTTTACAATTATATTGACGATGTATCTATCTTGTATCGTCTGGGCTGAAGTTGTATACAAACGTTGATGTTCTTCACTGGATTATATATATAAACAATTATATACACAAACATATACAGAGAGAGAGAGAGAGAGAGAGAGAGAGAGAGAGAGAGAGAGAGAGAGAGAGAGAGAGAGAGAGAGAGAGAGAGAGAGAACAGAGAGAGAGAGAGAGAGAGAGAGAGAGACACACACACACACACACAAACACACGCACACACACACACACATATGTGTGTGTGTGTGTGTGCGCGCGCGCGTGTGTGAGTGATTAAAAAGAACTGCCTTCGCGCTTAACTTTGGTGAAGTTCTGACACATTGTAAGAGTATTACCTACTTCAAATTATCTAGGTAGTAACACGAGTGATTGATTGTCACGAAGCACACAGATAGTTCAGTTCACGACAGCAGCTGTGACTACAAACCTATCAGACGATGGAAAATTGAGACGTACAAAGGATACAAACAGACTGTAAAATCCACATTTAGACACCAATTCGCTTTTTCTGGAAGTCGTCTTATAATTTAGAATATATTGTTCCAAATTACAACTAATGTGCATTACAACAACACAAAGGTGATATGCAGTTTTGCCTTAAAAAAGCCCTGATAGAGACGACAGCAGTTTTGGACATGGTTTAAATATGGCCATCTAATAACTGTGCCTTGGCGCAGTCTTGAGGACATAAGTACATGGTACCTCTGAAATGTTCGGCCGTAAATCAAAAGTCATCAAAACGGTCACCTTTTGATAGAAAATCCATATCGCCGACGCAACAATGCTATTAAATATATTTCGAACGACTGCAGCTGGTAAATTCTTTTCTGCATAAGAGGCCGTTCTGGTGGTGTAAAAATCGAAATGTCTGTTAATCCGGCTTTCTGGCTTACATTTATTCCGGAATGACGTCCGCAGTGTTCTAATTTTAGAAACGAGGTCATCCCAAAATAGTTTTAGCACATGGTAATGCATTTCTAACTGCAACAATATACTTGGCGCGATTTGTGTACAATGCGTTACTGCAGTGGTATACCTTCTATTTCTACATGATATCACAATTTGTATTCTTATGTAAAAACATAGCAATCGTTACCATAGAAAAGCAGAAAGACATCGTCTTGAAATGGACGTGCACAACACTTAACGTCTAAAATGTTATACACAATATCATAATCTACCCTCACAACCAGCTCTTTAAACATATCTTCTTTTTGGAATACATTTTGTAATTAGAAATCACACTTTTACACATCCTTTAAAGACAATGTATAGATTATAACAGAATTGAGCTAACAGCTGGTATGTTGCTTAAATATATGCCGTACAATAGTATGAACAGTCTTTGTTTGCTGTTATTGTGATGATGGAAAATAACATCCTGTATACATTGCACCACATACTTATCCGTTTATCATTCTTCCAATTATTGCCTCTTGTCATTTTAATCCCATTTCTTTATTGATACAACTAGTTACATGTCAATACAATCATTTTACCATGGACTTGGTAATGCAATCGGTAGAGCGTCGGCTGGAGGTAAGGGAGGCCGCATGTTCGATCCCGCAACAAAGCTAAGTCGTTAAAAATGGTAGTGGTATAGCAAATAAGAGGGTAGTTGCACGATTGTGTTCACGGCGTGCTATACACAGTGAAGGCAGCACTATAACTGCTCAAGTGGAGACACCGTCTCCAGATAACTAAAATATTGTTGGTGGGACGATTAACCCAATGAACAACCAACAACCAACCAACCAACCAACCAAACAAACAAACAAACAAACAAACAAACAAGAACATTTTAACTCACCGTGCGCGGTGAAAGTTAATTTTAATCGACCTTTCGGAATTTTAATAACAGTCATATGTGTACGTTTGATTTATTGTAAATGAGTTTTAATTCCAAAAAAGTTTTGCATTACAACGCCTTTTGTTCGAACGTGCTGCATATCAGAGTGCTGTAAATCAACACACGAGAGAGCAGATGAAAGGAATCTGGAAGAGGAATCAGGCCGTCGGCACCAAGCCGGGAAGGCAATAACTCACGCGCCCTGAAGGAACGCATTCTCTTTAAGCAATGAGGGAAAAAATTGATTCTTGTACCAACCACAAATTGATAACCAGTCCCAGTTAGGTGGACTGTAGCTCTATCTTTTCACATGTATACATAAATATGATAGAAATTCACATTTTCATGCGTTTTTGTCATAAACAATACATGAAATATTGCCTTCCAGAATCTTATTATAATGGGTTTTTATTGCAATGCTTCGCTTCATATAGCTAACGACTTGTGTAATGGAAGATGTTTAATATGTAGATTTATGTATAGTTAAAATCTCACATCCTTCTATGTTTTTGCTGTTATCTTCCTAAAAACATGTTTGCTACATTTTGTATTATGTCTCGTCACAAGTTTGTTCTACCTTTTTCAACTGACAGGCATGTGATCACTTTTGCTCCGTAAATTTTCAAATTTTAATGCATGTTGCAAGACTTTGTCATATGTTCATATTCAATTAATCAAAGACAGCGTCCATTATAAACAGATATAGCCATACATGTACCTTCAGTGCGTATAGCATGCAGAGAACCCCTACCATAAAACCACACCCTGTTACCTAATGCTGACACCGAACCAACCAATCGTTGAAATTCACTTGTTTCTGCTTAAGCAGTAACAAGGGATCTATATGACTATCTTTTAAAATGAGTTTTGTCACGTCCCGGATTTTAGCCAAGGAACTCTTGTACTTGGAGCCGAAGCTGTACCAATTGTGCTACCAGGTAAGTCCATCTTTTTAAAGGAAATGTTAAAAAGGTGTTGAAGAAATATCAAATATTATACTTTGGCTTATGAGGCGTGAGTATGTATGTAACAAGCTTCACTTTTTAATTTAAATGCTTCAATCTTTTTAATTTAAATGTTTAAATCTTAAACCAATATCACATATATATATAATCTACTTAGTCAGTATATGTATCCATTGCAAATGATCGTACTTGCTGGGAGTCTGCACTGTTACACAAAACTTCTAAGTACGATCAAACATACATAAACATCGAATCCAGTACTTATAGAAAACACACGAAACACATCTTTGCAACTGATATAAACTTTTTTAAGGAAAATAAATGACACAATCGTATCTGAATGGAAGACAGCGTCTGCCCTGTATAATAGTTAAGACAATTAATATATAGATTACAGTGTAGCAGCACGCAAATAAATGCTCAAACACGCCGTTGTTTATTAGTGCGATAAATATAGCTTACAGAAAACAACCATTATTAAAGTATTCTGCTATTACACGATAAATGCAAAGTCAGTGTGTAACAAAGCAGTGTCGAGAATAAACAGAACTTGTGTTTGTTTGTTTTGTTTTTTTGGGTTTTACGGCACACCGACACTTGATAGGTCATACGACGCCGAATACATTAATAAACATAACTTAATTATTATACAATGAAACAAACACACAAACAAAACTGTCTAAGGGTTCATCTCTTAACAGACCTTACAGGATACCTAATTTCATACGATCCGTATTGTTCGGTCATGAGAAGGCAAGAACAATCTAATGATATATAGACGGAAGTGCATTCATGGCGTTTTAATTAATTCCGAAGGGAGAGAATTAAATGCTTCAAACGTGTTTGACAAGCTCGAGTTATATCCCAACTAAAGCAACAAAAAAAAAAAAAAAGAAAAAAAAGAAGAGAAATGGTACCTCTTCATCATCATTAATACATGTTTGCACGTGTGGGCGAAACAGATGTCAGCTGTACAAATATACAGTGTGATATTTAACCAAATCGACTCAAAATATGGGGGCGTTCTTGTCAGTCATGGCGACTGTATTAATATATATGGTTAAGTATCGAGAGCGAGCATAATACTAATGCAGACAAAAATGGGCATGGATGAGAGACATCCAAGATGCCGCAGAGTACAGACACTTAGAACTAAATGTAACAATTAACAGGATAGTTCAATTTGTGGTATCCGACAAGTTGGACCAAGAATATTTTCATTATGCATGTTAGTAAACCACTGTTATCTGAACAGATCTCATAAAATGCTGTTCGTTGGTGTCCTACACCTGTCGTAAAAGCGAAAAAACGCCACAATCGTCATTAGAAACATGTATTTCCTATTTGAGCCACGCTGCACAGTTAGCTATTTTGAAACATTTTTAGCAGGAATTCCAATCGTTCTTAATTACAGATATTGTTACATATATAAGATGCAGGGAAGCTTTTGAAGATCATCTTTAAGGGATTGATTTATCCTTTGTCTTTGCTTTAAAGTTTGAAGTAACTTAATTTGTAAATGCATAGGAATTCATAATATTTTGATGCTATACACTAGTAGTAAGGAAGTTTCTGCTACTTTGATTTCTTCCTAGTTGTCAGCGGCATCTTTTGTGATAGCAAGCTGCGTGGTTAACCTCGGCACACTCGGTTTGTTTTGACAAGCAAGACCTCATCAAACAGCTGCGAATTCCTATTAATGCCAGCTACCTTTTTTGTAATTGCAATCTTCATTGTTCACTGCGGCATACTCGATTATTTTTTCTGAAATAGTCTTACCGAACAGCTGCGAGTTTCTGTTATTGCCTGCTACACTAGTGTCCTCGTAATATTTTTTTTCCAAAAAAAGAACCGCTTCCCCAGAGACAGAGTAAAAGTACAGTAGAGGGTTACACACTGTTTGTCTCGCATAATGAGTTTGTTCTCAAGTAATAAATTTGGATCGTCTACAGATAAAACTGTTGATCGGGACGATGAACCCCATGAACATAAAAACAATGAATTTGGTGAAAGATGTTGTCTAACTTACCATTTTTGCTTAGCATCAAGTACTGATCACATTTCACTATACTATCCGATTCCACTCAAACCAGGCTGATATGGTCTAGCTATGAGTCTCTAATGACCTTAAATAAGATCAATAAGGTCACGGTCGTGTTTAAATAACTTCCATCCAAGAGCAAAATGTGTGACAAGAGACATCGTCAGTAAACAACATGGAACCTGATTTAAGACGATAGACAAAGAATCAAAGGCTTTATTGACGTTATTTTGACCTCGTTTCACAATGTCACCTATATTAAAGTAGTAAATTCTTTTGTGTTGATATTGTGGGAAGATTTGAGAGCTGTATGTAAATGAATGAGTGAAACGTTTGTTTTGTTTGTACAAGGAAAAGTTTTCAAAAGCAAAGTCCTTGGGATTCTAAATATGAAGCAAATCTATTAAATACACATCACAACAGTCCAAGTATTCTTACCTATAATCTTTAAACAAATCGTTTCAATAAAAAATGGCTGATAACTGGGCCATAAGATTTAAAGATTGAATTTTACTAACAACTTTTCTATTTCTTCCTACTGCTAACCTTTTTGAACCAAGTTCAAGTTTTTGTTTTAAAGACAAAGTCAACAACCTTTATGCTTTGAGACAGTATAGATTCGTATTTGCTTTGGTATGTGTTGACAAAATAATTGTTGCTGCCTATAATTACAGATAACTAGGAGTCTCAACCGTAATAAAAGCACTACCATTCTATTGTCTGAAAGAAAATAAACCTTAGTTTCCCTTTAATACAATACATTCTCTAGTTAGAATGAATCTACGTAACGAAGTCGTATAACGGGCGCGGGAGAAAGTGCTAGCATGTATGTTGACATTTAACAAGGTGGCAAAGCATTAACAGGTAAATTCGGTGTATCGTACAACCAGTGATGCTAACAGATATCTTGGCTTTGTTTTGCAAAGCCCAGGTACGTGAACGAGAAAGAAAAGACGAATTTCATGAATGTCTAAGTAAAGCATACAGCGATCCTTAGTTAAGGGGTATTTTGGAGATTGTTTTGATTTTGAAATAATGCAGTAAGTGTAACTGAAGCATATATTATAAGCAGGTTGTTAAATTGTTTTGGTGGGTCAGGTAAAGCTTAAGTTGAAAAACTGGTTAGTCATCAGATGTATATTAAATCCAAGCATTACATTGAAACACTGCTTACCTTTTCACATAAGATATCATCAAAAGTAAAGCTATCCTAAAACGATGATTTGAAAGATTATGGTAAACTATGATAATTTGGAGTTTAGGAAAAAAAACAAGACCAATAAGTCAGTCTGTCCTTCTGTGTCTGAGAGGTCATGTGTTATACCCTAAACAGCCTAAGATACTGATACATTTTCACAGATCAACAACTGATACATTATCACAGATCAACAAGGAATGATGTTAGGTTTGTATTGATAGTAACCGTACGAAAGGACAAATAACACATAGAGTTTGAGTGTATCTGAAAGAAACCCTATACGGCCATGCTTTGTTTTCTTCCGGTCACACTGCATTGATAAAGAATGTGTTGTTCCGGTTATAACGGCAGTGAACTAGGTATAAACATCATTGATCTCCCTAATTAACCTTTCGAGTTGGTAAACGTAACTACGGCATGGATTGGGGTTGTGTATTGATTTGAAAATCAGATATCGACGAATCTATATAACCGTTCGTAATTGACATCTAAGGCGTAGGGATACCAATTGGTTGCTTCTTATACGGCAGGTACTTTTTACTATCGTTTGTCCATGCCACTAATATGTCAGTTTCTGTTTTTATCTCAAACTACTGATGGCATCCAACATGAAAACAAAATCTCTTTTGCTGTGATCGTACAACACTTGATTCGCAATTGTAACAACGGGGAGTGACAGAAGTTCACCTATTATTTTATCCATTGGTTAAATTGAGATGCTCGGTGATTGAAATAAATATACGTGTCAAATACTGTTTTAGTGTCTGTCTTACATCAAAATAACACTGATCTCATTTATTAATGTGATATATTAAAGCGGCTTTCTTTTGATCATTTGGGTTAAGTGTATGCGATGCATTTGATTTGTTGCAATAATAAAATCGACGGTGTGGCTTATTGTATATAAGACCATATTTATAACCAAAAGTTATATTTACACGTGAAACATTGTTACATTATACCATTTTCCTCTGAATTGGTTTTAAAGACTTAAAATTCAAGTCAAAATTAGGAATGTAAGTATAATTATTACTTTAATAAAACTGACAATTGTATAGTTAGGGATAAGCTAAAGTTTGCTGATAAGAACGATAATAATATTTGAATTTTATTAAATATATAGTATATAAATTATATTAATATATTAAAATTGTGATAAGACTTTGTAGAGAAGGAGATATAAACAGGTCTTAGAAATGTATACCTTCTGAATAGTAATTTTTCATCTACAAAAATATACGTTACAATACATGGTTCATTCTTTTCTTTCTTCTGACGCCAGTAAACGATGCATGTATGATCGTAAAAACGGAATGAAATATGATGTCCCGGCTCAAACTACAGACACTGTAATCCTAGACTCATTAAGACTTCCAGACAAAGAAGCATTGCCTATACACAATTCATCAAGTCTAACATTGCCAAAAATACTTTACAACAGATGTTTTGTGACAAGGAAATACGATTGCAACATCAACAGGGATACTAGATTTTATTTGAGAAGATCATCCAACATTTCTTTCTGCATACATTTAATATCAGTAAAACTTAATATATAGTTATTCTGAAAACAAACCGCTTTGAAGGGTTTGGGCACGGTGCGTGAATATTAGTTAGTTGCTCAATCTAGTATTTGTTAAGACTAAATGTAGTCGTTGTTAAAGGACGGTGGGTTTACCGTTCCCAACATTTAACAAGAAGTAGTACCTTCTGACAAGCTAGTACCATTTCAGTTGGCTTTATAGTTAAACCGATAGCCATATGGTATATGCGCCAATTTCATACTTAAGCGTTTGTGCGTTGGGGAATTTGTTTCCATGACCGGAAATGCCAGCACTGGTACGTATTCATTCATCTGAGTCGTTATTATTTTTCCTTCTCAACGAACTTATCTATGACCTGATCGGGATTTGTACAACCCGACGCTCTGGATTGCGAAAAAGCACACATTAACAAGACAGCGACATCGAGAAAAGTCAAAGTTGTGTTCATTCAATAGACATACAAAACACGGTACCGTTCAAAGCTTAAAAGGAATGCCGACAGTCCAGCCAAATGGGTTAAACCTTGTGGCATTTCAGAAATATGTCTTATGTTGAAACTCTTAAAGTCACCATTTAGACACCAATCAATTAGCTTTGATAGCTACCTTATAATAGAGAGTACTCGGTAGAATTTTCCATGATATAATTCCTGGGCCAAACAAAACGATTAATTCATAGCATTGTCTTGGCTGATATAGTTCTGATATAGGGTAGAACTGTCCTCGACATGTTTCTTATTCATTGAAACAGAACAACAGAAGTCAGAATCTAGAACCAACAGCATATTACTAGGTTAACCACATCACAGAAGTAACCATACTAGTAAATGGATTTCGAAAGGCTTTAGCTGCCAATTTGTTATAGGGTAAGTCTTCGAGGAATTCATATTTTCTGCATTACAATGGGCAGTTCTGGTCGGGTGAAAATCAAATGTATGATAATCCGGCATTCTAACTTACTTTTTTGTCAGGGATGACGTCAACAGTGTTCTTATTTTTGGAATAAGGCCATCCCCAAAAAGGTTCATCACATGGTATAATGCAATTACTTCTGTGATAGCAAACGTGATATCTATACATTTCCTTACTGTACTGTTATTTCACACCTTATGGATATTGCAAGTTGTCACGTAAAACATTACGACCGGTTACATGAAAAAACAGAAAGACATCATTTTAAAAAGACGTCCACAATACTTACATTCTCATTAAGTTATATATTGAAAACTTAATTTTAAACCACTAATTTATCGTTGTCACTCAACAGTTACGCTACAGATAATCATCCCCTTTTTAAATACCGAATTCTTCTGCTTGTTTCTTATTTAATTGTCTTACATATTTCTTTATTGTTAATGGCCTGAACATTTTGCCACGACATTGAAGAGATTTTGACTATCGCTGTAATTTTAAGTTAACCTGATGTCTTCTTTAAATATTTGTCCAAATATAAAACTTAGCTAACATGAAACACAGATGCCATTCGAATGTATAAAACTGGAGTACGCTTAGCGCTATGCATTAAATTAAAGAAACTCACCAAAGATATCTGTTTCTATTAATGTTGTAAAAAAAACCAAGGAAAAAAAAGGAGAAAGGGGAGAGAAGAGTGTCTCTCATGTAAGTAAATACTTGTGGAACTACATGCATTAGTTTAGATGTTTAGAAGTTTTCTGTGCTTTTTGAACCGGTATAAAAAAGAATGACAAAGTCCTATGAGCATTGCAACATATGCCAAAACTTTAAAAAGCATGGACAAGGTATTCACATGCAAGGCAAACGTTAAAGTAAGAACAAATCTGTGATGAGTCATTTTTTACTTAATAGAGCAAATCCAACAGTTACCGCCTTGGAACGGTCAGTCGGCAAAAGGAACGGACGGGTGTGCTTACACCGGTTTTACATAGCTCTAACCTCGCACTTCCTCTGGGGGTTTTCAAATGCAAGCAATGAAAAGAAAACCGATCTATTCGAATGAAATCTATTCTAGCGCTGACGTGTCTTTGATAAGTTGTGACGAAAGTAGAGACGCCATTGAAAAATAATGTCTACATAGTATTTAGAAGAGAAAGAAAAGTATTAGTTCTATTAGAAGAAAAAAAAATACTTCTATCAACACCTTATTTATGACGTTGAATATAACATTGCTCCATACATGTGTATTTTACGATTACGTTTATCTAAAATAAATACATAAATAACCAATAAATATATAAATAAATAAATAAATGAAATAATAAAATAATACAACAAAATAAAATGAAACATAAAATAAAATAAAACATAAAATAAAACAAAATAAGATAAATAAAGTTTTCTTGTCTCTTTAATAGTTCAGACAGTTCATAAGCCTTCTAATAGCGAGAGAAACTTACTGAGATGCAACGACCATAGAAACGAAGTCGCCAAGCTTATCCAATTTACCGCATCGCTGCATCTAGCGTGGAAGTAACACGATTGTGATAACTGTATTACTGACACCGGTTGGATCTGTATAATAGGTTTAAGCCATTTGTGTACACTGTAATGTCAACAGAGACATTGACAAATACCATACTTGACTAAAAATGGAAATCCGTCGTCTTGTTGACCTTTTGATAAATCTGAAAATCCCTGAGGAGTTAAGGCCTCGGAAGACATCATTATATATGTGTGTGTGTGTGTATATATATATATATATATATATATATATATATATATATATATATATATACATTATATACATGTTTAGATAGTTAATTGGTTATTAGAAACAACAACATTACATGTTATATTCGTATTTATGCTTAAAATGTCAAGCGTGTTTTCTGTGCATGCCAATTTACGGAGAATACCGAGTACATTCTAATAAGCTGTTAGAAGAAAATGTAATAAAACGCATGCAGATTGACTTCTGTCAAACATTGGTTACTTAGCGTTTAAACCATGCAATATTGTTGTTTTTCATTAAGCGTATATTTCTTTTAAAAGACGCAAAAGAAACGGAACGCAGTCATATAAATGTAACAATGTGTTCATTTACTACTAAAATAGATTGATAATTTTGGTCATAAATACGTTCCCTTCTTAAAGTGTGACGACACTCCATTGGCATCTCAAAAACCAATTATAAGTAAACACAGGTCACTGTTTTCCACGATCCCATAATACATAGTTCTTGGCATGTTGATATATATAATTTGTTGAGTGTTTTTTTGTGTTGCTATTTGTTTAATCTAGCCTTGAACATCATTTATATCACAAAGATGTATAAAAGATAAGATAAATACGAACACGATGTTCATATTTAAGACGGAAATATTTAACACCTGTATAATTACTTGAAATAACAAACATATCTTCAGATTATTTTCATATACCTTAGCAAGGGAATAATCTACTTACTTCAATATGTTAGCATTTATCTTATCGGGAAAAAACACAAACCTTGAAATAAGCCCTGGTTGAAACCTATCAAACTTATATGGTAATTGATGTTGATATTCGAATACAAAAATTGTGCCGGTCTCAATGGATGATAAAACTTTAAAATTGTAGCTTGTGCGGTAAAGCTATGCTCTGCCATACAGGCAATCCCAAGTTTGAATCCTACAAATAGCACCCCCTTTTTATATTTGTTTAGTACTTATTGTCATTTGGTTATTTTTATCCTAATAACAACTACTGAAATTTATATAATATATAAAAAAAACCCTTTTGAAATAGCGCAGGACACCTTTTTTAGGGGAATAATTTAAAAGCAATCACAAATGGAAATAAGAACATATTGTTTAATGTACATATATTACCTAAGGCTCAAATAATTTACTGAAAATCACTAGACTCGAAATTGTTTCTTGCAATAAAAATATGTTCAGACAAATAAATAATGACATAAATATTGTGCTAGAACTATACAGGTATAATAAACTTTGTTTATGTCCATCACTTTGTTTCTCTGTATGAATCGAACCTTTGAAAAATATGTTCATAAATACGCTAATGAATATACTAATTACATCAATATTTTATAAAGCATTATGATTTTATCTACATACATGTATATATTCTAAAAGATGTATACATTTGTTATACGTAAGAGTAAACCTAATTTTACTACCTTTAAAATGTCATTAAAAACAATTAAAAAGAACTAGAGAGTTTAAATTATCAATACAATAAACACCTATGTTGATGTCCTAATATTTGTTTCAATTGTTAAAAAATAGGAGCTTAAAAAGATTTAAAAACGTACAAAGACAAAATGTCAAAGACAAAATGTACACGCATATATCAACTGATATCACCCGAGTTGTTTGTTTTGTAGCATTTGGAAAACACAGAAAAAAACTTTTCTTTTTATAGTATCACCAAGCTTCTTCCGCTTAAAACATCAAAAGTATGAATATATTTTATTAAAAAACAACAAGAACAATAACAAAAACAAGGATGAAACGGGGACAACGAAATGACTTAGTGTTCATTAACATTCTATCATTGTAAATAATATTCATTAACACATTACAGGTTTTCCTACTTTCAATATTTGGACTGTTTAACAAAACATTCATCATTAAACTGATCGAAACTGTACGGATATTATCTATTATATTGGATATTATATTATTAAATCACCATTTTACTTAAAGAAGATATATAATCCAGAACAAGATATCAAAAAACAATTTAGACGGTCGTGGTTTTGTTCTAATAATAAGCCTTTTCTTGCAAAATACGATATTATAATGTAACAGCATTAGAACAAAACCACGACTATCTAAATTGTTATATATATACACACGCGCACGCACGCACGCACGCACGCACGCACGCACGCACGCACGCACGCACACACACACACACACACACACACACACACACACACACACACACACACACACACACACACACACATATATATATATATGCGTGTTGTCATAAGAGCACGACCAATGCCAATTATAGAATCATACCTGGTACATTTTACAATGCTTAGCCATTAAATACAAAGAAACTATCTATTATAAAATATAAACAATCTGAGAAGCAAGCATCGCTTAAGACGCCCCAAAAAATGTCTCGATTGCTTTCAAACTTTCAATTTATTGCCTAAATATGACAATATTGTTTCCGCTACAGTGCATTCCAACGACCAGAACCCTTGTTTGTTTGTCGTTTGGATAAGTTTATGGTCGTCTGCACGTCTGTCTGGGGCCAGACTGTCTGCGCAAGAATACCTGGTTTGCATTTCTAGAAGTAGAAATTCTTTCTTTGGCTGCAGCATATGGCGCTATTATGGCAATATTGTGTAAATAACTGCTCTTGTTTTCTACAATTGTTTTGGATAAATTCGAGTCGTTAAATAAATACAGCAAAGATTTGCATATGTTGTGTGCAAGAAAAGAGAAGTTATTGTTATGGCTTTCGTTCAACGGGAATTTTAGAGAGCTCTTTTGTTGGAAACGATAAAGAGTCAGTAACTGGCCGGGCTTCAAAGACGTTGGTTATGAGCACCAGTTTAAAAGAAAAGCTTACGAAAGAAACACTTATTAACTTACACATGAACCATTTTCAATAGAAGAAAGATGTTATATCGTTAGATGAACGTATGAATAGAATGCTAAGTGTACTGAAAATGAGAAATAAATGTGAAAATTGACTCAGTGATTTTTCAAGAGTCGATAAAAACAAAATCATTCAAGGGCCAGAATTTTACTACTATTCTACCGGACGTGAAAATGTAGTTTTATTATAATAATAACAGAAATATTTATATGCCACATGTTAAACGCCAAATAACAACCAATTGAAAAAATTATTTAAAAACCCGCACTGGATATTGGTTTTTCGATTATTTTTCTATACATGCACCACAACCGTAAAATACTGATCAAGAGAGATTGAACGTCGGAGAAACAGTGGTGTATGTTCAAAATATAGCTTTTAAAAAAGCATTGCAAAAATTGACAATGGTAAAACACTTTCAATCAGACATTTTTGTCTTCGCGTATGTGCGCAGCGTCTGTATTTAATCGTCCCTGGAAGTCCTAAGGAGGTAAGAAAATGAAGTGCGGCGCTTTCAATCATAGAATTGCGGTTATTATATAATTTTGGGGAATATCAGAATTAAGATAGACTGCAGTTTAAAATGTTGCTACATCATTACTTGTCACTTGAAATTGTTCCATACATGTATATATGACTTGTTAAATTTAAATTGCATTTGTATCGACGGTGTACTATGTGCACGTCAAATATTATGATCAATTCTGTTGCTTGTTTTCACATGCGCTAAAAGACAGTTCATTTATAAAAATTTGAGACATGAACATTTGACGGCATTGTAAATATTTTAATAACAACAAGGTCTTGCTGTTTCTTAGTATTGTCGTTGCTAAGGCAAACATGTTGATGAACAGAACCACGATGGCGACCTTTGAGACTGTGCATCAATACTTTTCTAAAAATGCGATTGTAGACAGAGAATGTACCATCGGAGGAATCTGGATGACTTCGCACAAACTGAGGAAGTTACTCTTGTCTGTCGTTATTTGACACAAGTACTCGTTACATGCCAATTAGTGGCTGGCTATTAACCAATCAAGTCCAATTACGACGTTTATCTCTATTGTAGGGAGCCTAGTGTATCCGATGATGGACGGATCCCTCGGGAAAGCCTATAATTTGGAGTCTACAGTGGGACTGCAGCAACAACCAGCAGCCAGGACTATATCTGGATATTAGATCAGGAAGGTCAATTCCACTGACTGCTGTACTGACCTTGGTATACTGACTCAAAAATTGAGAACACGAAGGGCAAGTTGCATGACCGAACTGTATTGAACTGTTAACCGGAATCTTATGTTTTAAACTATATTTAATAAGAATTGGTTCAAGCAGTTATTTATTCGGTTATTTCAAGGTGTATATATAAGAAGTTTGACTTTTAGTGAAATATAATATTAAAGAAGCGTACCAAGAAGTAACGACCACATTAAAATTTATGCTAATTGTAATGCAATCATTTATTGAATGAAGCAACGATCAGATCCACGCGAAACAAAAGGCAATCAATGAAAAATTATTACAAACTTGCTGTCTTTTAACAAAAACTAAGTTATAAATCGCCATTTACATTTGAGTTTAAGTACAACAATAATATACAACTGGCTAAGAAACGGGGTATATCGCTACTGCAATTAGCAAATAGAAGGAGAAGGCAAAGGACAAAAAGTGAGGTATAATATTCCCTTCCCTAACATTTGAAAGGTTTGAATAAGTACGCATTTTTGCCTCCAACTGTACGACTACCTCCTCGGTCGTAATACAAAAATATCCACTGTTAGAATTGTCAGATATTTGTTGTTTTCAGCTGGAAGGAATCTTTATTATTTATTATTTTTGTCAGATAACTGATCCGGAACTGTTTGGTTCAAAATTAGGACTTGTACAGCGGAAAGATAGTGTTACATGCATTTGATATAGACAAACTGTCGGATTTCACCTATAACAAGCACGAAAAACATTCAGGAAGTGCTAGGTTGAAGTGCTCATCAAACTTTAAGCAGCCCAGTCGTCTCTTTGCCGACTAACCGTCCCAGTATCTGTTCGCATTTTTTCTTTGTTTCGTCTAAGTTTGTATTGCTTTTATATTAACTTGTAATACATTTGCCAAAAAGTACATTCTTTTTTCAAGTTTAAACAATTGTGGAAATTTTCATAGAACTTGTTCAAATATCCTTATCAACGAATAGGTCTCGAGATTTTAAATCAGAGTGATGTAGTTATTTGAGGAAACAATAACTTCCAAAGTGGTCTTTAAAGACACACTAATGCACTCATTTCCATGGAAAATAACAAAAGAGAACCAACACCTTAAATTACTCTACAACCTTTACAGTTTATTCTGATTTTATTTCTTTGATTGCCTCACTCCTATCTCCCATGAGAAGATTTACCCTGACATATCGTGGCGTGGGAGGCGCTACAATACGTACAGGATGCTCTTAGCAACAATTATTCTAGGAGTCGGTTTATTGCAACTCTTCTGAAGCGGCTTTTAACACCTGGTGAAGGGGAGGGAGCGTGGGAGAGAGGAGAGGGAGCAGTAGTGTGTGTGTGTGCGTGCGTGTGTGTGCGTGTGCGTGAGTGTGTGTACGGGCGTATGTGTGCGCGCGTGTGTGCGTGCGTGCGCTGTGTCTGTGCGTATGTGTGTGCGTGTGCATGTGCATGTGTGTATGCGTGCGTGTGTATGTAAGTGCGTGCGCGCGTGTGTGTGCATGCGTGTGTGTGTGTGTGTGAGAGCGGGTGTGTGTGTGTGTATGTGTGTGTGTGCGGAACTAACCATTGTGCACACCGCGCTGTCGATTGCTGGAGCAAATATATTGTGGAAAAAGAAAAAAACATTTTATTCCGACAGGCCTAACTGCACCTTCTTGTAAACTATGTTATTGTATTCAGATGGGTAAACAATATATCACGCCCAAAACTGTTTGTTTTATTTGCTTTTTGTTTGTGAAACAAACGACGCTTTTATGACAATAATAGCGGCGCCAAGCTTCTTTAGTCAGAAAAGACCCCCAAAAAACTTTGGGTAGAACCACCGGCGCACCGTAAGTCAGCTGAAAGATCGTCTCGCAATACATTTTAGCCACGAGCGCCATCTATTGACATAAGATGGCATATATTATAGGATATGAGCCTAGCATTTGCTGAGTCTCAGTTTTTTTCTCCTTGCATTTGGCAATCAACTGATCATAAGGATGTATGGATTGTTAATCAATATGTTTGTATTTTAAAAGAAAGTAGAGATTTTTGTTATACTTTGAATGTAAAATTATAATAGTTTGTTATCATTAAAACAAAACAATGATATTTTCGTTAGAAATTGAAGGTACATATTTTGTTATAATTTAGGACACGGGGACTGTTTTAATCAAAATTTGAAAAATGATAATTTTGAACTTAATCATAGTATATAATTATAGTCATATTTGAAACGACACATTAAAACTTTCATTAAAGATTTAAACTACATTATGATATTTTTGTTATAACTTATCAAAGTTCATAATGTTCATTTCAACTCAACATTCAAGTTCATAATAAATGCATTTAAGATAATAAGTCAAGGAACTTCCAACATCTGCAGGAAATGGGTATCGCAGGAGGCGGCAGCCATCTGTAAAAGTTTTCAATTAAGTGTTTCTACAATATTGTCTATTCAAATACCTTACCATCCTGCAAGCTGACTGCTTAAAAACAGAAGTTTGTCTACATTAAATCATATCTTAAACAGTGAGACCTTCAAAGCAAAATTAATAATGTCAGCTAATTGCACCGACTTACACAGCGACGCACACATTTTTATATACATGTACAAACTATACAAACAATTAACATGCAAGTTTGAAGAAGGGTCTCAGCCCTTGGAGTCAATATTTTGATAAAAGATCGTGTTTGACAATCAATGTCCACTTGCGTCTGGATCTCGTCACGTGACTTGTATCGGAACCCTTTTAATATTTTCATCCAATTATTTCCAAGTATACACACTATTAGCTCACCGACGCCGCCGCTAATTAGATTTGAAACTAATTATCCTGCTTCTTTTGTCACAGAACCTTCTCATTTATATTTATTGTGTCTGTTGGTATGTTTGCAGAACTTTTTTTTTCAGTGTCAGCAGTTTGGCCGCGTTCGATAAACTATTGTGGCATTGAAATCGACTTTAAAGGTAGCATCCGACAGTTGGATAATATTTTCTGTCAAACAATCGTATAAATTATTGTTACTTGAAAAGATCCCGGGAAATGGTGTTAAGTAATTGCTTTACATCTATGTAAAAAGTGGAACACGACATTCCACTCGTTATAACAAACATGTATTTCCTATCTGAGCCACGTTGCACGGTAAGTTATTTTTAGACACAGAGAACCACATGACCACTTACTTGTGAGATCATGTTATATCGTCATCCTCATTGAAGACCATAGTTACTAAAATCTGAACTCCCTCTAGACAGAGGTAAATGTGAAATTGACACACAAAAACAACAAAACAACAAAAACACAGAAACAAGTCATAACACACACAAATAAAACCAACAGTTCCAGCCGTAAAACTGTCAGTCGGCAAAAGAACCAACAGGGGTGATTAATTTTTTGTGTGCGGAGCGTTCAAAATCAAAGTAAACAATATCTCATTGAAGTAAGACAATTAACAGCAAGCTTCGTTATCGGGCGTTAAATCGGATTAAAGAATATTATATACGTCAAATGACGTACACTCCACATCCTCTTTTCCAAATTATAAAAGGTTTAGTTAAACCGACCAACAGATTTAACAAAATCTCTTGAGCAGCAGCATTCTCACAAACGTGATCAGATGTTATATTTTATTCCATTTTTTCAATTTGCTTTAACACAGTTTTCTATATAATTTAAATTGCATTTTTTACCAAATCGCTACAAGGAGATAAGGACACCGGGTACAACATATGTAACTATACAGCACACAGGAATGTTAATGAAAACATACCACTGAGGTTTATAGAGGTACACAGTCTTCATTAATGCTTTTAACACGATATGCTTTCATAGCAAATGCTTTTTGGGTAAATGTGATCCGAATTGAAGAAAAAAAGTCAACAACATCATTTGAGTGTACTCGGACTCCCACTTATTATACAATATAAAGCTTGGTTTATTAGAAAGATACATGCATATGGCATAATTGTGTGAAAACAATGGTAATTAAATGCTAACACGTCATCCATATACTTCATTCAATCTGCATTTTTTTACTTATAGTCACCACGTCGAATCGTGTTCCTCTTAAAAAGATTTTAAAAAATGAAAGAAAATAAACATTTGGATTTATTGTAACTAAATGTCCGGAGAGTTGCATTTTAACGCGCGGTTTGCAAAAACATGTTTTCTGCCTAGTCTTACCTTATGTGACGTGGTTCGCGTTATTTGTATAGCCCAAGCAAAAGATGTTTAGAAACAGGCTAAAACATCTTACAGATCTGAGCTCCATTTATCATGATTAAACTTGCAGACGATGGTAGCCTAAACATGGGCAAGAATAGCATCCGCCCGCACATTGGTCCAAGGCACGGAAACTTAAAAAGAACGTAATGAAGTTGCTTTGACTTGAATGGAGCTTAAACATACGTGATAAGGGCAACACTGCAAGGCGTCTTGTCATTGTGTGTTCAATGAAGATGGCACTCCCAACCTAATTGTGGTTGACATGGAGAGGTTTGGATGTCTTTGGTATATGCCTCCCACACCAAGCATGCTGTCAAAGGGACAGTTAGCGTCATCTAGCGAGAGATGGAACGTGTAGAAACGGAAATACCTGTTGCGGTTTTGGCATTAAACCGATGAACTTAAAGTGGTAATGATGTTACTTTAACGGAACTTTCAAATCAGAGAGATCCATAGAAGTGTTATATTTGGCTGAAGTTGACTATGATTGAACATAAATACAGTTTGTATCCCAAACGTTCATTAATCTTTAACAATCAGCGCGCATGCGCGCGGCGTCTATATGTAATTCGTTACTGGAAAGAGAAAAAAACACTAATGGAATGGCGCCATGTTGTTTTATAAACAAGTGAAGCGCGGCGCTTTCATGCACTTAAATTTCGGTTTTTATTCAACTGAATATCAGAATTAATAGAGTGCAGATTAAAAAGTGACCATTTGCACCATTACCTATCAGCTTGAAACTGATTAATGTTCTATATGTGTATATATGATGTATTTAATTTTAAAATATCATTAGTAACGACAATGTTCTATGTACACGTCAAATGTTTATTCTTTTGTTTGTATTCGAATCTTGTCTCATGAGTCTAAAGACAATGCATAATTGCAAATAATTTGAAGACATGAACATTTGCAATTATTTCAATAGCAACAAGGTTTTCCCGGTTTCTGATCGGTTTGTTGTTAGACAGAAATGTTCCAATGTTGAGCAGGATCCTCGACGGCGACCTTGATGCTTTGCATAGATGCTTTCTTATTTATATAATGAAATGCAATGACATTGATGCGAAGGGTCTAACGTGAACCCCGCTAATCAACACGCATTTAACAAACATACATTATCTTACTAAAGCTCGCATTAAAAGTTATGTTGTGTACTGGTTCGCTTAGAAGGGGCGGATCCAGAAAATTTTGGTGGAGGTGAGGGCGGGTGTGTGTGCGGGGATATGAATCAAGGTCCATTAACTATATCGCAGTAAATACTCTCTCTCTCTCTCTCCCTCTCTCTCTCTCTCTCTCTCCTCTCTCTCTCTCTCCGTCTCTCGTCTCTCTCTCGTCTCTTCCCTTCTTCCTCTCTCTCTCCCCTCATCTGCTCCCCCTCTCTCTTTCTCTCTCTCTCTCTCTCTCTTTCTCTCTCTCTCTCTCTCTGAAACTAATCCGGCTGAACATGTTGACTTATTTAACCAGGACAACGGTTGATGAATTGATTGATTTCGATCTAGAATTTCAACGCAGCTAATGCCGTTAATAGGTGACCTAATTTACGACCACCAATATAATACATATAACATATAACATATTACATATAACATACTTTTATTGGCATTATTTTACATATAAATATAGCCAACATACATGATAATATACAATCTCTACATAACGAACAAAGGGTGTTAGTATTTGCATAGAAGTGGAATTGTTAATGTGTTTAACATAAGGAAGTTATTATGTGTTGCTTAATTGGAAAGCATGGTATACAAATTTTGCAATATTTCGTGAGACATTAACATTTTCAGTTTTAAGGAGAGAGGCAAATTTATGCAAAGTAGGCCAGTGACAAAAATATGGTTTCAAATATTCTTTTCTTAATTCTCTGTATTTCGTAAAGTAAAAAATGGTATTCCGTTTCAACTACGTTCATCGAACAGTGTATGCATTTCCTGTCTTCTAATGGTGTATTGTCGTATCTACCTGTTTCAACGGCCAAGTCATGAAAGGATAGTCTGAACTTTGTCAGTGACGTTCTATATTTATTAGCAGTTACACTGCTTAAGTATTGTTTCTCTTTCAAAATTGCATTTAAATAAACAATAATTGAATTATGTATATTAATACGTGGCTCACCTGTGTAAAATGATGACGTAATATTACTATCAAAAAGAGGTCAACTACAGACCAATTACATAAGCATTAGGTACACAAACAAATCTTAAATCCTAGTAATTTAGCAATACACGTTGGTAGCATTATTTATAATGCCCTATGCACTAAAATGACCAATATTTACTCGTACGTTTACTGCCAGTCGGTATGATAGTCAATATCATAATAATTAATCAAAATTGAATCAATGTCGATTAACAATGAAATAAATCACCATATGTATATTTAATGTATTGACAGATTCTGGCTGTACGTGAATTTGACAACGACGTAAGAAGCCCTTGTATATAGTAATACGAAGTTGTTACAAAAAGTAGTCATCTTATATTTAGACAAACATTGTTATTAATGGAATCTAAGAGGCAATAATCACTGAAGACGGAAAGCCTATAGTATTCATTGCAAATTATCAGTAACAGATGACAGGTGTGATAAAATATAGTGCGTGTTTAGATCGCTTTCGGAAAAGTTAAAAATAAAGTGCGTGTTTAGAACGTTTTGTGAAAAGTTAAAATTATAGTGCGTGTTTAGACCGCTTTATGAAAAGTTTAAATTATAGTGCGTGTTTGGAACGTTTTGTAAACAGTTAAGAATATAGTGCGTCTTTAGATCGCTTTATGAAAAGTTAAAATTATAGTGCGTGTTTAGAACGTTTTGTAAAAAGTTAAAGATATAGTGCGTGCTTAGACCGCTTTATGAAAAGTTAAAATTATAATGCGTGTTTAGAACGTTTTGTAAAAAAGTAAAAAATATAGTGCGTGTTTAGATGGCTTTAATAAAAAAAGTTAAAAATATAGAGCCTTTTAAATCGCTTTATGAATAGTTTAAAAATATAGTTCATGTTAGATTCATTTCTGACAACTTTAGACATGCAACTTAACTCGTTGAAAGTATCAAAATACATTGTTTTTTGTGTGCTTTATCTTATTACTACGATTTTCATGTTAAAGATATCTAATTCACCAAAACTAAAATTAATTAAAACGATTAGAAATTTAATCCTAAAATCTTAAGATAGTGTAACATTATATTGCTAATCATACTACGATTGACATGTTGACAGTTGCAAAATTAAAAATGCGATTAAAAATAAGACACGTTCATGTAATAGAATATTAACTTTATAATTGAAATACGTTAGCGAATACGTGTTAGGTCTATGGCGGGTATTTGTGAAAATAGTTTTCGACGTTAGAGATATCAAATGTTTGACACTGGCGACACAAACGGGACTCCCATGTCCTCTTGTGGTGTTTTGTGAAACAAGACTCCATATACTTAATTCACTAACACCATATAATCATGAGGCCGCGGTTTGGACCATGTCAAAATTTGTTTAATTAAAATTGTTATGTTCGACCTACAGACATTTATGTTAAATCCATTATAAAAAAAACAACTTTGCGTAAAATATGTCAAGAATTTTTTTGTCATATTTTATCTGACCTGTTTTGCAGTACTTTATAAATTTAATTTTACCACAACGATTCGTGCGCATATAGATCTGTATATTATGTATGAGAATATATGCTAGTTACACAACGTCAAAGAATACGTTATACGTTTCTTTCATAATATTTCTTGATTTGCCGTTTATAACTAGTTGAAAACACGAACACAGTTTTATACTTGGCATTTTTTTCCACATATTTACATATATGACTACTTATTGCTATAACTTCGTTTTACTCATACGCAACGGCTTCATACGCCATTTGTCAAATACATGTACAGCTAGACTCTGTCAAAAACATCAAATATACAAAGGGACCGCTTCCGTTTTGTCAATGGGTAATTTATTTTTGTAAATAATAATTCTTAAATGATATCGAAGCTATTTTGATTTATTATTATGCTATTGGCTAACCTCACTTGCGGTTAAATACCACAGGTAACTAATTCACTGATGGTCACTTCACCTTTTCCGGTGTTTTCTGTCACACCGCCATGCGCCTCTAGCAAACCTATAGGAATATAGGACTATGTTTAAAAGGAAAATGACGTTTTGGATGACAGGTACCTGGTTTTACACAGTTGACAGACGACATTGACCTCTGGTTACTTACTGCGGGTGTCCGTAGGATAAAAAGCACCGTATATTATACGGTCACTCACATCACCAAGTGAAATAAATAGCTATGAATACGTATTACCTGCGGTGACAACTGGATTGATCGGAATCATTGCCCTCTCGGTTCAAAAAGCATTCTCGTTGCCAGTATATAAATGTATATTTGATTGAAGTTGGTGCTTTGTTGGTTCATCTTTAGACGCTTTCAAAGATAGTAATAAAGCTAATTCAATTGAGGGAGATACACTATTCATTTGGTTTTGACCGTACGCAGCTCGCATGATACCACACCCAGTTACACGACACCAGGCTCAGGTGGTAGAGCGTCGGCTTGTGGATCGGAAGGTCGCGGGTTCAAACCCCGGCCGGGTCAAACCAAAAACCAAAAAAACTAAAGTTGGTAGTAGTGGCTTCCCTCCTAACGCTCAGGGCTAAGGGGACAGCATTACGCCTGACTCGTCGGTGTCAGTATAATGGACCGGCCGGGTTCAGTCCCTGGGCACTTTATAAGTGCCCCTGTGCTTTAATGATAGAAATGTCGGCAAATCCCATCCCATCCCAGGCCAATCAGTGGTTGTGAAATTATTTACTTGAGAGTTAGCAGAAGGGAACTGTACAACTTCCGTTTCAGCGACTTCTGTTTGTCGCATCGCCCGGGTTCGAACCCACGGCCTCCCATACGTGCATTCGATGGTATACCAATGACACTCAATTGTTACGATCAAAACGCTGGCAGTGAAGGTTAAACATTTGCGTTATTATTATAACTGGATTCGAAAACTATTTTAGGACATAAAGTCGGTCTCCTGTATCTCCTTGTATCTATTGTATCAGCATCATACCTAGGTTCGAGTCCAGGTAGAGGACGCGAAGGTACTTAATGTTGTGATTGCGCCGATGGTTCAGCCCAGATATTTGTCTTGTGGACTTCCTCCAGCCAAATTAGCTGAATATCGCTTAAATGACCACATTTCTGTTGTTGTAACATAGAGAAAACACAACACCTAACAACAACATCAGAACATAAACGTGTGAACGTAGGCGGCTGTAAGCTGATATTGGTCTATATGCTTGAGGTGTTTCGCTGCGTATCATAGCTGAATAACGAACTTTTTGACAGTAGCGATGTATAGGACTCGTACAGAAGAATTAAATAACAAAACAAACAGGACACAAAATTAATTATCGACTCGTTAATTTAATGAATACGCAATGATTAGCAATAAAGGAAGTATCTGGAGGACGTTCATAATGCAAATCCACGAATAATGCTGATTAAAATCCTGTTTATTATAACCTAAAGCGTACAACATGTACTCGTTAACATTTAACCGCACATAAATTTAATCGATTTTAAAGGTGGTATCCGACAGTTTGGATCAAACATATGTTCAATAAGCTTCTTGATAAACTACCACTGCCTGAAAAAGATCTCGCAAAATTCGGTTTATTGATCTCCTACACCTGTCAGAAGAGTGAACCATAACGCCACAATCGTTATTACAAACGTGTATTTCCTATCTGAGCCACGGTGCAAAGTTAACTATAATTAAACAAAGAAAACCCTGTGACTATTTATGTTTGAGCTCATCCACGTCATCCGCTGTGACGTCGATGTCTATTTTAGTAGGAATCCCAATCGTTATTATTTATTTGAACAGGATGGACATTTTAAGTGTTGATTAAAGAGTTTTACGGCCATAAAATTGAAATACTGCTGAAAAATCTTAAAAGGTTAGACTAAAGTATGATTGGTTTTTGCAGCAGTTATGCACAAATACCCCGAACAGAGGTGAGATATCGTTACATATTTTAGATATAGGCAAACTGTCGGATGGTACCTTTAAAAGTGAGAAGGTATTTCGTTTAGCCTTTGCTGTCGATATACGCTATAATTAAAAAGCTTATATTTCGATCTGGCCTATTTATTATAATGAAATTTTATCTAATCAAACAAAGTATGTTTGAGTACCCGTCTTTCGCTATAGATAAATATCCATTTAAACACCCCCTGCAGCCTTTACTTGTCTATAAGCGGGGCAGGTCATGCAAGGTGGCAATATTGGAAGGTAAATAGAATTGAATACCTTTACAAAGAAAATACCAAAGGAGCGCAGGATGAATAAGAATTTTGAGAAAAAGATATTGAACATTGCGCGAAATGCATTTTGACAGATAAAAACACGGCATAAAAACAGATAATGAACCGAAATCTTCAAAAGGTGAACGGTGACTGTACGTATTCAGAAAATTAAGTTGATGATTATTATAAGATGTCGTTTATTATAAAAGCCAACAAAACAGTAAGATATCGCTTTAAGTAGACAAGAAACAAAAGTAGAAGTGTATATTGCAATGAGGAGATGGTGTTTGTACTATAAAAGAAAGTGGACGAGAGATTAATGAACAAGAGGGAGAGAAAGTAAGTGGAAATGCAAAAGAATAACGTGGGAAAGAGGACTGGAAAGAAAGATAAAGGAATACAGAAGAAATGAATGGGGAGAAAGAAAGGTAGAGTAAAGACAGAGGAATGGTGTGTGTTTGGGGGGGGGGGGGGGGTGAGGGCTAGGAAAGGGGGGTGGGGGTGAAATGATAGAACGTTAAAGGGGTGGGAAGTAAGAGAATGGTAGAGGAAAGGGTGAGGAATTTAATAGAGAGATGAAAGAAGTGAGAGAACGGCAAAGAAAATAGAGCTAAAGCCAGGGAAGTTATGCAGAATGGTTGGGAAAGCATGGAATACAAGGAATGGGTAAGGATCGGTAGAAAATGAAAGGAAGTATAAGGACGTGTTAAATCGTGTTTTTTTAATGTTTATAGGTCTTATCGTCCTACCAACAGTTTTCAGTTTTCTGGAGACGGTGTCCACTCGAAGCAAGTACAATGATGCCTTAACTGTGTATATATAGCATGTCGTAAATACCTGGCCTGATACGACATCCAGTCACATGATCCCGACACCGGAACGACCAGTCGTGGAACTACCCTTATATTTGCTTATGTGTCGTGAGATTGGGGGGGGGGGGGGGGGGGGGGGGGGGGGGGGGGGCTGGGGGCTTTTAAGGGGAAGAATAAAAACGGTTAACTAATTGACAATAGTGAAAAGGTGAACTGAAGAAAAGGCGGTTTGAACTAAGAAGGAGAAAATGCGATCAGAGAGAGAGAGAGAGAGAGAGAGAGAGAGAGAGAGAGAGAGAGAGAGAGAGAGAGAGAGAGAGAGAGAGAGAGAGAGAGAGAGAGAGAGAGAGAGAGAGAGAGAGAGAGAGAGAGAGAGAGGGAGAGAGAGAGATAGAGAGAGAGAGAGAGAGAGAGAGAGAGAGAGAGAGAGAGAGAGAGAGAGAGAAAGGTAATAAAGTAAGAAAGATAGAATCAAGTTATTAAGATATATTAAAATATATTAAGTTATTATGTTTACTTTTTCTCTTTATTCCAAACGAATGAAAGTCGTTAAAATGAGACTGAGTAAATGTTTCCTACCCTAGAACAATCTTTCATATTCTTACGCGTAGAATCTCAGGCATGACAGAAAGTGTAAAAATAAAACCCATCGCAAATCAGGTGATACGAATTCTCGTAAACCTAGTTTTCCAGTAAACAAATGCATGCTCAAGCCCTGCGAGTGTCTATGTGGAGGTAAAAAGCACGACACAAAATCTGGTGCTTCAGTCAGTGACTGTGTCTACTGAGAGGAAATGTTTTCTGCTAAAAAAAAAGAAAAAAAAAGGAAAAAAGAAAAAAAAAGAAAAAAAAAGAAAAAAAGAAAAAAAAAGAAAAAAAAGAAAATATATATAAAAAAGAAAATATAAAAGAAAAAAAAGAAAATAGAAAAGAAAAAAGTTATAGAAAGAAAGACAGAAAGAAAGGAAAAAAGAAAGAAAGGAAGAAAGAAAGAAAAAAGAAAAAAAAGAAAGAAAAAACCAGCTGCCAAGTATATTCTATAGGTAGCATCAAAAACATTTTAAAACGTTACAATGAGACAAACATGAATGTTTTGTTTTACAAATTATTATCTTCCCAAACAATAGTCTTTGTTCAACAGCTTTAAGTATTGATATAAGAATTTGCCTTCACATTCCGGTTGAGTACTTTCTTAATGGACAGTTTTGTCTTTATATCATCTTCTTTAGTCCTCTACATGCTAGAAACACCTATCAACCTATAAGCATTAATCATACCCTACCCTAATGGTGTTTCCAAGCAAATAAAGTGTTAATAATAAACACACCTCACCCTAATGGTGTTTCTAGCAAGTAAAGGGTTAATATAAAACACACCCCACCCTAATGGTGTTTCCAGCAAGTAAAGTGCAAACATAAAACATACACCACCCTAATGGTGTTTTCAGCAAATAAAGTGTAAACCCTACCCTAATGGTGTTTCCAGCAAGTAAAGTGTATACTCCACACCAATGGTGTTTCCAGCAAGTAAAGTGTATACCCAACACGAATGATGTTTCCAGCAAGTAAATTGTATACCCGACACTAATGATGTTTCCAGCAAGTAAAGTGTATACCCGACACTAATGATGTTTCCAGCAAGTAAAGTGTATTCCCCATCCTAATTGTGTTTCCAGCAAGTAAAGTGTATACCCCATCCTAATTGTGTTTCCAGCAAGTAAAGTGTATACCCAACCCCAATGATGTTTACAGCCAGTAAAGTGTATACCCGACACTAATGATGTTTCCAGCAAGTAAAGTGTATACCCAACACCAATGGTGTTTCCAGCAAGTGAAGGGTATACCTCACACCAATGGTGTTTCCAGCAAGTGAAGGGTATACCTCACACCAATGGTGTTTCCAGCAAGTAAGGTGTATACTCCACACCTATGGTGTTTCCAGCAAGTAAAGTGTATACACCCACCAATGGTGTTTCCAGCAATTGAAGGGTATACACCATACTAACAGTGTTTCCAGCAAGTGAAAGGTTTAATATAATGAACCCCACGCTAATGGTGTTTCCAGCATATAAGAGGTTAACACACCATTTACGCCAATTTCCTTAAGATTTTCTTCGTGTCTTAATCTTAGAAATAGGTCTAATCAAAGTACATTAACAATGGTACAGCTTTCATCAAGTATACATGTGTTTATATATATGTATGTAATAGTTTACTTAAATGATAGATTACGAATAATCAGCATGATTACATTTATACATCTAAAAGGAAACATTAAACACTTGTTCTAACAGCAGTCATTAAAAAGAGGTATACAGCAGTTTTGGCCAAAGGTTTGTTTCTCAAAGAACCAAAAAGTCGTTAGCCGAAAAGCTCCCGAGAAATACTGTTTATTGGTACCCTCAGTGAAAAGTGAACTATAACATCACACTCGCCCTTACAAGTGTTTATTTCTCTAAGCCACGCAGCTATTTTTGAACTAAGACACCACTCCCCATCACAGACACGTGGTTCCTATCTGAGCCACGCTGCGCAGTTAGCTATTTTTAAACTAACCTCACTCCTCATCACAGACACGTGGTTCATTTCTGAGCCACGCTGCTCAGTTAGCTATTTTAGACTAACCTCACTCCTAATCACAGACACGTGGTTCCTTTCTGGGCCACGCTGCGCAGTTAGCTATTTTTTAACTAACCTCACTCCTCATGACAGACACGTGGTTCATTTCTGAGCCACGCTGCGCAGTTAGCTATTTTTGAACTAACCTCACTCCTCATGACAGACACGTGGTTCCTTTCTAAGCCACGCTGCGCACTTAGCTATTTTTGAACTAACCATAACTCCTCATCACAGACACGTGGTTCCTTTCTGAGCCACGCTGCGCAGTTAGCTATTTTTAAACTAACCTCACTCCTCATCACAGACACGTGGTTCCTTTCTAAGCCACACTGCGCAGTTAAGCTACTTTTAAACTAACCTCACTCCTCATCACAGACATGTGGTGGTTCCTTTATGAGCCACGCTGCGCACTGAGCTATCTTTGACTGACGGAAAACGCGTAAGGACTATAACCCACTTTTTAGAGGAAAATACAAGATATATATAAAGATTTTAACACGTTGCTGAATGTGTTACAATGATCCATCAAGATAATCATCTTTTGTAATTGAGGAAAAAAAGAAATGGAAACATACGTCTGGAATCATGAAACGTGTTTGGTTTCTAGTGACTTTTGATATGATTATAAAACAGAGAATTTTGCCTATAATTTACTCAGTGTTGCGCCGAGGATCCAAATTAAGACATCACTATTCATGACCATAAAAAATAAAACCCCAACACAAGTTGAATAATCCTCAAAATCAACATCGCTATGATCAACCTATTTCTAAATTCTTACCAACAGATTCGTTTATCGACCTTGTTAGATCAGTTCATTTATACGTTCTACTTTTCATATTTTAGTTAACTAACCAGTCATTTTTTCTACAACTTCATTTACGAGGTACAACGGTCAAAGTATGGTGAACACAAATTTGGACACGGCCTAATAAGTCTGTCTGTTAAGATGCACCTTCTAATTACTATTCACACCACTAAACCAATAACTCAATAATTATTTGCGGTACTTGACTGTTCTGCGCATTCAGTCTAGAATGCTTAATACTAAAGGTGATACCCGACAATTTGCCTTTATTCATGTTAATGTTTATTGGGTTTATCGTCCCACCAACAGTATTTCAGTTATCTGGAGACGGTGTCCACTTGAAGCAGATACAGTGCTGTCTTCACTGTGAATAGCTTGCCGCGAACACATGGCATGATACCACACCCAGTCACATTATCCTGACACCGGGCCAACCAGTCGTGGAACTACACTTATGTTTGCTTGAGCGTTAGCAAGGGAGCTAACACCACTTCCATTTTTGACGACTTTGGTATGTCGCGGCCCGGGATCGGACCCGGTGTCTCCTGTACACGTTCAAGTGCAAACTAGATGTTAAGCTGAAACCTTACAGTACATTTAAGTGTTAAAATGTATAAACTGTGCGCCATTTAAGTAAAAATTGCAAATTATCATCATAAATCAACAAGAACATTCATTTAGAATATAGTTGCTTAGGTAAATATGAAAAGGCTCTAATAAGAATTACCACAGATATTTAAATCTTAACTACCT
Organism: Sinonovacula constricta; assembly: GCA_007844125.1. Taxonomy (NCBI): domain Eukaryota; kingdom Metazoa; phylum Mollusca; class Bivalvia; order Cardiida; family Solecurtidae; genus Sinonovacula; species Sinonovacula constricta. Next base: position 17,852,230 of record CM017563.1, read on the forward strand.
CTAGACAAAGGCAAACAGGGTAAATGTAAAAGTGACAAAAAAATAAAGTTATGATAATACTGTTTTATTTCTTTGGAGCAGATTATGTTAAACAGTTATTTGCTTATTTCATTGTACATATTTATGCTTAACTATAATCGATATTTAATTGTAGAACGTTTTCTCAAGTGTATTAGTTTCATTTGAGCTAGAAGGAAACACGTGTCTTTTTAAGGAATATGTCTGGATATATGTTTGTTCAGTTACATGCATGTGTCTTGATTAAAAAATAACATTCAAGTTTTATTTTATAAAATAACTCTTGTCACTAGAAAACTATAATAATATGTTGTGTTATCACTAAATAAACCTACACTTTGTGTATCTTATAAGCAAATTCGTGAAAAATATAAGCCCACCATGACGAAAAGAGTCATACGACTTTAAAAAGATGGTCAGCATAGCTTTGATCTGTAATTGCCATTTTCACACGATTCATATGTCTAATTGCATTTAAGCATCAATTGGTCAAGCCATGAATAGTTCGTATTTGAGAAAAATCCTTTTCCCAGGTTCTAAATATTCAAATATTTTAATATTATTTCTTGCGCATCAATTTTCTGTGTAAAAACGGATTTGCAAAACATGTAAAAAATTAAAACAACCTGGTTATGAAAGCCTTTTTAACAATTATAAAAGAATCATTTGAACAAAGGAAACTTCGATCAAACGGAAGTGATTTGCTGCTATAGCTTCTGACTAGTTTTACTACATTTGCCAAACCTATTTTTATCTTTTATTATGATTCTATAAAACCTATTTTTATCTTTATTAGGATCTTTAAAGGGTAAAAAATAAACACCAGAGTTTCGAGTGTTGTTTTGACTTTACTGTTTTAGTTCAGCTTCAGTATACATCTCTTTACTTCTAGTTCGACATCATCAATGTACACGCTTAAGAACATCAAATTGTATACGTTCTGAGAACTTTACTGTGTGTACAATTATTGTATGACCCTATTCATTGTTAACTTATTTATCAATATCTGAAAAGCGAAATAAATACGTGAAAAGCCTTGCGTGAAAATAAATAAAATGGCAACTAGAACTGTACATGTAACATTTCAAACAGGGAAATAAAACATATAAACTTGCAATAACAATACTTTAAAAAAATCGAAATGCAGTTTTCTGTCTTTATTTAAAGGACATTCAATTAAGATTTGAACATTGCTATATTATGCTTAATAACTTTTATACCCGGCTTAGTAAGACGTTACAATCTACGTCCAAATATTTGCTTAATATAAGGCTTGAATAAACAATATAACGACGGCAATTACACAAACGCCTCACAGTCGTGGAAACCACTGAAGCAGTATATCTCACTAAATAGTCACAATAAATATCTTACCTTTATGAACAATAAACCCAAACAACTCCTTGTCCAGTAATAACCTCTTTCTGATTTTCCTATTTTCTCGTTCACTATCCAACGAATTCTAAAATGCGGTATTCAATAAATAAATCGGCTAGTTACTCCAACGAACGTTTTATGCTATTAAAAAATTCCAGTGCAGTCAATCACGTATGCGCGTACGAAACACAGGTAAATAAATGTATATCTCTGCATGGAGCATAGACTATATGTATCTGAGTTATGTACGTGTTACAGACCTATTCGTAAAAAACAATTAAGCTTCCACTTTCCAAAGAGCTTCCCAAGTAACAAGAGGTATATACGTATGTATCCGAAGGTAGACTAGTTCCGTGTGAACTGATCTTTACTATCTTACTACTTCTGTTCAAGTGTACGGTACTAAACTGACGCAGGCTCCCCTAACCAGTAGCGGTAGGTGTGGATTCACGGGTTCCCGCGCAAGTAGAGCAGTACAGCTGACTGCACAATGGGTAGAGAGACTCGTAACTAAATTGCGGCGTCTGCTTTTACCGTTTCACCACCTCAGTAACAGCCCGTCTTGCCGACCTATCACAACTGCCTGGACTCCACGTTTCTTCGTTCATGCTCCATCAATTAATGCGCGTTTTCCGAAGAAGCACTGCCGCCTAATCAATACATACCTTCTAGTCGATGGACTTCCCCACTCTCACGTCGCGTCTCCACCTTCTTAACGAAATGTTGAGAAGTTTCTATTCCGCTAATTAAGACATGATCTCGTCGTTCTCAGTAAATGAACCTGCTGTATCTGACTGTACAGGCTGGCATGGGTGTCGTAACAACACTGAGAGAAGTCATAGAACGACAGGAAAGCAGACACAGTTAATGACTTGTTTACAAGAACATTGACACGGTGCGACATTGACAACAGCGATGACACAGTTCTTATATACCAACGACATTTACAAAGACAACAACTACTACATCAACAAAAGCAATACTACTACTACTGATACTAATATTGATTCAACAACAACAACAACAACAACTATTACTACTTACTGGTGCTGCTGCTGCTTCTGCTACTGCAGCCTTTAACTACTACTGCTACAAGTACTACTAATACGATTTATTATTCTACTACCATTACTTTACTACTATTACTACTTTTACTGCTATTACTACTATTACTAGTTCTTCTTCTTCTTCTTCTTCTTCTTCTTCTTCTTCTTATTCTTCTGCTAATACTACTACGACTACTAATATTGCTACTACTATTTCTTCTACTACTACAAATTCTACTTCAACAACTACAACAACTACTACTACTACGTGCTGCTGCTGCAGCTTATGCTACTGCAGCTAAAACTACTACTGGTAATACTACTGGTAATACTTCTATTATTACTACCACTACTTCTACTTCTGCTACAACACTACTACTTCTTCTACTGATACTACTACTTCCACTACTACTACTGCTATATCTACCACTACTACTTCTACTACTACTGCCTACTCCTACTACCACTACTACTACATATAACTACTACTACTACAACTACTTTCACTACTTCCACACTACTCTACTACTACTACTACTTACACCTACTACTACTACTACTACTACTACTACTAACTACTACCTACTACTACATACCTACTACTACTACTACTACTACTACTACTACTACCTACTACTACCCTACTACTACTACTACTACTACTCCCTACTACACTACTACTACTACTACTACTACTACACTCTCCTAACTCTACTACTACTACTATACTACTACTATACTACTACTACTATTCTACTACCACTACTACCACAACTACAACTACTACAACTACTACAACTACTACTACTTCTATGTTTACTACTACTACTACTACCACTTCTACTACCATTACTACTACTACTACTACTACTACTACTACTACTTCTACTACTACTACTACTACTACTACTACTACTACTACTACTACTACTACTACTACTGCTACTACCACTACAACTACCACTAACACAACTACCACTACTACTACTACCACTACTACTACTACTACCACTACCACTACCACTACTACTACTACTACTACTACTACTACTACTACTACTACTACTACTTCAACTACTTACACTATTTCCACTACCACTACTTCCACTACCACTACTACTACTATTACTACTTCTACTACTACTTCTTCTACTACTACTCTTACTACTACTACTACTACTACTACTACTACTACTACTACTACTACTACTACTACTACTGTTACTGTTACTACTACGACGACTACTACTACTACTACTACTACTACTACTACTACTACTACTACTACTACTACTACTACTACCGCTACAACTACGACAACAACTACTACAACATAGTTATATTGTGTTTTCTAGACAAAATATTAACAACGCACATGAGACCTACTTGTAACAATTTTACCAAAGTTGCCCTAAAAATCTTATTTAAATGAAATTTATAAAGACGAATAGCTTGATCGTATCGACACTGTTAAATAGATTACCCCAGTCGCAATGAACTGCCTCAATGCAGTATACCGTATAAGCTAAACCGTGCACGTTTCGATCAGGAAGGGATGGGATGGGATTATCCGGCATTTTTGCCGATACTGCGCAGCGACATTTCTATCATTATAGCACAGGGGCACTTATGAGGTGCCCAGGGACTGAACCCGGCCGGTCCATTATACTGACACCGACGAGTCAGGCGTAATGCTGTCCCCTTAGCCCCGAGCGTTAGGAGGGAAGCCACTACTACCAACTTTAAAGGCTTTGGTTAGACCCGGCCGGGGTTCGAACCCACGACCTCCCGATCCGCAAGCCGACGCTCTACCACCTGGGGTCTCGATCAGGTTATAATCTGTTGATAACAGGACGAATACAATGATATGAAATCGCATGCATGACGCGCATTTGTGTCATGAACATAATACACATACAATGCCATGCATAACTAGACAATGACTGAATATTGCAATTAAGTTCATTTAATTAACTTACTACTTGCCACCACAATCTCAGACCAATACTACAAATATTCAAAGAAAATATTAAATTTTTTGGCCTATAAATACATATTAATACAATTAAAATGTTTACTTCATTGATTCAATTGTGATTTGCATATAACGGTCATTATTTAGTCAAAATAAAGGTCGAGTACACGAGTTGTTATAAAATGGGATTGATTCGCAACATGCGATCAAAGACAATAAAGAGAACAATTGTCCGAAAAGGATACGCCACACGTTTAGAAATAATATATGATTATTTTTTACGTAGATGTTTGTTTATTGGGTTTATCGTCCCACCAACAGTATTTCAGTTATCTGGAGACGGTGTCCACTTGAAGCAGATATAGTGCTGCCTTCACTGTGTATAGCATGCCGTGAACACCTGGCATGATACCACACCCAGTCACATTATCCTGACACCGGGCCAACCAGTCGTGGAACTACCCTTATGTTTGCTTGAGCGTTAGCAAGGGAGCTATACCACTTCCATTTTTAACGACTTTGGTATGTCGCTTTTTTCGTAGAGTGGGTAAACTTAAGTAAAAAGTTAGTTAATCGACAAGTTATCTTTTCATATGAATGCGCACAATAACAAATATAAGGATATACCTCATTTGGATCATTTCTATGATATGGATATATTATATATTTATATATATAATGATTTAACGTCCGTTGATAATACGCCTTAGAGGACCAACATTCCATTAGGGCCGAGTGCTACATGTATCTACCTTATTAAGAAAAATCTAGTTGGATTCTTTTTGCAAGATAAACATGTCCACACCAGAAACAAACGTTGATCTGTTTTACATGTTTTGTAAAATTAAACCATTGATCACAAATTCACAATTGATTAAGCTTGGTTGTCCGGGAATTTCAGGTAGTGTGCTATCAATTTTGGTACGGGTTTGAGCAGTTGTCTGACGAATGCTTACTGGTTATTTTAAAAGTCATAATGAACCTCCAGGTACGGGCGGCTGCGGGTTCGATCCAGGGCCGCGACACACCATAGTCGTTAAAATTGTAGTGGTATAGCTCTCTTGCTAACGCTCAAACAAATATAAAGGTAATTCCATGACTGGTTGGCCCGGTGTCAGGATACTGTGACTGGGTGTGGTGTCATGCCAGGTGTTAACGGCATGCTATACACAGTGAAGGCAGCTCTATATTTGCTTCAAATGAACACCGTCTCCAGATAACTGAAGTATTATTGGTGGGACGATGAACCCAATGAACAAACAACCATAATGAACCGAACAATGTATATCGCCGCTCATTTAAAACTTATAGCTTTGAAGTTTTAGATGTGGTATCCAAGAGATTGCATTTATCTAATACATGTAATACTATCTTACCCCATTTCTAGGAAAGGTTAATGTCCCCATTAATTCATACTTTAGTTTAATAAACTTTTTCTCAATTGTTTCATAGTAAAAATTGTGAAATCACTTTTAATGTCCATATTTCCATAGGTGGTAGAGCGTCGGCTTGCGGATCGGGAGGTCGTGGGTTCAAACCCCGGCCGGTTCAAACCAAAGACTTTAAAGTTGGTAGTAGTGGCTTCCCTCCTAACGCTCGGGGCTAAGGGGACAGCATTACGCCTGACTCGTCCGTGTCAGTATAATGGACCGGCCGGGTTCAGTCCCTGGGCACCTCATAAGTGCCCCTGTACTATAATGATAGAAACGTCGCTGCACAGTATCGCCAAAAATACCGGCTAATTCCATATTTTCAGATCTATAAATAAGCAATATGGGAATTTCCGCTAAAATAGATTTCAACATCAGAGCTGATTATGGTCACGTGGTAAAAAACCCAACTATATAGTGTATCTTGGGTAGGAAATATCTTGTTATAATGACACACTTGACTTTTCACACAGATGTAGGGCACCAATAAACAGCATTTCGTGGGATCTTTTTAGGTTACAATAATAAATTTGGTTGCATGAGAAAAACGAGAATGTTTCAAACTGTAGGATATCACCTTTAAATCCATCAAATGATGGATAAATCGTATCAAATTAACTCGTGTGATATCACTAGAACAGGTATATATTGCTTGATATACACCTTACAGTTTTAAGCTAATGGACGATTTTATACTAGTTATAACATGAACCAAAAATCTCATAAAAGATTGAGTTCACTTCTGTATTGTTTGAAGTGGTTTTATGCTGTCAGTTAGGGGGGTGGGGGTGGGGTGGGGGGGGGGGAGGGTGTTTCACAGCTCATTTTCTTAACACGTAATAATAAATAATCTTTCTCGATAAGACATATTATTCAACTCATAAAAAGTACATTTTCTATAGTAAATGTAAAATACATAGAATGTTAGGCAATTAAGCGTTTATTTAGAACTATACTCTACATTCGTTAATCAATGAAATAATTATTCTCTCCAAAAAAATCAAAAACGTCGCGCTTTTACTATTTCTTAACCGTTTGTAATTCCGACAGCTTGCCCTTCATCAAATGAACGTAAACCTGGTTTGGGGAGAAATGGGGGCATAACTTTTGCAAACAATCAAACTTGAGTCTATGAAAAAACATTTTGAAAACTGTTTACGTTATAAGACAGTAGAAATCGTGAAAAAAACCCGCTTTACATGTCTATTCGTACCAACTAAAGATATAATATTCAATAACATCGAATGCAAAAAGTCCGACAAGTTCTTTCATAGGTCCGATATGACGTCATTGCCGTTACACCTATCGCCATTATTTACGGCTATTTGCCGTTATTATTACAAGTAGACTTTGCAAAAAGGAAAACAAGAGAGAAACTTGTCTCGACTCTTAGTGGTTCTCAGTTATTTTACGAATCGTAATACACATGTACATATATTAGCTGTCAAAAATAGAACAGTTAAGGGTCAACACTATGTGGCACTGCAATTAGACATGACACCTGACCTACACCGTATTAGTCAAGGCAACTGACGCAGGGATGGGTCCGTGGGTTGGGGATCTGGAGGATGCATACTCCCAAGCAGGCAAAGGAGAAGAGGTATGAAAACACTTGCATGTAAGCTTAAAAAATACTAAGCTTTTAATGTCAATTTTGTCTGTTGACTGCTTAGGTCGAAGTTAGGGTCCGTACATGTATATATAGAGATTTTAGTTACTTTACTATGAGTTTTTACATTGATGAAGGAATTGTGATTCCCCGCATGGAAAAATAGTGTATACAAAACAGCAGTAAAGGTGTTACTGTCAGCACTGTTTGAAAGTAGCCCGCACCTAAATTCTTTTAAATTCAAGCTTCAGCATAATCTATGCTTTCATTTTCCAAGGTTACAAACTGCACTTAGGAGTTCGTTTGGCTTTAAGTTGGGCCCAAATGAGAACCGCTATTGGTGTGGCCAGTGTCCTGTGTGCGCATACAGTAATAGTTTTAAATTGTTTTGTACCGACTAATAAGTCTAGTAAGTATGACTTTAAATAACTCAAACTACCACATTATAACTAATTCCCTAACCACGAATCTCCATTGTCTAGACCTATCAAACTCCCTGTGCTCGACGTGTTGAGGATGTAGGTTTTGTATAATATTCAGATTTGCGTAAGAATTACTCTCCCTGGAAAATTTTCCAATTATAACGATGTTGAACAGATTGCCAGAAGGTAAAACAAGAACTTTTACTGTATAAGACGCAACGTTGCTTAGAAAATTGTGTCAGAATTTGAAAGTACATACTTACTTTAAAAAGACACAACATAGGTTTTAGATTTTAGATGAGACATTTATTTTTTCAGGTTTGTTAAAACTAATGCATCGAGATTTATTTAATGACGGCAGTTTTCTTATCTAGAACGGGGACGATTCATTTCTACTACATGACTAATTCAGAACACAAGTTTGAAAACAAAATCAAAACAAAGATTGTATCTAAAGGCGGTATGCGATAGTTTGCCTATATCAAATACATATAACAATATTGAACTACTTCTTTGGGGAATGTTGGCATAACTTTTGTTGTCTTAATAAATACGATTTTAAACACAAACTGAATTATTAGACAGAACTAATCACGAAAAAAAAATCACTCTGAATGTGTATTCTTTCTAACTCTTTAAAAAGCTCGATAGTGGCCTCTGATAAAAACAGATATTGACGTCAGAGCGCATTATCCGGGTGACTATTTAATGTAATTTCAAAAAAAATAACGTGATCACGTGGTTTTCTAGGTTTAAAAATAGCTTTCTTTGCTAGCGTGGCTCGGATAGAAACTACCTGTTTGCGATGACGAGTGGTGATTTATGTTTGACTGTTTACCCAGGTTAAGGACATCAAAGATCAGCATTTTAAAGGACCCTTTCAGGTAACAATGACTTATTTGGTTATTTGAGAAAAATATGATCCAAATTGTCGGTTACCATCTTTAAATCGTAAATAGTTCGCTGGAAACTGTAAACTACGGAGCTTTATTCGACGTAACAAAACACGTTTGAACGTGTTTAGCTTTTCTCCTACAATGTTAAATTAGTTAATACCACTAAAAAAGTTATAAATATTCAATTAGTTTTAATAAAACAACAACCCTGCAAATCACTATAGATGTCATTATTACTGTCTTTTTTAACACTTCGACTGGTTGAATGTTTCTAAATAATTTCAACATAAGAATTGATCCTTTTTAACATAGTATCATATCCCCCAAGCGGAACACGAACCCACGCGGTGAGAGGCTCAATGGTCAGAGAAGTAACAAGTCGTCAACGCTACCACTAAGTCAATGGCGCCTCGGGGTCTGGACATAATCTCACCTAACGAAATCCATTCCAGTCATTTTGGCATAGGTGATCCGAATAACCTTCGTGAATATTTATAGGCGGGCAAAATTCCACCTGACGAAATCCCCTCCAGTCCTTTTGGCACAGGTTAACCGAATAACCTCCGTGAAAATTCCTAGGCGGACAAAATTCCACCTGACGAAATCCATTCCAGTCCTTTTGACACAGGTTAACCGAATAACCTCCGTGAAAATTCCTAGGCGGACAAAATTCCCCACTTATCCTCCCATAAAAATTTAGTTATGTAATGCATCTTTTTTATTGCTTACGGTTAGTCATGAATCGAAACAAAATCACACAGTCTTTTTTATTTATAAGCAAGTCCAAGTTTGAGAAAATCCTAAGTATCACAGAGGGGTTGAGGTGGGGTGGGGTGGGGGCTGTCTGTCTTTCTTGAAATTCACGGGGAGATTCTGTCCACCTATATCAAAATGACCTGAAGAGATTTTGTCCGGGGGGAATTTGTCCGACACCCGGCGTCCCACCCCCGTTCTAAGTTGAATAACAATCCGGAAAGTTGACATCTACTGGAATCTAGTTACGAAGGCGGGCTTGCGGGATTTTAGGTAGACCTGACTATTTTCGCTGAAGATGTGGGAACGGGGCAGGGAGATCACGTGTTACATCCAAAATGATTCATGATTTATCCGAGATCTTCTGGACGGGCTATATTTTCTTTTATCTTATGCATACAATAATATACAACACAGTAAACATCACAATCATCGCGTGTGTGTCAGAAATCTGGTCTAGACAGACAAATTGTCACCGTAAAATCCCAGACATTTTGTCTCCCAGATAGTTAGTAATAATAAAAAAACCTTCTCTAGTGTAAACAATGATTACAGCTACTACTAACTACGGGAAAATTGTCCCGCGAACAGAACCGCAGGGCCGAGATTTCTGTCTGAGATGTTCCTGACAGGAAGAAAATCGCAATGTTATGGTAGTGAAAAAAGTACAGACACATTTTAACCGTAATTATGTTGTGTTAAATCGTAAATTCAATATACTGGATATAAATATACGTTAGAGTAGAACAGCTCAATATTTTTCTTTTACGAGATCGACAGAATGTACAGTTTTGAAAAAAATAGAACGTAAATGTACTTGGTTACAATTTCGCAGAATTTGTCATCCATATAAGAAACTTGTTCCTATTATCCTTCTATGCTGTCATTGTTTTATCATTCATTGCACTGACACATTTGCTTATAATAAACGTGTGTACATTTTTCGTAAACATCCATTCAATTAACAAGTATAAACTTCTTAATATTCAGTTTATATTTACTTCATGTATGTCATGTCTATGCCTCTGAAAACAATTATCAATTTGTATTGAGACTTGAATGTATTTCGAAATTCATAAGGTGATCAACAGCAGCATCATCAACAGCAGCATCAGCAGCATAATCAACAGCAGCATAATCAACAGCAGCACTAACAGCAGCAAGAATAGCATGACTAGATGGATTATTAGTATTTATTGTATTCTTGTTTATGCAGTCTTCGTGATAAGGTAAAGTTATGCTTCGTATTACTCACTTAGATATGTTCACCCAAGTTAGATGATTTTGAAAGTGTCGTTAGTCGGAATATTCTATTTATAGATCATATAAGAGCAATGAGGTATGACATTTTAACTGAATCAACAACAACAACGGCAACAACAATAACAACAACCAAGCATAGTGTAGCACAGCATAAACATCCTACAGTCTACATAAGAAAATTGACATTGTGTCTATTACAATAACAGGTGATTTATTAGGATGCCATCTCTTAAATACAAAATATAAGTTAAAACGATGCAAACATCTGGGGCGATGGGATCTACTCAAATCAAGTGTTGTTGCTTTTTTTCAAGGTAAATTCTCTAACCACATGGCTTCCAGTAACCAAAAATCGACGGTATTTACCGCCCCCACACACTCCAAATCAAAATATTATATTCGTTACACACTTTTTAATGTTTGTTGGGTTTATCATCTCACCAGCAATATTTCAGTTATCTGCAGACGGTGTCACTTGAAGCAGATATTGTTCCGCCTTCACTATGTATAGCGAACACCTGGCATGATACCACACCCAGTCACATTATCCTGACACCGGGCCAACCAGTCGTGGAACTACCCTTATATTTGCTTCAGTGTTAACAAGGGAGCCATATCACCACCAATTTTAACAACTTTGATATGTCGTGACACGGGATTGAGCCTTGGCCACAATGTTTTTGAGAAGTAATCTATACGTAAAGCATAAATTAGAACCAGATCCATGCATACGCAGTGCGTGTTGTTGTTCTTTGTCATTGCGAGGACTGCACATGATATTTACACACAAATATGCTGACAAATGTTTTGTTATGAAAGCATTAATTTGGACTAGACACTTAAACATTCGACAACCGTGTCCATAATAGTGTGACAATTTATTGCTTGTTCTTATCCGCTCAAACGAATATCGATTTAAGTTTTTAAGCATGCACGCAAACAACTGTTCAGACCGCCTCACCAAAGTACAATTTAGTGTAACTTGCGCAAATTTGTATCTGCGAAATCACAGTCAAACATATACGAACGGGAGTATTCGACAGTACAAAACAAATACATGTAAAACAATATTCCCCTTTTTGGTGTAATCTAGACATCGTTTATTTTCATTAACTCGTACTTTAATAAATGTTGTCACTACCTAATTTGTTAGACAGTACATGTTGTGAAATGTAACAAATCGCTCTTAATGTTCAGACTTTTTAAAATTGTAATTAAGCACGACGGGCATATCTGCTTTATCAAGATAACAAAGTTAGAGCGGGTTAAGCGGGTTAAGCGGATTTAACGGATTAAGCCGATAATGCATAAATGTAATTTTAAAAGTATGTGGTTCTCTTGGTGTTAAAACAGTTGACTGTGCAGCGTAGCACAGTTAGGAAAAAGTACAGGTGTTAAGCGTCACAGTTCACATAGATGTAGGGCACTAATAAACAACATTTCACGGGGTCGATTTACGCAAAAGCAATTTACTTGTGTGATTGAGCAACCAAAAAAACTGAGGTCCAAGGCAGTCGGATATCTCCTTTAAGGTTTAGTAACGCACATAAGAAGGTCATCTTAATATATCAATCATATCAATGTAAATGCTTACAATTTCTTCATTTACCACATTACCGATGTTTTGTTCAATGATAACTTTACATTGATAGTATAATATCTGTCATTTTTCATCTAATCAAATACCCTCCCGATTATTTTGACGAATTGATTTATTCTTGCATGAATAGTTGCCCTCTAATCTTTGCTCTTTTCAGAAAACGTAGTACAGCATATGTATTCACGTGTATTCACCATGTTAAAGGTCGCATACAGATCTGTTTATTGAATTAGAATAAAACATTGGCTTTGTCTTCTCGAAAACACGGGTCTTTCTATCTGTTGGGATACTAACAATACTAAGCGGAAGGGGGGGGGGGGGGGAGGGGGGCGGGGGCGGTGTGTGTGTGTGTGGTGGGGGGTTAGTACCCGAGGACTTTCATGTAAGAGGTCTGGGGTCCTCCTCCACCAATAATTAGCTGGACTTTGCCAATATTGCCACAAATGTGTCGGTGCAATGTAACGAAAAACAGAACAAACAAAAACAAACAACTTCAACAACAAAAGCAATTATAACAAGACTACCTGGATTATCCCGCACACCTCCACCACCCTGACTCATCCGTGTACTCTATATCACTTATGACGTCAATGGTACAAGCCAGAGAGATATGGGGTAATGAGGAAAATAACACAGCTACAGCAGCTGCAGTAGTAGTAGAAAACAAGGATGCGCGAGAACATGCTTATATCATACTGGCGGATTGATATAAATATAAAAGAAAAAAATAAGTCAAGCTTCCAGGCGTTCCGTGTGCGTATGATCAGTCTAATTTTGGAACTACCTGTTTTACGTACTCAAAAGTTCTATTTATAGTTTATATATTTCTTATTGACATTTTTACCTCCCTTTGTATGTTTGTTTGTTTGTTTGTATTTGTGTGTGTGTTTGTGTGTGTGTGTGTGTGTGTGTGTGTGTGTGTGTGTGGTGTGTGTGTGTGTGTGTGTGTGTGTGTGTCTGTGTGTGTGTGTGTGTGTGTGTGTGTGTGTGGTTATCATGAACAAGTTTAGATAAAGAGAAGCTCGTATCTTATTAAAAAGCTGTATTTTTTCATTTCATATAAAGCTAACTTGTTGTTATGTTATTTGTTTATAAAATAGGAAATAAGGTTAAGTGGATCAGAGGATAAAAACAATAAGAATCTGTTTATAACTCATATAAATATGAAGCTTACCTGTTTTTTTTTTATTAATATTTCTTAATATTACCCATTACAAGCACTCATTCATTTCCTGTATGTCAATGCTCTTTAAATTGAGCTCACGTAGTAAATACGTTAAAGATCAATTGTCACAAAATCGCGCTTAATTAAAGACATGGCGAGCACAGCATCACAACGTTTTTGCATTCCAGAGTTGGGTTTATATGGAATGCGGACCAAATGCACACCATCCCGGATATGCAACATTAATGAACACCACCAACAGTTGCTCCCGGAACATACATCATATGAACATGTATTTTATATATATTATAAATATAAATTAAAGTACAAGACTTATAAAATAGTTTCACACTTGGTTTAGATACACGCCAGAACGCTAGTCCGGAATTCCAGTAAGTACAGCCAACAAGGTACTTCCATCACCATTCTTTTCATAGCTTTCCGTACACAATAATATTACCTGTGCCAAAGCGTATATTTACGATTCTAAATCAACAGAAAACAGACCAAGAAGAACTATCGCATCTTGCAACGTACTACATAAGCGGTCCCCTTGACAAGCGTTTACCGGAAGTGGCACTTTTTGAGCCATCAATTGAAGAGAACTCAAGGGCAGATAATCTTACTATCGAAAAAGGGCTGTACTCCTATGCGTTTTTATATTTCAGCGTACATCTTCAAAATACGTTGTCTTATACCAAGTCATTGCATTAACCTTAAGCGTCAGCTTGCGGATCGGGAGATTGTGGGTTCGAACCCCTACCGGGTCAAACCAAAGACTTTAAAGTTGGTAGTAGTGGCTTCCCACCTAACGCCCAGGGCTAAGGGGACAGCATTATGCCTGACTCGTTGGTGTCAGTATAATGGACCGGCCGGGTTCAGTCCCTGGGCACCTTATAAGTGCCCCTGTGCTATAATGATAGAAATGTCGTTGCGCAGTATCGGCAAAATTGCCGCTAATCCTATCCCATCCCATCTCTGATTTAACCTTACCATTTCGCTATTTTACACGGTAAATCAACATATTTCATTTTATTACTGCATGCGCAAACATTATCATATCATCTGCTGTCTTATCTTTTGCCTTCGAGTTCTTTCGCAACTTAATATTTAGTTATCGATCAAGAAAAGGCTTTTATAACTTCCTATCAGTGTATGGTAACAAAACTACTAGGTTGCTGTTTATTTAAAATAATGTTATGACAAGATGTAACACTTTTATAGCGAGGGTTTCATTGAAATTTAGATCATTTATGCGGCGTTTGAGAACATTTTGTTTGTTCAACACTAACCAAGTATTGTATTTATCCTACTTTGCGTTTTAGTACCAAACCAATTGCTTTAAATTGAGGTTTGTTTTATTTTCAAACGATTGCAAGGACTGCACTTTTTTTTAATTCGCGCATTTTTATTGCAATTAATCAACGAATTAACGATTAATCTACTTCTGTTTGGTTCCCAGCAGAACCAATAGGAATATCGCGGATAATTCACTGAATCATCACTCGGATGTATGTAGGTAGTCGGATCATCCTGCAAGTTCCCAAAATGTTACTACTTTTGTGACAGACGTCAAAACAAAGATTGATAATTGATGACAGCTCACTACAGTACGATGCCTGTAAAACTTTAATTTGTGGCGGCTTCAATTAACAGTTTACATTATTGCGCATTTACGTTGTAGCGAACGTTTCTTTGTAAGCGAGACACTAGCAAAGACGTAAAAAAAACAAACAAACAACAAACTAACAAAGATCAGCCCCTGTATGTTGAAAAGGTAACGGAAAAAACTCTCCCGGACCAAAACCCTCCCGGACCGAAATAAACGAAGTTTTTGAAAGATTGGCCGAAAACCCTTCCATCATTGTTCTTACCTGGACAAAAACCGTGCAGTCGATTTGTACAAAAACCAAGTTTACGTGCATAGTAGTTCCCTTTAAACCTGACTACAAATTAAATGTATTGCCGAACCTCACAACATAAATCTTATTCATGTAAAACTTTACATTAAAATCTCATCTATTCGTAAAACTTGAATTAACCAGCGAACCATACATCAAGCATTCTTTCAAACGATGCATTAAAAGAAAATGTACTCATTTATTTAAATCCATATCACGCAGCGCTAGATATAGTATAGCAATATACCCCAAAACGAAGATTTGCAAATCGTCATTTCAACCACACCTAAATTATTTTCTAGTGGGCGTAGGGTTGTTGTAATATATTCAACGAAAACATTTTCACCGTCACGTCAAAAATATAGAAAGAATAAAGATTGCTTGTGGGGAATATTATTATTTGCACACATGAAATGCAAATTGAAATATATAATTTGAAAACACTTCAATTAACGTTTGAGGATGGAAATGGAAACATAAACACACTGTTTGTGTGGGTTTGGGCAAGGTCAGTATGAATTGTCGAACAACCCCCATTACTGATCAGCATTTTGAACTGAGACATTATACTTGACTTGTTCTTTGCTTCAGCGGATTGTTTCAACAAACGCATAAACATGCTTAATGTAAAGCAAGTGTACTAGAAAATATACAGAATTTGAAAATTAACACAACGGATGAGTTGTATACTTTAATGTAGACGTGTATGTCAAGTTTTAAGAAAATTCGCCATTCCAATTTTGGAATTTATGGATATTTTTGTGTTCTAAAATTGGTATTAAATGTGTCTCCTTTTTAGAAATAAGAAAACTCCTAAATATTATGTTGTAACCTCCTCAGGAGAAAAAATTTGTTGAGTATCATTTGGAAACAAGATATAGCATTAGACAAACCAACCAAACATGTTACTTGATTGAAAACTATACAAAATATGTAATTTATTGTTTACAAACCCAACGCGTTTATGTTTGATTTTCCCGAATTTTCTGCTTATTGCTCTTTATTGCAAAAATCTCCGAGATCTTGCTAGCTTCACGATTTATTTCGGAGTTGCCCAAAATGTTCTATAAAGTATTTTGGTTGATGCTGAAAAATAAAAAAAAAATACTTTCGCCACATGATTTTGATTTTTTGAGACTTTAAATATAATAGGTAACGAATTTGTAATCAAATTTAGCACAAATCAGACAAGTAAAATTCATTTTCAAGAATAAAATTAAAAACCATACATGCTTCCTTCTTTCAATCTGGTAGAGTGATGCAGAAAAAAATTATAAAAGCGAAAAAAGTATAAAGAAACAAAGTTGAGCCATTCGAGCCCAGACCAGGATTTGAACCCTCAACCCCCAGTTTTTAAGCATTTTAACCCTAACTTTGATACTCTTCAATGGTAGATATAGCATTACATTTTACTAAACCTTAAAGACTACTTAACTAACATTAATGTCAGAAACCATGTGCCATCACTGTCATCGATGTTTTTTTAACTCTTCGGGAATAAGATTACGAAAGAAGAGTAATTCGAATAATCTGTTTCAAAAGCAGTTCCACTTCGGAATATGGTCGACCTTGGACATAATAAAACACTTTCATGTGTTAGCTTTTTAATGAAATTGGTGGCTTAATGAAGTCGCGGTTTTGACTATAAGCCTTGACCAATCACATGCTTCAAACTGGCCAAAATCGAACAAAACAAGATTTAAAACAAATTTCGTCTACTAAAGTATAAAATCTCCTTCAGAAGTCTGTCAAAAGTCCAAAAATGATATAATACAGCAAACTAGGCACTTAACATCTGCTAATCACTTTTAAACATAAATAAGATGAATGCTATGGAGTAAAATATTCATAATTTTAAGGCGAACCAAAAGTTAATAATAGTGACGATCGTGTTGGTACGTATGGGAAAAACTGTTATAAAAACAAATATGATAATATTGTTATGATTTAGCAAGTTGCACGGCGACTAGGGCTGTCAGGATACACTTAAAGCGTACAAAAATATATTGTGATACATATAAAGCGTGTTGCAATACGAACCACAATATATTGCCATATTTTATTAAACTGTCATAAACAATTTTTCACCCAATTATAATACCGATCAAGAAATGAAATTGTCCAATTAAAAAGTCAAAACCGATATATTGCGATACATATTAAGCGTGTTGCAATACGAGCCACAATATATTGCCATATTTTATTAAACTGTCATAAGCAATTTTTCACCCAATTATAATACCTGTAAAAAATGAAATTGTCCAATTAAAAAGTAAAAACCTAGTTTAAAACTATTGTCTAAATGAATACCGCAAATGCAAATCGAGTACGAAGCATTATCCGAGCGGTTTAGAATGAACTATCCTGGCATGTATTTGACATCAGACTAAATTTTCAATCGGTTATCGGCGATTGCTTTTTATAAATATGAGCATCTTTGACTTTAGATGCACAAACTGGCGACAACAACCAAAGTTTACAAACTATCGTAAAAACCGGTACGTTCATTGTGCATCGCGGTACTGTATTGAATTTACCCAGTATCGCAATATATACCCGTATGCCGCGACAGCCCTATCGGCGACTGTATTTCGAGCCCGAAATGATATCCACCCGAAAGTTTGTGATATTTTTAAAATAAGTAAGTTGCGAACTGTGCATAATCAAAATCCGTCAATGCATAAACCATCCTTTGGATTTGTGTGTTTATTGGGTTTATCGTCCCACCAAAACTATTTCTGTTATCTGGAGACCGTGTCCACGTAAAGCAGATATAGTGCTGCCTTCACTGTGTACAGCATGCCGTGAACACCTGACATGGTACCACACCCAGTCACATTATCCCGACACCGGGCCAACCAGTCGGTTAAGTACCCTTATATTTGCTTCAGCGTTAGAATGTGAGCAACATACCACTACCCTTTTAAACAACTTTGGTATGTCGCGGCCTGGTTTCGAACCTGGGTACTCCCGTACCTGGAACGGACAGTTAACATTTTGCGCTACCTAGTCCGGTAAAATAAATAAGTAGGCCCCAAAACAATAAAAATATCAATGATCCAATGCTTACCAAAACACATTGGAACATTTAATCTATGTTATTTATTAATGAACTGTAGCAAAATGAACACCGTTTTGTGGACAGAGTAGAGAAATAAATGTGCTCATTGTTTTTACCATGCTTTAAGAGGCTGATCACAACGAATTCATAGTCAACCCTCAGTAAACTACATTCACATTTTTAAAGTAGTCCCATATCGCTATGGAGAACGTGTTAACATATGGCATCTATTTGTTGTTAACTTCAAATTTATGTGAAGTTCCAGGCAATAACTGCCAATATGTCTTTATTTCAATCCAGTTTATGTGACATAAAGGACATCGCATATTACCTAATGCGTACTTATTTACGGCAATCATTTAAAGTAAGTTTTTTTTAATATTTACACCAGTCTGCTGCATCCAGAACACATTAAGCGTATTCAATATTCACTGAATAGTTTGCATTTGCTCAAATTATGAATTTTGAGGTGACAAGTACACATATTGTAGGCCGTGTGAATATTTTGAAACAGACTTCTCTCAACGTGAGTTCAAATGAAAATGACTACTTTCTCACACATTTTATTCAGCTGAAAAGTTTTATCTACCATTTAAATGCATTCAAACATTCATAAATTACTTATATCATTCATGGATTTTGCTCCACTACATTGCTATTTGATTCAGGGTGCCTGAGCCTGGACATATATTGAATAGCAGTGAAATAATTAAACTTGTACAACATGAATAGTCCCCCCATGAAATGGGCGTAACGCAAACAATCTCGACCCGTAGAGCTATTCAGTCATCTTAAAGAGAATAAAATACAAATTCCTAGGGCCCAAATGTCAATAAAGATTAATGTTAATTGAAAAAAGTAATGCGTTTTTTAAAGATCGAAAGAAGATTCTGTTTTGTGTGTTCTTTATTAATAGTTTTAAGAATGCAGGACATCACAACAATACATAAAAGGGCAAGTGTGATACTTCCTTATTAAGTTTACACGTGTATAACTCCTAAATGAATGCATTTCGTGATATATTCGGGCATTAAAATTTATAAGGAAGATATAAATCATTATAAGAACGACAATTGTTACTTACATAAACATGTTTGATTTATGATATACATTGGTACACACAAAGAAGTGCCTACATTTAACGAAGTAAAGGTCACCCTTAGTATCCTCTTTGCGAGCTATATATGTATTGAGAAGTTATCATAAAGACATCATCGATGTGGTAACACGTGTTTCATTCAATACAGCGACCACCTTCTGTGAGCAAAATGCATCCCACCATCTCAATAGCTGCCTTGGCGACAGTTTGGCCATACACTATGGCCCACCTGTGTCTTGCTGCAACCACTTAGAATCGTATCCACTATCAACAGACAACCGTTGTCAAGAGAAATTAGAACACTGCTGAGTCCTTAAATGATTAAATACGGTACTGCGTGGGTAGAACAACATGTATAATATTGTATACACGCACACGTATGTGCATGGTTTGTAACTCGAATAAAATGCAGAAGCCCAAATTTAAACTTCCATAATTCTGAAAGTTAAGTCTACTTTATATATTGTACATATGTCGATCGTTTATTCTATTACTTGTTATTTTGTCTATATATTAGTTCATTTGATCCGTTTTAACTCCCGATGCATGCGCTGTCTCACTTTGATGGGATATTTTTATTTACACTGTTTGTTTGATAGGAAAACCTTCAGGAAGTGCGAGGTTGGAGCGCTCCACAAACCAGGTTTAAGCACCCTAGTCGGTCTATTTGCCGTCTCACCGTTCCAAGGTGGTAACTGCTGGTTTTTCCTTTTTCTGTTATGTCTAGTTAGTGTTTGTTTGCCACTTTTACATTTACCTAGTTTGCCTTTGTCTACAGGTAGATAAAATTTAAATATCTGTGGAAATTTTGAACGGACCTTTTCTTATTTACCTATTCACAATCACAACAGTGTTACTTGTGCAGTGTGGCGGTCGTAAAAATTTCCCCCTTGCATGAAATCTTTGTTGTCATCTAATTCATCCGATCAGGATTGTTACGTATATTTTCTTTTGACATACCTTGGACTTAGGTTTATTTTACTTGAAATAAAACAACCACAAACAGACTACTACAACCAAACATTAATATATAATATATAATAAATTTCACCCTTAAAATTGAATAATGTGTCTACTGTACATTTGTCCAATGGTGCTGATGATATATTTGCAAGAAGAGTCACTGTTTGCGTTTGTCTATAGGTAGTTTAACTTGAAATATCTGTTGCATTTCTTATATGACTTTTTCTTATTTACCTATTATAACAACTTGAAGTATATCGAATATGAACATTGTCAGGTACATATAAGGATTTGTACTATTTGTTTATAAATAAGTGATTTGATATATGCCCTGTTATTTGTCCGAGGACCAAAGGCCGAAGGCCAATACGACTGTCCCGAGGACAAATAACAGGGCCTATTTCAAATCACTTATTTATTGACTATTTTATTAAATAACTATTTATAATCTAATTTTGTTTCATATTAAATGTTTTAAAACAACAGGATAAATTTATTTGTTTACGATGTAATTCTTTAACAGCGTTTATCGTCTGAGTGCTATCGTCTGCTGTCGTTTTTTGTGTGCATGCAAATTTCACTGTCATGAAAATCCCAAATCTGTGGCTATCGGTACGTAAGGTTGAAGGTTACATACCACCATATTGTTAAAAAATATTTCATGTTGTCAAATGGTCTCGAACTTGTTTAAGCTTTGAACATTTCCAGCAAAAGTATCTTCAATCGACAAAATTACAAGATGGCCACCATTTCAGCTAAAATCTATATGACGTTTTGGCCCTGCTCTAGCAGCCAATCAAATTGCCCAAAATGCGGGTTTTATATCTATACGACTTTTCGGCCCTGGGCCGGAAAGTGATATAGATATTGGCTCGCTTATTTGAAATGACACTGCATTATTATGCCAGGCAGCAAACAATTAACAGGGCTAATAATACATAGTTATTTAATAATTATATGTTCTCACAAATCCATTTTTGAAAGGCATAATCTACATTCAAGAAAACACATATTTATGAGAATGTTTTGGGGGCGAATGTCTCTTTCTTATAACTGAAAATCATCAAGTTAACCTATATACTTGGAAACTTCAAAGAAAATTCAAGACATACAACCGAGCCGACATAGGTAAAAAAGGTAATTTAAATATTCATCGAAGCAAAACAATTAGAACAGACTTTTATTAACTTTTCTTGTTCTAATGGATGAGAAATCACACAGAGTTGGAACTGTATTGTCGCCGAGGCTTTTATCTCCCGTACATATTGTACATATGTTGATAATACATTATAATATCAGTTATTTTGTTTCTATACAATATTATTTTATTAGTTGTTACTCAGTTCTGTTGTTTCTTTAAATATTATTTTATTATTTTTTAACCCCGATGCATCTGCTTGCTGGTGTCACTTTGATGAGATATTTATATTTACAATGTTTGTTTGTGAGAAAAATCTTCTGAAAGTGCGAGGTTGGAGCACTCCACAAACTAGGTTTAATCGCACCAGTCGGTCCTTTGCCGACTGACCGTTCCAAGAAAGCTGTTTGTTGTTCTATTCGTGTGTTAAGTCTCCGCCGTTTTTTGTGTGTGCACTTTTACATTTACTCTGTATGCTTATGCCTAGTGGTAGTTCAAATTTTAATACCTGTGATAATTCTGTTAGGACAGTTTCTTATTTTTATATTAAACATCATAAACAGAAATACATGTATACATTTTCAAGTTTAATATACAGAGTCAGCAAATTTGTAGGGCCACACAAAATTGACCTCAAACATAATCACAGCACTGAAAATGTTTACATAATCAAAATATTTTGAAATACAAGTGACCCCGTTTTCATGAGCATTTGTTACATTTACCTGCTTAGAGTGCAGTGTGTGTGAGTTAATTGCATAATTTGAAATATACATGAAGTAATTTAGGTTAATAACTTAATCAAATTGTTTACTTTTATATGGTTCACATAACAAAGACAACATATCGTGACCACACATGTCTAACCCTACATTTGATATAATTTGCTAAAAATAAAAAAAAAATGTTACATAGTCGCGACTTCGTTGTATCGATTTCATTAATTAGCTTTGAGCGTGAAACACAATCATTAAAACGTGACATGATATATAAGTCATGGACAAATCAGCTAATCTGCTGAGTTGATAGAATATCGCAATGTCTGTTATCGTAAGAAATTATGCTGAGAGTGGTAAAGTCATTGCTTCACGCTTTCACGCTATATGTCACATGTTTCATATTTAAAGTGTATACAAACGTTGATAGATATCAAACTACCTCGGTAGACATGGAAGACATGGAGATTTTAAGGAATTATCCTACGGTATGGCTGTAAACAACAGTTTTTCAGTAAGAATATATGACCATGGCCCGTCTATTGAAGCGTGTGTGGGATAACTGCATGCTGACCCTCAACACAAAAATGAAGGTGTACCAAGCGTGCATGCTGAGCACCCTTTTGTATAGCAGTGAGGCTTGGACCCCGTACATGCACCAAGAACGAAGACTGAACGCCTTCCACATGCGCAACCTCAGACGACTCTTAGGCATCACTTGGCAGGATCGCATCTTCAACGCAGATGTTTTGGCCAAGGCAGGCATGTCAAGCATGTACGCCACCCTCTCCCAGAGGCGCCTACGCTGGCGCGGACATGTATGCAGGATGGACGATGGCCGCATCCCAAAGGGCATCCTCTATGGCGAGCTCGCCACTGGAACACGGCCAATCGGACGACCAGCCCTGTGCTACAAGGATGTCTGCAAGAGGGATCTGAATCATGCAACATCAACCCAGCAGATCTCGGAAGAGCAACCTCCGATCGCTCTAGCTGGCGTGCAAATGTCAAAACCGGCATCAAGCAGGCTGAGGAGAAGAGAGAGATCCAGCGCGAGGAGGAAGAGCCACAAACAGCAGAGAACCCAGCCTACCACTGCTGCCCCGATAGTAACCAACAAGGACCACACTTGCAGCAAGTGCGACAGAAACTGCAGCTCCCGCATTGGCTGTTTCAGCCACAGTCGCCGCTGCTGCCCCACAACTGAATAGATACTCAGGTGCAGACTCCATTGTCTCTAGAGACATAAGGATGCCAACAACCAACAACATGACAAAGTCCTATGAGGATTGCAGCATATACAAAAAATTGAAAAGGAACAGGACAAAGATATTTACATGCAAGCTAAATGTAATAGTAAGAACAAATCTGTAATAAGTCATTTGACAAAAAGAGCAAACCTGACAGTTACCGCCTTGGAACGGTCAGTCGGCAATATAGACAGTCACCTTAACGACCTGTCCAGCCATCGTGATTTTCAAAAGCAAAGCAAGATTTCGGTTGTTAAACGGGTCAGTTGCAAGCAATGCAGTATGGAAATGCATTCCAGAGGTTGCAACCGTCATTAATACATTTTACAAGTTTTATAAAGACGTCCGGAAAGGTATAAAGACTGTTGTGTTAATCGGCTATAGTATATTGCTGCAAAGGCAGGATCACAAATAATGTCACCGTTTGGCTTCTACATCATTTGGGACAGGAGACTAATTAAAAAACACCGAAAATCAACATGAAAAATCTACCGCCGCAGCCGGGAATCGAACCGCGGGCCTATTGATTACCGCTTGACGCGGTTCGATTCCCGGCTGCGGCGGTACATTTTTCATGTTAATTTTCGGTGTTAGGATCATTAATAGATAGATAGATTTATATCCGTTGTGGAAGCATATATAGCATAACAAGAATGTACATTTTAACACAAAACCTAAAATTTCAAAACATTACTACAATATTTTAAAATATAATATCATAACATGCATCCAGCACCAAGGACAGCACAAAAAGAGTAAACTCCATTGTGGTTATTTATATAAGTGCAGTTGTTTTAAAATACTAGTTATCATAGGTATTTTAGACAGCTGTTTATCACAGTTATGCATAAATATGTAACCTTTTTGCAAATATGGCGGTAATTCGCTCTTTGACAAAATGAACCTGCAAAAATGCTGCCTTTTATGATGCACGCATATACCATATACATTATCTCAAGAATTTAAAATCAATCACATATATTAAAAAAAGAAAAAAGAAAAAAAGAAAAAAACAATCACAGTTGATCTGAAGCGATAACAGATTATCACATGATCTTATTATCACATATATCTTATTATACATGTACTGCGCTGCATAAATGCTTTCATCCTACTATTATATTTTGATATGATCAACTTTTATGAAAACGTCTTGCTCAATTTCTAAAATATAAATCCATGTTGTAACTAATTACTAGAAATACACATTTTTTTTCTGGTATTGACATATTCAAAAGTTATACACTCTTGTGCAAATATAATAAAAATATATGACAAAGTCCTATGAACATTGCAACATATACCAATCTCCGAAAAGGCACAAAACAAAGTTATTTCACATACAAGCCAAGCGAAAAGTAAGAACAAATTTGTGATGAGTCATTTAACGAAAAGAGCAAACCCCACAGTTACCGCCTTGGAACGGTCAGTTGGCAATATGGACCGACTTGGGTGTTTAAACCGGTTTTTCAGAGCTCTAACCTCGCACTTCCTGACGAGTTTCTCAAATGCAAGCAATGAAAAAAAAACCGATCTATATAAATACAAAATGCCCAAGCGCTGATATTTTCTATAGGTTATGACGAAAGTAGTGACATCATCGAAAAATAATGTCCACATAGTGTTTAGAAAAGAATATATGGTATTATTTCGATTTGAACAACTACACAAAAATGGTTGACTATAAATAAAATTAACTTTCTGTATCATAAGCAAACATGACCAGATACGAATAAATGGTTGTAGCATCCTGTTCATGTGAAGATGAAATTGAAGAACCAAACCAAAGTCCAATGTCCATCAAAGGAAATACACGTAATGATCCTTATAGGATGAATTAAATGACAACATAGATTACATACACGGGGCGATTTTTTATGACCGCCACGCTGCGCAAGTAACATTGTTGTGATCATAAATAAGAAAATATGAACATTCCGAAAAGGCACAGAACAAAGGTATTTCACATGAAAGCCAAGCGAAAAGTAAGAAAAAATATGTGACGAGTCATTTAACGAAAAGAGCAAACCCGACAGTTACCGCTTTGGAACGGTCAGTCGGCAATATGGACCGACTGGGGTGCTTAAACCGGTTTTACAAAGCTCTAACCTCGCACTTCCTGACGAGTTTCTCAAATGCAAGCAATGAAAAGAAAAACGACCTATTTGAAATTATACAATCAAAGGATGTAGCACGCGGTGAAATACCACCAAGGAATGTCCATTTTATAGTAGGGATGTTTAAATCATGTCTTTTGTCAGAGATGTAAAATGCAAACATTGGCGATGTTAATGTCTAGAAAAAACCTTTGTTTAAAAATCAAGTATTCGTTTGTTTTGTACTGACAAGTAAATCCGATGTATTTGAGTGAAGAAAGATTTATAGAAAGTAAGAAAATTGTTAAGATAAAGTTAGATTACAATGTTAAACAAAATACTTGTATAATTTGACTTTTGGTAAAGAGGGTGAAGAAAACATATAGCCATGCTCAACAAAGAATGCGCATTCAGGAGTGCACTCTTGTTTTTCATGAAAATACCAATCTTTTGTCTAAATAAGGTGTCCCTAAGGACATCGGTATACTATCAGAAAATATTTATTCTAAAAACGTTTACTCTCAATGTTTCGGCAAATGGCCTTTTTGAAAAGTTAAACACAAATAATTCCTCTCTGTACATGATTGTAAACAAGCATGGGCGCTGCCATATTAGAAAAAAAATCTTTTAATTACACATGCCATGATACTAGCAAGGCAGGAGTATGGGCAAGGGTCAAATGTATATATTGTATGGACAAAACATGATTCAAGCACATGTAGTGGTTTATTACCATTTGCGTAAATATCATTCGTGTTTAAATGGAACAGTGATGTATACGTATAAACACACTGAAGTATACACATATACATTTGCTTTATTGTGTGGGAAGACATTGTGCAAGCACATGTTCATGTAGCTGTATAGTACCAATTGCGTTAAAGTCATTAGTATATAAATGAAACAGTAAAATCTACGCATAACCATTGTTTTATTGTGTAAAAAACAGTGTTCATACACACGTGGCATATTACATGTTGTGCATTACTAAATGCGTCAAAATAATTCGTATTGAAACGGAATGGGAATACATTGTTCAAGTCAACTGTATATAAATGGTACAGAAATATACATGTATAAACATTGCTTTATTGTGTAAAGAACATTGTTCAAACATATGTAGATGTATATTATTAATTACTACCAAGTCATTAGCATATAAATGGTACAGTGAAATCTATGCATAAACATTGTTTTATTGTATGAAAATGCATTGTTCAAACACATTTAGGGGTTTATTACCAACTGCGTACAAATCATTCGTGTATAAATGGAACAGTTATGTATACGCATAAACACAGTGAAGTAAAGGCATAAATAGTGTTTCATTGTATGAAAAACACAACACGATTTTTTTCCAAGCACGTGTGACTGTATACTTGTATTACAACTGCGTTCAAGTCATAAATATATTTACCTTATGTGGATTGCGGAGTTATTGTTGGTAGGATGTTTTCTCTTACAAACAAGCGTATTTTACAATACATGCACACTTGTATTTAGTGTCAGAAATGGTAAATGACAGGTGCGTAACAGCTAAACGAATGGACGCTAGTCGTTGGCCAGTTTCCATAACTAGTACAATGTCAGACAAATGTCAGTTTGTGTTGGTCATTTGCTATAGCAAATATGAATTCTACCGCGACGTGTGACGCACATAATTACAAAGGACCTGGGAAAACATTCCTCTTTGATTTTAGAATTCCACAACAAATTCTTAATCTTCGAAATAATTACACTTCCATTGATTGAATCGCACGCTCACTATGTACATTTTTATCTCTTCACATACGGATATTGAGTATTGGGTTTACCGTCAGACCAACAGTATTTCAGAGGAAGTGTATACTCGAAGCAGATATAGTGCTACCATCACTGTGTAAAGCATACAGTGAACATCTGGCCTGATATGACACCCATTTTCATTATCCTGACACCGGGTCAACCAATCGTAGCTCTACGCTTATATTTGCTTGAGCTTTAGACATGGGAGCTATTAGTATATCACTACCATTGTTTTACGATTTTAGTATGGCGCGACCCGGTATCGAACTCGGGGCCTCCATTACTAAGAGGACGGCTGAAATAAAACTTCAAGACTCATCGCATAGTGTGTAACTACAAAACGGCATTTGCGTTTATTGTTTTCTTTAAATGTTTGTGATCGTTCGGGACACTTAACATGCTTTCATTTCCAACAGACCATGTTTAATACGTGAATTGTATGACGATTTCTGATTTAATCAAACATGTTACTGTAATAATAAACAGGTTTGTACGGCGACAGTCTGTCTTGACCACGGTGACCGCACACACAGTCTATGACGTTCAGTAATAACTAGGTATAATAGCTTAATTAAAGTAAAAAATGAAAAATTGGTAACTGAAGCACATTGTAATATTCAGTTTATATATTTTCTTTAGGCACAACAGAGCATGACTAGGCCGATATTAATGTATTATAAACTAGCGCATCTAGGAGAACGGTAAACACGTTGAAGAAAAGTAATGGCATTTACGTTAATTTAATTAAGAGGTAAATAAAGATTAAACTAAACATATTATAAGCTATCCAAATACACGTTTCTAATTTACTTTATCCAATTAATTTTCATTAATATTCAGAGTCTCATTTAGACTAAGATGTTAAGCTACCATATTCGGAACAAGATATATTATTTCGATAAAATTTAATTTTAATTATATTTCAACTTTGAAAATAAATAACACACTACCGATGTTTACGTTCGATATCTGAGCGTAATTTTCTAACACAGGCTTTAGTGTGTATGTGTGTGATTATTTATGTGTGCCTAAAACTACATAATTGTTCGACTATTCAATCTTTTATGTCATATTTACATTAACTACACATCCCCAAGCACTATCATATTAATGCATGAATGATTTTACAACATTTAATGGATTTTACCCAGTGGCCTGCTTAATTTACAATGGAGTAATTATTTCTGCTTGGAAATAATGAAGAGAACTGTGCATTATCACAATCCGTCAATACATACACCCTCCTTTGATTTTTTTTGCTAATTTTGTTTATCGTCCCACCAATATTTCAGTTATCTGGAGACGGTGTCGACTTAAGCAGATATAGTGCTGCCTTCACTGTGTATAGCCTTCCGTGAACACCTGGCATGATACCACACCCAGTCACATTATCCTGACACCGGACCAACGAGTCGTAAAACTACCCTTTTATTTGCTTGAGCGTTAGCAAGGGAGCTTTACCACTACAATTTTAACGACTTTGGTGTGTCGCGGCCCTGGATCGAACCCGGGGCCTCCCGTACCTGGAGGTTTATTATGACGTTTAAAATAACCAGTTAGCATTCTTCAGACAACTGCTCATACCCGTACCAAAATAAATAGCGGAACCACCCTTATATTTTCTTGAGCGTTAGCAAGTGAGCTCTACCCCTACTTTTTTTACGACTTTGGTATGTCGCGGCCCGGAATCGAGCCGGGGGCCTCTAGTACCTGGAGCCGACACTCCACGACACGATCAGGTTTGTTTCGTATTTGCCGTTTACGTTTATCTTTATCACAAACACTCTTATATAAAGTCAGTTTAAAAAATAAATACAAAATAACGTTGCAGATTGCTGAAATGATTTGTGATTTGCATTTACCTTATTCATACAATAACATATAAATATATGATTCAGAATGGTATTTAATGCACAATATGCACATCTTTTAAAGTCTTTATATATCGCCATTAATTCTCTATATTAATAGTATATTTACTTCACTTCACGGATTGGACAATAAGAAAAAAATCTATGAGATTTGCGACTAACATTAAAACTTGAATTACCACTTATTATAGAATAAGTGTGAAACAGACACGAGACATTACATACACCCACAGAAAACAACAACGGACAGTTACCGCCCGGAAACGGTCAGTCAGCAAAAGGGCTGACTAGGATGCTTAAACCTGGTATGTGTTTATTGTTTATTGGGTTTGTCGTCCCACCAACATTATTTCATTTATCTGGGGACGGTGTCCACTTGAAGCAGATATAATGCTGCCTTCACTGTGTATAGCATGCAGTGAACACCTGGCATGATACCACACCCAATTACAATGACCTGACACCGGGTCAACCAGTATGGAACTACTTTATTAGCAGGTGGGGGTGGCTTTACCGCTACCCTTTTTAAGGACTTTGGTAAATGTCGCGGCCCGGGATCGAACGTGGAGCCTCCCATATCTGGAGCCGACGCTCTACCGATTGCCCTACCAGGCCAGGTCCTGGTTTGCATGGCGCTCCAAAAACGCACTTCCTGAAGGTTTTTACCACAAACATAGAGTGTAAATAAATTATCCCATCAAAGTGAGACAACTAACAGCAAGCACCTGCGTCGGGAGTTAAAAATGATAAAACAATACTATATACAACCAAAACAACTCTAATGAGATTTCCAGTTGACAGCTATTAACAAGTATGTGCATATCTCGCTATTAAGTGTCTATATCATAAATGACACAGCAAATTGCTTGAAATGTATTTATTTACGATAGTGGTATGACAATTAATATTTCCCTTATTTGCTTTTAAACATAAATGGATACAATATACTGCACACAAACATCATAAATTTTACAAAACACTCACGCATGCTAACAAAACAGACAGCATTTGCTCAAATTACGAATGTTAAGGAAACAGCCACACATTAAAGGCCGTGTGAATATTTTGAAAACAATTGACTGTCAGAAGATTTTAATGGAAAATGAAAATTTCTCGCATGATCTTTACAGTTAATGCTTTATCTATCATAAACTTGCATCTAAACATTCTTAAACTGTCTTAAGGATTTTCTTTACAATTCAAGATCGAGTGTCCGGGTGTCCGGGGTTATATTTACACTGAAAGGAATTAAAAGCTATTTCAGCGTGTAACATGAATTTTCACCAAACATTATTGTTACGTAAACAATCTCGTGTCATTGAGCTTTATGTGCATCGAAAGGAGAGTCGTATAGTTTTGTGGTGGAGCGGTGTCGCTTGCTACGCCGTCCAGAGATATGGGAAATATAACTCCCTACGTTTGAGGGACGAATTCAATCGGAACTCCAAGGGTAATTCCGTCCTCGGGACAATCATCCCTCGGATGTATCTAGTGCAATGATAGTCACAGAAATCACGATCGTTTTGTTCGCTGGAGGTCGGAAGAATATGCCTCAAATATAGTTCGCACAAAACATAAAAAAATGCCATCGTTTGACAGCTGTTTTGTTTGCTGCGCTGGGTAAATTTAAACTAATTTAATGATTTAAATTTGAAGCAGCCACAAATTGAAGTTTTACAGGCATCGTACTATAGTGAGCTGTCTTCCAAGCTGCCATTTTTGTTTTAACGTCTGTCACAAAAGAAGTCCCATTTAGGGAAATGGCCGAGGTGATCCAACTACCTACATACATCCGAGAGATGATTCGTGAATTATCCGAGGTGTTCCGATTGGGACGAATTTGTAGCGCCTAGTTCCCTTGTTCGTATTAAAGTAACCGCTAGGTGGCGTAGTAGTTTGCACGTGTTTTAAGTGAAGTTTTTGCAGTCTGAGTCATTCATCTTTGGGTAGGCGACTGAACCAGACGACAAATATCATGGTAAATACCAAACATATTTTGTATCGGTTACCCAAGTGATATCCATTAAGAATCACCAATTGTATGTATTATGCTGAATATGTTGTTGTTTATGGTTTATCCGGTTACGTAATGGTTAACAGGGAAAGCTGGATTTCTGAAGCACACAGGAATGACACTACATGACCTCGACTATTCGCGGTGAGTTATTTATGCCTGGGAAGAAGAAGTGCGTGTACAGAACAAATATCATTGAATAATTTTGACCATTGTTTGCACACCTTTAATCAAGGTGATATTTACACCGCCCAATCAGCGCTTTGATCTATACCCTAATGAGTTGGAAAGTATAATAGGCTAATAAAACATATCCAGAGGCAAATGTGATACTGCTGCATGCACGATACACGTGCACACAGTGTGTATACCTTTTACATACGATGATCTCTCGTACATCCGTACTTACCTTAGACAATATAATTTTGAAGGTGGTATCCGACAACTGAATGTATAAACGCCTTTAACTAGTTGTAGTTATAATTTTAATACATTTGCTAAGTCTCTTAGGACATTTCATATAATCCTTTTCTTTTTCTAGATAAGAACTTATAATGAAGTTATTGCCGACGTGGTAGCATATGTTGTTTTTGTTTCATTCAATAAACCAGATGTAGACCGACCGCCTTTTGTAGGTATCTCAATACGTGCCCTGGCGACAGCTGGATATTGAACGAAGGAAACCGGTGTCTTAGTGCGACCACCCAGTTACAAGTAATATCAAAGATTAATTACTGACCATTGTAGGAATTAGTAAGACACTGTTACAGAAGTTCGATAAAGTACAACGTGATTTCAAGGGCATGCATAATTTGCGCTGTTCTGGAGAGCGATGCTTCGCATGAAATACCTATTTTTGGGGACAATAGTGTAGCAGGCAAAAACAAGAAATCGCAACTGTTAAGTTAGATTTGCGTCAGAGAAAAGAACCGAGTAAACCACTGTGAAAGTCTAGCTTGCAATAATGAAAAAAAGTTGCAGGCTCAACTGGGTTTTCGCAGCTATTTTGCGAAGTCTTGTTTAACAAAGAAAACCGAGTATGCCGATGTAAACACAGCTTGCACTTACAAAAATGTTGCAGACAATAAGGAAGAATCAGCAAAAACTGTATAGATAATCTAGTTCCCATCCGTCTGGTAAAGTAAGCGTTCGTTAGTCTCACTCAATGAACTCGCAGTTCTAGATAATTTCTAGCTATAAGAATGTGTATCTTCTTGTTCATTTTACTAGTACAAGTGTATTATTACTTTGAATGAATTTTTATGATTTTTTTTCATACGCAAACATTCATTAAAATACTTGCTGCAAATTATATTTATCAATTTACAATCACAGAATATCGGTTACCTTTT
This sequence comes from Sinonovacula constricta, assembly GCA_007844125.1. NCBI lineage: Eukaryota > Metazoa > Mollusca > Bivalvia > Cardiida > Solecurtidae > Sinonovacula > Sinonovacula constricta. The sequence continues at coordinate 17,885,030 of CM017563.1, forward strand.
TACCAAACTCCTTCGTCATTTGTTATTTTTGAACGCTTTAGAACACGTCTACCTTAAATGCGCACAGACAGTATCACAAACCAAACAAAATGCACATGTTCTTGTGTATAAAGTAGGCCAACCAATCACCACGTGTGTTACACTTACACTGAATGGATAAGCAGACAGACAGACAAACAGAATTGTTTATTAGACATAAACTTACACAGTTTCTAGTCTAACAAAAAGAATAATCATAAAGAAAAAGGTGACATTATGACTATGAAAACGCACACGAACCACACACACACACACACACACCCTCTAACGCATCCTCACACGCACACACAACTCACACACACACACACACACACACACACACACACACACACACACACACACACACACACACACACACACACACACACACACACACACACACACACACACACACACACACACACACACACACACACACACACACACACACACACACACACACACAAAACACACACACGCACAAAGCAACTCATGTAGGCTGGTTCTCCTAGCATAACATTACAGAAAATGTATAAAAAATTAACTAAAATGTGCCGGTTTAAGTGAAAAAAATCATACTTAAGGGTAAACAGACAGCAATTGTAAGGATTTCCTAAGTTTAAGAGATTCTTCAATAAATTTTGACATTTTAGTGAAAACATGTTTATTTGTAGACTGCAACAGCTCAGTAAATTTAAAAACACTAGGATTTTTGTAAAAGTATGAATGAATACTCGAATCTATGTAAACTGGGTCCGCCAACTCCTTTCGAACGGTCCATGAAAATGTCACATCAAAGTTGACGTCTAGAAAACGAAAGTTAGAATTTCTTGAAGGTATTCTACCTTATAACTATTATACATGTACATATTATTGTCTTCAGCTGCTGCTTTTTTGCCCTTTGTTATATAATTTTCATGCATTCTCACAAGAACATTTGTTAAATGGTACCTTCTTATTATTGTCGAGGTAATCAAACACAATAAATATTCATGTCGATTTTATTGCGCATTATGAATACATAAGAAAAGAATAAATAAAACTGAATATATATTGTAGGGTAATACTTTTGCAACAGACCTGGGGTCGTTACATAAAGTTAATAAGTTAGTTTCTCTTACTCAACGTAAGAAAAGTTCTTAAATTTAGAAAATAAAATAAAATTCGTTTATTCACCGGTTTTATGAACAAAATCTTAAAGTTATGTTACATCTAAGGAAATATTTCAAGGTTTAAGACAACTTTTGAGTTTTAGTAAAAAATGTAATTTTCGGCGTTTGAACTTAGTGAATCAGACGAAAATTTATTTCCCTTGGTTATGTATGAACCGATAGAAGGCGTTGCATAAGTCCACGATGATTTCGTGTCCTAGTAGCTATATATATATATATATATATATATATATATATATATATATATATATATATATATATATATATATATATATATATATATATATATATATATATATATATATATATATATATATATATATATACATATATATATAGCAGCTGCTAGGACACGAAATGCGTACGTTAATTTTATACACATTTATATAAGTATGTTAATTCTATATACAATTTTATACTTATGTAAATATTAGGTCATGTAGACATAAATAAATTTTGTTTATAAATGGTAAGTGTACACATAAAACTTATGAATTAATTATTTGTACAATGGTAAATGTGATTAAGGTTTTGTAGATGAAATATCGTAATTCTCTGTCTAATAAACATACGGTCGTTATTCCAAGCGGCTTATACCAAAAATATGTTGTTTGTTGTTGTGTTTTTCAATGAATGTATGTGTGCAAGTATCAGGGTGAAAGCCTTAGTATTGGGGAGAAATCTATAAGTGAAGTAAGATTCTATATGAATTGTGTGTAAAGTCTTGTATCAATGTAATGCTACGTTTACTTTTATCTAGAAATGGCGAAGCAAGGCATGATATACTTTCCAACTCATTAGGGCATAGATCATGGCCGCTATGATGGTCCGGGGGAATGTTTCCAAGGAAAATTGTGTGTTTCTAGATCATAGTACACTTGGCTTCTGACGAGGTTAAGGTACCAAGATATGGCTAGATTTCAAATAAAATATAATGTGTGATCGTCCTGAGGGCAGAATTATCTGAGAAGTTCCGATTTAAAATATAAGAGTACACAATTTTTCAGTTACCAGGAGCTACAGAAACGTTTCTAAATCGATTTAGGAATCATACATATTTTTCGTGGTGTAAATAGCGGTATAAATTGGCTGCAACGTGGGTACAAATTTTATTGCGGATTTAATTTGTATGTTTTCATTCTTGGAGACAATGTGTACGCAACTGCGTATTATGTGTACAGGCAGCTTTAGGACATTCATATTTTTGTAAATTAAAAATCAACAGTAAAAACAACAAAAAAACAACAACAAACAAATAAAGCCAAAATTACAACACCCCCAAAACAACAACAACAACAACAACAACAACAACAACAACAACAAAACCCCAAAGAAAACACACCAAAATAAAAACAAAAACAAACAACAACAAAAAACACTGTTATACAGAACCTTCTCGTATGCTCATATTCTTACGCTATTTAAAACTAACACATGTGCACCTTATCAGACAACCAACGTTTAAATGTGCTGTGCTCATGTCAGCGAAAATATCAGTGTTAACTTCAGTACATTGTAAAATTAACCGAAATATATACCAAACCTCTTCACTTTCAAGGTGCAATCAAGGCTATTTTATTCGACAACATAAAACAATAAAGCCGCTCCTTTAAGTATATGCAGCATATAGAGAGGTCGGTATAATCTAATATCTTCTCAGGAAAATTGTCATCAACAGAAACAAAACGGGTTATCACCGTATTTATATATTATAGCGATCATATGCCAAAGACTTCATCTCGTGACCGTCCATCTTAAGGTCTTTATCATCAGGATACGAAAATGCCATGTATCTTATGGTTTTGTTGTATCGATTTCCTTAATTAGAAGTATAGGTTTACACATCATAATAATACCGTGACTTGAGATCTTATTTTAAGTAATAGACCAATCAGATAATCCGCTGACATCGACAGAAAGGTATCAGAGTCTGTAATCTGAAACAGTGATCTTAAAATGGCTCAGTCAGTTCCCCGTCGCGACCAATGCTGATATCTTCATGGCGATATAACAGTATATATTTTACGCGACATAACGTACTTTGCAGCGATATGAGCGTAGATACATTATGTGACTTTTGTTACTTCTCAGTGATGTGACCGTTGATAAATTACGTGACTTATGTTACTTCTCAGCGATATGAGCGTAGATATACCACGTGACTTATGCAACTTCTCGGTGATATGAGCACAGAAATATCACGTGACCTATGTTACTTCTCAGCTATATGAGCGTAGATATACCACGTGACTTATGTCACTTCTCAGTGATATGAGCGTAGATATATCACGTGACTTATGCTACTTTTCACTGATATGAGCGTAGATATATCACGTGACGTATGCTACTTATCAGTAATATGATCATAGATATATCACGTGATGTATGCTACTTATCAGGGATATTAGCGTAGACATATCACGTGACGTATGCTACTTCTCAGTGATATTAGAGAAGATATATCACGTGGGGTATGTAACTTATCAGTGAAATGAGCGTAGATATATCACATAACGTATGCTACTTATCAGTAATATGAGCGTAGATATATCACGTGATGTCAGTGATATTAGCATTTCTAGACATTAAGATTAATATTTCCAATGACAACGTCTCTACTAAAATCTATGACAAGAGAGATGAATTCAACTTTAGTATTGTTAATTATGCATACGTTGATGGTGATTCACCTCGTGCTACCTCCTATGGTATTTACAAATCACAACTTACAAGGTTTGCACGAGTTTGTACTAAAGTAGAAGACTTCAATGCTAGAAACCGGTTTATTTCTTCTAAACTGTTACAGCAAGGCTTTCGTTTTCATAAATTAAGAAAGGAGTTTTCAAAATTCTTTCACCGCAATGGTTTTATTGCTTCTAAGTATAATAGCAGTATGCAAACACTTATGTAGAAAGACATAAGCCATCCTGCATTTTATGGAAATGTTTTATACAAGTTAAAGAAGATCAAGGGTTTCAATAACTTTTCTGACCACTTTACAATAAGAATATATAAGACAAAGTCGTATAAGCATTGCTTCATGTACAAAAATTGAAACGACACAGGACCAAGGTATTCACATGCACATGTGAAAGTGAGAACAAATCTGTTATGAGCCATTTAACAATAAGAACAAACCTGACAGTTACCGCCTTGGAACGGTCAGTCGGCAATATGTACCGACTGGGGTGCTTAAAACGGTTTTACAGAGCTCTAACCTCGCACTTCCTGATGGGTTTCTCGAATGCAAGCAATGAAAAGAAAACCGATCCATTTGAATAAGTGTCCAAGCGCTGACGTTTTGTTTGACAAGTTATGACGAAAGCAGTGACGTCATTAAAAATAATGTCCACATAGTGTTTAGAAGAGAGATAGGTATTTTTTCAATTAGAAGACCTACAAAAACGTTAATAGTAAATAAAATTAACTTTCTGAATCAAGAAAAAAATGACCAGAGAAGAGTAAATGGTTGTAGCATCCTGTTCATGCGGAGATAGAATTGAGGAACCAAAGCCCGACGTCCATCAAAGGAAATACACGTAACAATCCTTATAGGATGAATTAAATGACAACATAGATTACATGCACGGGGAGATTTTTACGATCGCCACACGGCACAAGTAACATTGTTGTGATCATAAATAAGAATATATAAGACAAAGTCCTGAGCATTGCTCCATGTACAAAAATTGAAACGACACAGGACCAAGGTATTCACATGCACGCCAATTGTAAAAGTGAGAACAAATATGTTATGAGTCATTTAACAATAAGAACAAACCCGACAGTTACCGCCTTGGAACGGTCAGTCGGCAAAATTGACCGACTGGGGTGCTTAAACCGGTTTTACAGAGCTCTAACCTCGCACTTATCAGAAAATGTATTGCAGACGGTTACAAGCCGGGAATCCTTCGCTCTATTGCATTGCTTGCAATTGACCCTTATACAGTCAAGAGCTTGTATTGCTTTTAAATTGCACGAAGACCGGACAGGTCGTTGAGACTTTATGAAAACAGTGACTTAAAGCCATAATTGGACAGTCACTGTTGGATTTCTTGTCTCTTCATCTCTCTAGTCGTGATATGTCAACTGTGGATAAATCCTCGGCTTTTATGATATATTTTTAAAACGTATTAACCCTAAACAATACTACGTTTTATTTTGTTGATTTGGGTTGTTTTCTAAAATTCTATTATTTCTTCCGTATTTTTTACATTTCTTTTTTGCCATTTTTGGCATATGACGTCATGGCATTTATGACGTCATTATATTGTTCTTATAATACGAGGGCTGTTCAATAAATACGCGGAAAAGTGCTGTCATATTTTTAATATTCATGGGAAATTGACGTTCTCTTTACATTTTGTAAATAAACATATAATAAACATATACACAAAATTTTCAATAAAATCGGATAAAAATTAATAGTACAATTTCAAGTATTTCTAAGGTAATCGCAGTGAAACCGGCCCAACGTCGTAACGACGTCACGCTCAACGCATGTATGAGAGTCACCCAAAACACGCACCTAGTCCTTCTCGAAATACTCTCCGTGAAAGGAAACACACTTTTTACAACGGTTGACCCATGACATGAAACTATTAAAGTAGGAGCCATCATTTATCTCTGAAATTGCACCTTGCACCGCGTAGGACAACTCGTCCACATCATCGAAGTGTTCTCCCCGCAGGACGTTCTTCAGTGTCGGGAACAGAAAGAAATCGCACGGTGCGAGGTCAGGGCTGTAGGCCGGGTGCTCGAGGACTTCGAAGCCGAGTTTCCTGATTGTGTACTGTGTTTCGGCCGCACGATGAGACGGTGCATTGTCGTGATGAAATATCGTGTCGGCGATTTTCGTGGCCCGCTTCTTTCTCATCGCTCTCATAAAATCGCGTCTCAGAATCTGAAAGCATAAAGAAATACAATGATAAGTAAATTGTCGTTATAATTTATTTTCATAATAACTTACACAAATATAAATAATTATTAGTTAATGTATTGACATATCAATAATGTATTGAACATCTTTTTATAGATTTAATAAATTTATTCACCTTAGAATAATACTTCGCCTTCAGAGTCTGACCCAGGGGTACCGCGTGGCTCAGTATCACACCGTCGACGTCAAAGAAGACGTTGAACATCTGTTTCCTTGCAGATGGGCCGATTTTATACTTCTTAGGTGAAGGCGATCCTGGAGTTTTCCACATAGAAGACTGTGATTTCGTTTCAGGTTCGTATAGGCTGATCCATGTCTCATCAACAGTCACTATCCGTCGCAAGAAACGTTCACCTTCCCTATGAAAGCGTCTGAGAAATTGATCGCAACACCGCACCCTTTCCACTTTTTGTTCGTCCGTCAACATGTTAGGAATCCACCTGGCACACAGGCGTCTCATATTGAGTTCATCGTGAATAATGCGATCACTGTGCCAATGCTACAATCCGATCTTTCATGTATTTTGTGAATTGTTATCCGACGATCATTGTCAAGCAGCTCCTTTATCACAGCGACGTGATTTGACGTTACAACCTTAGGACGTCCACTGCGTTTGTCGTCATGGATGCTTTGTTGGCCGCCTAGAAATCGGGCATACCACTTGTACATTGCCGTTTTCTTCATCGCCTGATCACTATATGCTTTTTGTAATCTTAACATTGTTTCTTTCTTTGAAAACCCGTTCAAAACACAAAATTTTATTGAAGATCGTTGTTCCGATGCCATTTTAACGCATACGCACTAAACACAATGCCGTTTAACGCCTAAATGACGTCACACACTAACATGACGTCATGTGCGTAACGCCAACATATTGCGCGTAAATTATGCAAAGTTTGGTGAAAATCGCACGGTAAACGTTAAAATGCGACGTCATTATTAACCAGTGACTATTTGTAAAAATGAACAAAAGTGGGTCGGTAATCGCTTAATCTCATTAAAATCAAATCCTAACTTTCGCTTCATTACTTTCCGCTGGTTAGGATCTGATGACATCGCATTAGGTGTCACCTCAATTTGACCTTTGATTAGCCAATGAAATCGTCGGCTGCAAAATGTTGGGGTATAACTGATCGGAAGGTATGGATGCCACCGTGTTGAAAGATTAGACGAACTTGTTTCGTAACGAGGTTTCTGATTGGTCAAGTTTGACGTCATCGGCTCATTAATATTTATAACTTAAAGGTCACTTCGAGGCGACCTTTATCGGGATGTTATAAGATCCTAACCAGCGGAAAGTAATGAAGCGAAAGTTAGGATGTGATTTTAATGAGATTGGTAATCGCTACATGTGGTTACCATAACGACCGTTTGTTAACATATGATTCATGCCAGAACGGCAATATTTGCTGTATATTTTCAAAATATGTGTGTCTCTATTACTGTATAAGTTTTATTCAGCTAACTTGGAAAATAAGGAAATAGCGACACTTTTCCGCGTATTTATTGAACAGCCCATGATATCAGCGCTTGTACTGCTTTATTTTATTTAAAACTGCTCTCTTATTTGGAATCTTTTGTAATTTTTTGGTTGCCGAGGCTTTAATCTACTGTAAATATGTTGTTAGTTAATTTTATTACTAGTTATTATGTATTTACATAAGTTCATTACATCTGTTTTAACTCCCGATGCAGGTTCTTACTGTTAGTTGTTTCATTTTGACGAGATATTTTTATTTACACTGTTTGTTTGATATAAAAACCTTCAGGAAGTGCGAGATTGGAGCGCTCCACAAACCAGGTTTAAGCACCCCAGTTGGTCCTTTTGCCGACTGACCGTTTCAAGGCGGTAACTGATGGTTTTTCTTTTTATGTGTTATGTCTCGTCTCTGTGTTTTTGTCGCATTTATATTTCCCTTGTTTGCCTTCGTCTACAGGTAGATAAAATTTAAATATCTGTAGACATTTTGATAGGACCTTTTCTTATTTACTTATGCTAAATCGTACTGAGTTTATATATATAAAGCTTCATATGCTTCTTAGCACCGATATGAGAGTGAGCTGGATTCAGACGGCCATGGTACAGTAAGGGATATGGAAGGTTAGAAAGATTTAGACGACAAAAATACTGTAAGGAATATGGAAGGTCAGACGTATTCAGACGGTCATGGTAAAATACGGAATATGGAAGATGAGAGTAATTGAGATGGCCATAGCAGAGTAAGGAATATGGAAGGTGAGAGTGATTCAGACGGCCATAATACCGTAAAAATATAGAAGATGAGAGTGACTCAGACGACCATGGTACTGTAGGGAATATAGAAGGAAATAGAGATTCGGACGACCATGATACACTAAGGAACATGGAAGGTGAGAGTGATTCAAACGGCCATGATACCGTAAGGAATATGGAAGGTGAGAGTGATTCAGACGGCCACGGTACAGTAAGGAATATAGAAGGTGAGAGTGATTCAGACGGCCACGGTACAGTAAGGGATATGGAAGGTAATAGTGATTCGGAGGACTATGTTACACTAATGAATATAGCAGGTGAGAGTGATTCAGACGGTCATACAACAGAAAGGAATATGAAAGGTGAGAGTGATTTCGAAGGCCATGATACAGTAATGGATATGGACGATGAGAGTGATTCAGACGGCCACGGTAAAGTAAGTTATATGGAAGGTAAAAGTGATTCAGACGGCCATGATATCATAAGGAATATGGAAGGTGATAGTGAAATTTAGCAGGTGCGAGTGATTCAGACTACCATGATACAGTAAGGGATATGGAAGATGAAAGTGATTCAGATTGCCTCGGTACAGAAAGTTATATGGACGGTGAAAGCGATTCAGACGACGATAATACAGTAAGGAATTAGGAAGGTTTGAGTTATTCAGACGGCCATGGTACAGTAAGGGATATTGAAGGTGAGAGTGACTCAGACGACCATAATATAGCAAGGAATATTAAAGGTGAGCGTGATTCAGATTACGATACAACAGTAAGGAATAAGGAACGTTTGAGTGATTCAGAAGGAAATGTTACAATAATGGATATGGAAAGAAAGAGTGATTCAGACGACATTGATAAGGCAATAAATAATAAAGGTAAAACTATTCAGACGACGATGAAACAGTAAGGGATATCGAAGGGAAGAGTGATTCAAACGGCAAAGGTAGAGTTAAGGACATAGAAGTTGAGAGCGATTCAGACGGAAATGATACAGTAAGGGATATGGAAGGTGAGAGTGATTCAGTTGATGAGAAACAGTTTGGAATACGGAAGGTGAGAGTGATTTCGACGGCCATGGTACAATAAGGAATATGGAAGGTGAGGGTGATTCAGACGGCCACAATACAATAAGGAATATGGAAAGTGAGAGTGATTCAGGTGACCATGATACCGTAAGGAATATGGAAGTCTATAGGTATTCAGACCGCCATGATATAGCAAGGAATAAAAAAGGTTAGACTTAATCAGACAGCCATGATACAGAAAGGAATATGGAAGCTTACTTGGATTTAGACGGCCATGGTACCGTAAGAAATATGGAAGGTGAGAGTGATTCAAACGGCCATAATGCTGTAAGGAATATGGAAGGTGAGAGTAATGCAGATGGCAACGATGCAGTAAGGAAAATAGCAGGTGATAGTGATTCAGACGGCCACGGTATAGTAAGGAATATGGACAACACCCAATTTAACTCACCTTGATAAAATTCACATTTAGTGAACTACACTCTGCTTTTGTCACCTGGCTTAGCTTATTAACGTAAGATTAAATAAACAAATGACAGCCGGATTATGAAGATAGTATAAGCACACCGATGCTTTTGTCCTGAAATTGTTCTTTTTAAAGTATAGATTCTGAAAGCTTTACTTCATAAAGTCAGAAAAGCCAAGATAAGGCTTAAAGCAATAATCACAAAAGCAACATACTCAATACATCTCAATTTCTCTTGCAATATTTCTATACGTTTGTTGTTTGTATTTTTGGTTATTAAAGAAGCTTTTTCATTTGTTTAATGATCCCCAACGCTATAAACTCATGTAGCCGGCTACACAACAATGTCAAGAACTTTGATGTCCAAGCTGATGTTTGCTTTAAACAAATACTGTGCAACTGGCAGGCCATTGCATCACAGAAATATGACATAAACCTAACTCAACCCATGGCATATCATAAGAACAAATAAATATTTATTACATTGTATTATGATACTTTCTGGCAATTAGTATTGATCATGCTAGTCTTGAAATCATAATCAATCGGTGATTGTACCTGATATTACTGTCGTTTTCGGGGTTAGCTACTTTGCATGTTTTTGCGCATGGTTTTTCTGCAGTTGCATGAATTTTCAGATAATGTCCAATTTTCGTTTATTTTATTTTAAAAAAGTGAAGATAAATTCGTTAGATGCGCTCAGCAATGAAATTGATTAAGTACGCATAAGAGATCACTATAAAAATTCAAATACAACGACAATCAGGTGTTGGTCCTTTCTTAGAAGAATGCTTTATGGTACTTAAGGATACTCGAGATTTAAAGATACCTCCCTATAAAACATGTTTATGCTTCTTAATAATTAATGAGCTATATTATGTATATTTGTTGCTTATTCTAAGTCTTTATTGTTGAATTGATACTTAGGAAAAATTGATTCATAATAATGTAATTTCTTAATTACATATAATTCGGCACTATACAGGGATCCTTTACGTTATATCCGACGTTCTTTTATTCAAAGTTGTAATCTTCTATTAAAAAGACAAAATCATGTTTATTTGTCATATAAGTAAAGCATTTTAGTAACCAATTTTATTTGCAATTTGTAACAATATTTGATAAAAGTTTTGTGAATTATAAGCAATAATAAAGGTTATACGACTATAAATCAATCCAAAGACAAGTGAGATAGGTGAAGTGTATTTTGCTAATTGTCGTAGGTAAAACAGATAAAAAATCTCCCGATATAACTTTTTTTGTAAACCATTTACTTCCTAAATCAACAAAATTGTACTTCTTCTTTTCTAAAAAGCGACATTCTGCTTTTCTAAAAAAACGATATTCTGCTTTTCTAAAATCCGACATTCTGCTTTTCTAAAAAAACGATATTCTGCTTTTCTAAAAAACGATATTCTGCTTTTCTAAAAAAACGACATTCTGCTTTTCAAAAAAACGACATTCTGCTTTTCTAAAAAAACGATATTCTGCTTTTCTAAAAAAACGACATTCTGCTTTTCTAAAAAAACGACATTCTGCTTTTCCAAGAAACGACATTCTGCTTTTCCAAGAAACGACATTCTGCTTTTCCAAGAAACTACATTCTGCTTTTCCAAGAAACGACATTTCTGCTGTTCCAAGAAACGACATTCTGCTTTTCTAAAAAAAAGATATTGTGCTTTTCTAAAAAAAGTTGTTCTGCTTTTCTAAAAAAAGAAACGACATTCTGCTTTTCTAAAAAAAAGATATTGTGCTTTTCTAAAAAAAGACATTCTGCTTTTTATCATATGACATAACTGACTATTTATTATATCACATCAACGCTGGAACTGATTCATTTAAAACTAATTTCTCGATAGCAAATGTATATTTGACAAGGTTGAAATCTCGTGGATAAATTGTATATCTTTGACAGTTGCATTTATTGTTATGTTGTTTATAAGTTGATATTATTTGCTCAGTTATTTACTCCCGATAAACGGACTTACTTTTAGATGTTCGTATTTGGTGGGATTTATTTTGTACACTTGTTGTCTTTGAGAAAAACTTGCAGACTGTACGTGGTCCGTAAAACCAGTTTTAAATCACAGTCGGTCCTCTAGCCGACTGACCTTTCCAAGGCGTAAGCTGTTGGGTCTTTTACTGTGTGGATAACATTTTCTGAAGTTTTTGTCATTTTTACATTAACTTGTGTATGCCTTTGTGTAGTGGTAGTTCAAATGTTAAAATATGTGACAATTCTTGTAGGATCTTTTCATATTTGTCTATTCAGTGCCATATTTTCATGGTCATAAATGTATTTATGGATATTATTCATAGTCCTAGGAATTTAGTTTCGATTTCACATTGGCATATTTTTTTTTCTGAGTGAGGCATTTTCAAAAGTCGAATTATTCTGCGCTGATTTCGTTAGACTCTTATACAGTTTGCATAAATATGGACAACAAGATTATTGCATCAAGTAAATGTCGGTGTTCAAGTTATACAGATGGTCTTTCCTTCAACAGCCCATCCCGAAACTACTAATATAAGCCACAAAGTTACATATAAAATAACATTATTTAAGGATTCAAGGCAATTATTGTTTTTATCGTGGTATGAAATACATAGCAATTAATTTGCAAAGAAACATAACAAACGAAAGTCTCAGAAGTCTCCCAATATCAAAATGACATTGTTTCGACTTCTGTGGTTATAGTTGTGTTTATCGCTTTGCGTTGAATATGTCATAATTGAAGTCTGGTCAAGTTAATTTTATTCGAAAATTCACATATAAAATAACCTTTTAATTGTCTCATTGCAAAAAACATGCACAACAAGTTATGCTCTTTGCAAGAAATGCACTAAAAATCAATCAAATGGGAATAACTAAAAAACGGAACAAGGTAGAGTTACTCTTCTTGTGCACTATACTTTGAGTCATTGCCAGAAACATGCATACCAAGTTTGGAGTCATTTGGACCTACGGTGACAATGTTAGGCTCCGGACAAGAAATGCTCTATACAATCAATCAAAGGGGAATAACTAAAAACAAAAGAAGGTAGAGTTACCATTCTTGTGCACTGCACTTTGAGTCATTGCTAGAAACATGCACACCAAGTTTGGAGTCATTTGGACCTACGGTGACAAAGTTACACTCCGGACAAGAAATGATCTATAAAAATCAATAAATGGGGAATAATTCAAAAACGGAACAAGGCAGAGTTACGGTTCTTGTGTGCTGCACTTCGAGTTATTGCCAGAAACATGCATACCAAATTTGAAATCATTTGGACCTACGGTGACAAAGTTAGGCTCCGGACAAGAAATGCTCTATAATATCAATCAAATGGGAATAACTAAAAAACAGAAGAAGGTAGATTTACCGTTCTTGTGCACTGCACTTTGAGTCATTGCCAGAAACATGCATACCAAGTTTGGAGTCATTTGGACCTACGGTGACAAAGTTACACTCCGGACAAGAAATGCTCTATAAAAATCAATCGAAGGGGAATAATTAAAAAACGGAACAAGAAAGAGTTACGGTTCTTGTGCACTGCACTTCGAGTCATTGCCAGAAATATGCATACCAAGTTTGGAGTAATTTGGATCTACGGTGACAAAGTTAGGCTCCGGACAAGGAAATCCGGACGCCGACGCCGACATAGACGCCGACGCCGACGCCGCCGACAAAGTAATCCCTATATGTCGCCTTAGGCGACACAATAAAACTAAGCTTAGAAGTCGCTCTACATTTCTAGCCAATCAGAAGCTATGAAATTTTAAATTTCTCAGCGATTTAGTTGAATAGAACTCTTTTGGTCTATTTATACAATGAACAATAGTTCGATCTATTTTACTAAATGGTTTTATTTTCAACTGCGCAAGTGCAATAATCCACGCATTCTGGCTTGACTTCTCCCCTTGTGACGTCAAGTTTCAACACGTCAAGACAATTGACAGTTTGATTGACAGTTTTATGGGGCGGATTACATGTAATTTTAGTAGAACAGGTAGAAGTGAGGCGGGGACTTCTAAGTCGGATAGAATCTATTAAGAAGTTTCCATAGAAAATTGAAGCCTGCCCTCGCTGCGCTCCTTCCGGCTTCTATTTTCTATAGAAACGTCTTAATAGTTTCTATCCTGTACTTATGACATGCCCATATATGCATACATGTACATCATTTTGACGATCTAAGATAGACAAACCAGTGAAGCGCACATATGCGATTTGGTGATGGAAGAGACTAAAAAGCCAATACTTCCCCGTACGTTATACCTCATGCGATGGCCTTATAACCGCGTTTCTAATCTGTTCTATTTAATCGATTTACAAGACATTACTGTCTTATCCGACTACTTTATGACGTCTGTTCTCCCTTGGTTCTCGCATTCTTGCTTTGTCAGCTTGTATTGTGAGAAACTATAACAGTTACTGTAGTTTTTATAAGTTACATTTATTGTAAGTAATAATGTACTGACTATGTCTTGAATAATTTAGGACATGATACATATATGAAAGCATCATTGAATGGACAATGTTCATGTTGCTAAGCAATTGTCAATGTCAGCACTGCTTTGTTGAAATGTAGCTTGGAACAAATATATAAATACATATAACTGACAAAAAAGAATATATATCTCCCAAATAAACGTGTGCATGTGTAAAATCCACACTTCAACTAAAAAAACTACCAAATCTACAACAACAACAATAAAACACAACAACAACCCCGAACAAACAACAACAAACAACAACAACAACCAACAAAAACAATAACAATTTGTACTTTGGCATTTGCATGAATTTACGCAATACTTCCATTTGTCAACAAGTTATTCCCAATTAATGTAAAAAATTATTCTTGAAATCTACAATTGCATAGATACAATGCATAAAATGAACAATTAGGTGTGTATCATCCAAAACGCGTGTAGTAAACGTTTTATCTATAATTAGATTATAATTAATTAACAGGATGGAACGATGGCGTCGATGCAGCTTATTTAGGACAACCATCCTTGTGTAGCTAATTCACTCTTATGGATAAAGTCTGTATACGTCGACATTTAAATGGAATTAAACAAACTTGGCCATAGTCGGCACTGTGTTTGATGACTGACACGAAAGAAAAGACAACAGTATGTATCTAATCAAAGTGTATAATTACAAAAAAGCCCATCCTCCTTAAAAAGAAGATTTCTCGTAATGATGACTTTGACATTGATTTCTGGAGCATTAATGATCTTTCTTAAATTAAAAAATTAAGCAAAGACATCCTACGAAGGATAAATACGATATTGATTGACTAACATGCAATTAACCGCTATTTAAATACTTCATAGCATTCATATATTGATTAATTTTCCAATTAACCATTATTTTAAGAAATAGATAGGAAAAAACTCAAGGGTGGCGTCTGATGGTACACCTTTTTTAAATATATCTAATACTATCTTACCACGGTATTGGGGAAAATTCGGCGTAACTGTCATACACAATCGCAAGCGATTAACATGTCAAATAATACGTTACACGTTACCTTTATGAAAACGGATATGCGGTTAACAAATTAACCATTGCCATCTCGTCCCATACGCCACATCTTCGATAGAAACATATTACCAATTAATCATTTGATATTAATTTGGTATTTGACATTTCAATATCAGAACCGTTCTCTTTAATAGTAAACGAATTGAAAGTGTTCTGTTCTTATCTGGGCTCTTTGAAAGCCCGGACCACTGTCTATTTATTTATATGTACTATAACACACGTTTCTTTTTAAAAAAAATTGAGATGTCTTTATGATTTTTAATAATACAAACATCGACGTTTGTGTTTATTCAACAAGAGCAAAATAAAACAAAGGTTAGTTGCTTCTTATAACTAAGTCTTAAAAGATAACAGTAGACACTAGTACATGATTAGAAATAAATGTACACTGATGCTACCTTTAACATAGAACACAGACCGTTGACATTTTCTAAGAATCAGAAACAGTATGAGTCATCATCTCGCGAGAATGTGCGAGAATGTACCACAATCTAATTCAAGGTATTGAATCGGTTTACTTGCTTAGACGGTATATGATGTGTATAGTAAATACCCAGTACTGCCCAGTTCAAATGTGTCCTAATTTCTTCTACGTCTTAATGTAGTTCGCCTGCATGCTTTGAGGCTTATTCATTAATAACAACTGTTTTTTATTTATAGTTTGCCTTGACGATGTATTTATATAGAAGGGAAGTACAGAAGTAAAACCCTCACATTTCAAAGAAGTTGTAGAGCTAAGACTGTTTGAATCGATGAATGCATATAATCCAATTCAATAGACGTGCTTTTTAGGGAAAAATAAGCTTCATTTACTGCGAAAATAAGACATAGGTCATATGAGTAAAGTATAATGTATTCAATTATAAATAGTAAAATGCATTCACATACTAGTGAAATGTAAATGTGACGAAATCACTATGACCAGTCATTATCTCATTTTCGGTTTAACTGATACGACGGTCAGCAATCACTCCTATAATATATATAGCGGCTGTAAATATCAAAACAAGGAAATTGATGCTAAATAAAATGTTCACCATTGTGATCATAATTCCCGCCTGAACTACAGGGACAAATATTTTCACACAGAGAAAGACAGAAGCCATTTAAAGAAAAATTCATACGGCTTTCTGCCTGTTACATGTAACATATACTGCAAATGCTTATGTATAATTCGCTCTCAGTTAATATTTGGGGCTTATTAAAAATGCTGGTGATGTTAATTTAATGACGTCAGCCTCTTATCCAAGCGACAAAGACCTTTTTCTGGATATCCTCTTGATAAATCGCCATTTCAGTGGACAATTTATATGAACTACGATAGCCAAATGATAGCTGAGAGAGTCAGATTCATCCGAAATAATTTCTTTCATTTTTTAAATTAATAAAATTATTAATTAAAGACGATAAATTGACTTCCATTGGCATTGATGAATGAGAATTTGATATGAAATTGTAGCGTTATGGATCTTTTAAATGAAATATAATATTTTTTAAAAATTGAATTGATAGCGTATAACCTTCCTGCTAGTATTCAATCCATATATATTTATAAGTCCGATCATTCATACATATACTTGACAGTTCTTAATTCTATGTTAAAGCATAGGTTGTAACTTTCTTCTCAAAATTCGTGTTATGGATTTTCGTGTCATCTGACTATTTTGGGTTGAATGTGGCAATACACAAAACACAACAACAACAAACTACAATACCATAATGTCATCTTTAAAAGTGTACAAAACAATAGAAAATATTCAAAGTAATAATGCACGGCTTCGTTAATGGTTGATCAAACGCAAAATGCTAATTAACAATAGTTTAATAACATAATTGTTCACAATTACTTTAAACTTTCAAAAAGCCTTACCTGAAAAGTTCTTTTGCTTATACGCACTTGTTCAAAGTACGATAAACTTTCAATAAAGCTTACCTCAGCAGTTCTTTTAAGGGACAATTAAAGACAAGAAAATGTTGTCAATCAATAACCTACGAGCAGGCATACTATTATATCCAAATGCCATTTGGAAATGTCAAACAAGGTTCTCAAATATTTGCCTTTCTGTATCAAATATCTTGTGATATTACCATTGAATGGTTAAGGAACTAACTACAAATCTGAATGTATTTTAACTAAAAGGAAAAGAGTTTTTTTTTCTGCTACTTTAAAATGAGTCTAGATTTATGAAAATCCGTACATTTGCAAGTATCTTCTGTCATTTACAACTTTGACTGATACACAGTGTCTTATCTACGATATAACATATAAAAACCTTCAAATAAACAAAAACAAACAAATGAATAAAAACAACAACAGACAAACAAAGAAACAAAACAAAACAAACAAAACAACACAAAAACAAAATACACACACACACACACGAACGAACGCACACCCGCACGCACGCCCGCCCGCACGCACGCACGCACGCACGCACACACACACAAACGGAATTCAGTTTGTCTTTTAAAGTAGAGACATTACTCAACAGCCGATTTGATTGAAAAACATTCAGAAAATGCGAGGTTGAAGAGCTTCACAAACCAGGTTTAAGCACCCCCAGTAAGTTTTTTTTGACTGACCTTTCCAAGGCAATGTCTAGTCACTTTGCATTTGTCACTTGTACATTAACTTTATATGCTTTTGTCTATATTTTAATATCTGTGGTAATTATCCTTTCCTTATAACTCCATTGTAAAAAAATGTACTATTATGTGTTATTCAGTTGTTGTCTTACACTCTGTTCAGGTGCTTACTGATATTTGTCGCACTTTAATAGAATACTTAAAATGTTTATTTATTTACACTGATTGGCTTTGAGTACACCCATAAAACCATGTTAGAGGGATGGGATGGGATTAGCCGGCATTTTTGCCGATAATGTGAAGATACATTTCTATAATTATAGCACAGGTGCACTTATGAGGTGCCCAGGGACTGAACCCGGTCGGTCCATTATACTGACACCGACTAGTCAGGCGTATTGCTGTCCAATTAGCTCCGAGCATTAGGAGAGAAGCCACTACTACCAACTTTAAAGTCTTTGCTTTGACCACCGGGGTTTGAACCAACGACCTCCCGATCCGCAAACCGACGCTCTACCACCTGGGCTATTGCGGCCGGTCCCATACTTTAGTCTTAATAAATAAGATTTTGAATGCTAACTGAGTTGTTAGACAAAACTAATCGCTAAAAATCACTTTAAATGTGTATTCTTTCCAGCTGTATAAAAATCTCGATAGAGGACTCTTCTAAAAATAGATATCGACGTCAGAGCGGATAACCCGGATGACTATACAACGTGACCTCAAAAGTGAGTGGTCACGTGGTTTTCTAAGTTTAAAAATAGCTATCTCTGCAGCGTGGCTCGGATAGGAAATACCTGTTTACAATGACTAGTGGTGATTTATTCTTGACTGTTCACACAGATCTAGGACGTGAATGAACAGCAGTTTGCAGGACTTTTTCACGATAAAAATGACTTATTTAGTTATTCGAGAGAAGAAATGTTGGTGCAAACCGTCGGATACCACCTTTTAAACATCTGTTTCCAAAAGAGATGTGCTTACTTTGTGAAAGATTTATATGCTTTTTCACTAAGACATAGTCATTATCACATGATGAACGAATCGACTGCTTGAACTGTATAAATGTGTCACCTACTGGCGAAACTTGAAGCTGATCCACTTGGGCATTATTGCCTGTCATTATTTAGTAGGGTCTATGGCTCGGCACGAATGGTTTTAATTAGGTTAGTCAAATTATTTTTCCCTACTACTATATTTTAGAAACGATGTCCTCATTAAAAGACATATTGTTTTGAGATTTGAGTAATGATCAATTGTTCCTCTTATCATCAGCGTAACAAAATTGTGTCAATGCGAATTCTTTACCGGATTTACGATCTCTAACTGTCGTATTTCAATAATTTTAGTTAATGAAGTAAATTCTCCTGACGTAATTTTTTTTTTGTTTTCCTGCCTTGTCATATCGTTTTTCAGAATTGCTTACGATAGGATGTTGGTTTCATATCATATTTGTCGTATGTTAAATAAGTTGAAATAACCATCTGTCATTTTTAATTGACAGAATTAAACGCTGTAAACATCGTTTAAGTGACAATCGAGCATTTTGAAAAGCTTTTTTTTTATTCCAGTTAACGATTTATCGCATCCGTTATTGCGACTTTACAATTACTGTCTAGGCATTATTAAAATCAACATTCAATATCATTACCTGTCACTTGAAGGTTTTCAATCTCTTTGTTTTATTTGTGCGTTTGTAGTTTTAAAACAAAGCTAGTCGACATTGTTTCGGTCAAGGTCTCTTTAAAAGAAACAACTGTTAAGGTAATGGAGGCACAACAGACTTTTTCTAATTGTCCGTCAATGCTGTTTACATGAATCAGTACAAAACACTTTACTGACATGCTTCACGCAAAATAACAGAAGTGCATTGTTTTTGATAGTGACTGTGAACACTTATAATACGTGAATAGAACTGTTGATAAAACTTTAAAGAGAAGAGAAACAGGATAAAGAGGAAAATGAAGAGGAGAAGAAGAGAAAAAGAAGAAGAAGACTGCTATTGGTTTAAGAATAATTTTCACATGTGACGCCTAGGACATTTTTTGGCATTATTTCCATGTTGCGTAAGTAACAGTTCCAGGTAGGTATGTTTGATGGTGTTTTTGTATAACGAATGACAAACCTCGAGTACTAAATTCTAATGTGAACATAATGTCATTCAAACGACTATGTTGTCTTTTGGTTAGGAGAGTCAAAAGCGTTGCAACACAATTCAGCAATTTGTAGCCGTAATAGCTCATAAATCTTGTAAACCGCCGAACTGTGCATGCGGCATTCATAAACTCCCATTGGTTGGAAAGTGACGGAATAATTTAAATACAAATGAAGTGCGAATTGAGTGGTGTATGTCTCATTTACATACACTGAAACTGTGATGAAATGGATTCAGTTCACCATTTCATAAACGAAACAGATTCGTTTACAATGGCAAAGTCGATGCTTGATAATAATATAAGTATGTTGCCTTAACTCGTCGAACAGAACACCGATAGCTGAAATCTTGATGACGTTGGTAGCAGTTATCACAGTCGTAATGTAGCATATAAGGGGATGATACAATCCAATTTGTGGTATTAAATCGATTTATTTGCTGAGATGGTCTGTCATGAGGCTAATAAACACCCTGTAATGATGCCTTTTTGTGGTAGATCTGTTAAAATTACTCTAATTTCTGCCACTTCTGTATGCAGTTCGCATGCATAATCTGTAGGCTAATTCATCAACCGCTTGTTGTTTTTTATCTGAACATCGTTTATCTTGACCATATTATGCTGAATTGCTGTACTTAGAAGCTTGAAAAGGATAAAAGTTTAATATTCTGCTGAAAAATCCTTAAATTTAATATTACACTATGATGTATGATTTTGCTTGAAGTTTCAAAATCCATTGAAAACAAAGACAGGAGTTAAACACATATTTTAATTGCAGACCTGACAGAAAAAAATATCTTTATGCTTAATCTTACAAGCATAGTCTAGGACACAATATTAACTATTTCGTTATGTATTTATACCTTTACTTTTTATTGTGTAAGATTTCTTCAGAAGGAAATAATCATCATCAGGAACATTATCGGTTTTATCGTACAATAGTGCTGCAAAATATAATAGGAAATCGCAGTTGTTCGGTCAAACCTTTTCCAATGACCCTTGTTGACAATAAGGGGCGGTTGCACTATTCGTCCTTAAACTGTTTCCAATTACCCTTGTTGACAATAAGGGACGGTTGTACTATCCGTCCTCAAACTGTTTCCAATTACCCTTGTTGACAATAAGGGGTGGTTGCACTATTCGTCCTTAAACTGTTTCCAATTACTCTTGATTGCAATAAGGGGCGGTTGTACTATCCGTCCTTTAACTGTTTCCAATTATCCTTGTTGACAATAAGGGGCGGTTGCACTATCCGTTCTTAAACTGTTTTCAATGACCCTTGTTGACAATAAGGGGCGGTTGCACTATTCGTCCTTAAACTGTTTCCAATGACCCTTGTTTACAATAAGGGGCGGTTGCACTATCCGTCTTCAAACTGTTTCCAATGACCCTTGGTGACAATAAGGGGCGGTTGCACTATCCGTCCTTAAACTGTTTCCAATGACCCTTGTTGACAATAAGGGGCGGTTGCACTATTCGTCCTTAAACTGTTTCCAATGACCCTTGTTTACAATAAGGGGCGGTTGCACTATCCGTCCTTAAACTGTTTCCAATGACCCTTGTTGACAATAAGGGGCGGTTGCACTATTCGTCCTTAAACTGTTTCCAATGACCCTTGTTGACAATAAGGGGCGGTTGCACTATCCGTCCTTAAACTGTTTCCAATTACCCGTGTTGACAATAAGGGGCGGTTGCACTATCCGTCCTTAAACTGTTTCCAATTACCCGTGTTGACAATAAGGGACGGTTGTACTATCCGTCCTCAAACTGTTTCCAATTACCCTTGTTGACAATAAGGGACGGTTGCACTAATCGTCCTTAAACTGTTTCCAATTATCCTTGTTGACAATAAGGGACGGTTGCACTATCCGTCCTTAAACTGTTTCCAATTACCCTTGTTGACAATAAGGGACGGTTGTACTATCCGTCCTTAAACTGTTTTCAATTACCCTTGTTGACAATAAGGGACGGTTGTACTATCCGTCCTTAAACTGTTTCCAATTACCCTTGTTGACAATAAGGGACGGTTGCACTATCCGTCCTTAAACTGTTTCCAATTTTCCTTGTTGACAATAAGGGACGGTTGCACTATCCGTCCTTAAACTGTTTCCAATTACCCTTGTTGACAATAAGGGACGGTTGTACTATCCGTCCTCAAACTGTTTCCAATTACCCTTGTTGACAATAAGGGACGGTTGCACTATTCGTCCTTAAACTGTTTCCAATTACACTTGTTGACAATAAAGGGCGGTTGCGCTATCCGTCCTCAAACTGTTTCCAATTACCCTTGTTGACAATAAGGGACGGTTGCACTATTCGTCCTTAAACTGTTTCCAATTACCCTTGTTGACAATAAGGGACGGTTGCACTATCCGTCCTTAAACTGTTTCCAATAACCCTTGTTGACAATAAGGGACGGTTGCACTATCCGTCCTTAAACTGTTTCCAATTTTCCTTGTTGACAATAAGGGACGGTTGCACTATCCGTCCTTAAACTGTTTCCAATTACCCTTGTTGACAATAAGGGACGGTTGTACTATCCGTCCTCAAACTGTTTCCAATTACCCTTGTTGACAATAAGGGACGGTTGCACTATTCGTCCTTAAACTGTTTCCAATTACACTTGTTGACAATAAAGGGCGGTTGCGCTATCCGTCCTCAAACTGTTTCCAATTACCCTTGTTGACAATAAAGGGCGGTTGCTCTATCCGTCCTTAAACTGTTTCCAATTAGCCTTGTTGACAATAAGGGGCGGTTGCACTATCCGTAATTAAAATGTTTCCAATTACCCTTGTTTACAATAAGGGTCGGTTGCACTATCCGTCCTCAAACAGTTTCTAATGACCCTTGTTGACAATAAGGGGCGGTTGCACTATCCGTCCTTAAACTGTTTCCAATTACACTTGTTTACAATAAGGGGCGGTTGCACTATCCGCCCTCAGTTTCCAATTACACTTGTTGACAATAAGGGGCGGTTGCACTTTCCGTCCTCAAACAGTTTCTAATGACACTTGTTGAAAATAAGAGGCGGTTGCACCATCCGTCCTCAAACAGTTTCTAATGACCCTTGTTGACAATAAGAGTCCTCGCACTATCTGTCCTCTTATCTTAACCTTGTCAACAATAAGAGACTGTCACCAAAATGAAGAAAACACATTTTGTGAAAAATGCCAATAGAAGGTTCGTAAAGTGTATATTAATTTGACTAAAGCGGAATTATCTAAGCGTATGCATATTGGATTAGGAACGATTACATGACATATACAAAACAAGAAAAGCCGTTGATGCGAAGCATCAAAGGCAACGCAAAAAGTGGAAGAGGTAAATAGATTAAAGCAATAAGTGAGCAGGTAACAAAGACATTTGGAATGTTATGATTTTTATTTGAAGCTTTTCAGTATACTTTAAACCTCGAAAAAAGCTATGTATAACTTATATCCCTAAGATCATAGAATGGTTAAAAACAAAACAAAAAGCAATATCCGACATCATTTAATATGTTTTCAGATGTTACATATGTAGAAAAAAAGTTGCAAAAATAGCAATAAAACTAAAGTGTACAATCAGAAAGTGCACATGTGCAGCAGCTTCAAATTACACAAATAATTTTTTTTCAAATAGTCTTTTTTCTCGAACGTAGAATGTTTTTTCTTTCTCAGTATCTCATAGTTTATTTTCAAAGTTATTTTGAAAGTTACAAACACACATAAATAAATACATGTTAATAAAAATAAATAACATGGAACGCCGTTTACCGATTTTGAACCCGTATTTTTCCGGTTTAGAAAGTCTGCAAAACAAATTTTCCCCATGTGCAAATTTCAGTGATCATACCATATATAGGCGTCGCGCTCCAGCACGTCGCCAATAAACCTAATAATAGTTTCATTTTACTTGAGATGCTTTTTGCTAAAAAACTCTACAAACATGCAGGCATAGACAAATGGAGGTAAACAAATATACCGTCCATATTTCTGCGTAAGATATTATTTGCTTTAAATCATTCTCGATAATCATTTCAAAGGATTAAAAAGTCATTGATGTCGTACTCTATTTTATTTACAAAATCCGTTGCTTTTTTTTCGTCTGTCTTGTTGACTGGTAATATGAGAAATTCTAAAATCCGATGACTTCATTTTACAGCTTACTTACGGTATGGTTAGCAATTATAAACTGCTATACGTTTTATTTATTGAGGCAATATATTCCTTTGAACATCATTTAATTGACAATTAGTATTTGTAGCACAATCTCACATGACATATTTATCACAATGGTTATTGAAGGTTTGTTTGTTAGGTTTATCGTCCCACCAACAGTATTTCAGTTATCTGGAGACGATGTCCACTTGAAGCAGATATAGCGCTGCCTTTACTTTGTATAGCATGCCGTGAACACCTGGCATGATACCACACCCAGTCACATTATCCTGACACCGGGCCAACCAGTCGTGGAACTACCCTTATATTTGCTTTAGAGTTAGCAAGGGAGCTATACCACTATCATTTTAACGACTTTGTTATGTCGCGGCCCGGTTAGAACCCGGGGACGCACGATGGTTAAAGATGTTTTGTTTGAAAATTTTGCAATAATAACATTACTGGACGTTAATTTTATATCACTTACTCTCTTATTATCTTTTTAAAACAAAGTTTGGCCTTTTCCGCAGATAGCAACATGAAAATATTTTATTTTTCTTCGCACGAACAAACAAAAACAGTCCCATTGCCTCAGACTAAAATATTACCGATGTACCCAGGAAATGTATTGAAATTTCATAGCAGACCTTGTTAAGTTGTGTGCACAAGGACGTATCTAGCAGGGTGCACAAGGACGTATCTAGCAGAATATTTATATCAAACAAAAGTAGTAATTTAATAAATAACAGAACATGCTATACTTTCGGCTTACATTTGTAAATATTATAATTTGTACTTTCTTCAAAAAATAAAATACAAATTATCAACATAACATAACACAAAATTTAAAGAACCTAATCAACGCGTAACAGACTATATACAAAATGAATGTGAACAAGGTAATGCATTCTCTTGTATTATATTTAAAACTTCTTGTTGCTAAGAGGTATGGGTTCATTAAATTCCCTGCAACTGTTCATCACGCAGGAACAACGCAGTTACAGTGGTGCATGAACACAGACCTGAAAGCTATAGTGTAAATTTTAAATCTCGCCCATTTCCGTTTCTACTACGAAAACACACGAAAAAAGTCTTAAAACCCCCATAAACCCCATAAAACTTACAAAAAATATACTAACTCCATTGATTAACATATTGTTCTTTGACTGAATTGACTGAATCCCATTAAATATCGATGCAATCAATTACAAGATAATTAAGACATACTGTAACAAAACAAACAAAATAATGCTAAAAGCAACAAACTAAAAGACTATAAAAAATCATTTCCCTAATCAAATACATTGTTAATAATGTCATAAACATATAAAACCATCATGATACTATGAAATACTAATCAATAGACCATTTGATGATATAACAGTTATGAGGGTCTTTCATATTATTCATTGACTACACATGTTTACATGATGTAAAATGACCATACTTCCTGAAATTTAGCACACTAAATATTCAAAGCATACTACAGCTCAATGTATTTTATTCTTTTTTTTATCTTTATGTACGTTGTCGCTAAGGTGATAAAAAGGTACACACACCACGGAACACGTTAATGAGTATGTTTATTGTCGGACTGCCCTTGTATCATAGTTTTATAGTTTTAATAATATTTTTGAGCGAAATTGTGACCTAAACGGAGGTCAAAACTCACGGATCCTTTGAGATTATTTTCAACCTATTCAACTTAGGTACCGCTGCACTCAAACATGGAGTCATGTGATAAAGATGAGTTGTAATGACAACACAGAAACAACTATCCGAAAAACAACAACTATGAACAGTGTGTTAGGATTAAAGAACAATTATTTTTGTTGGTATAGTTCCTACAAAGTCTGGTTAGACAGTCGTTCTGCCAACATTGTTCCAGTCTTGTCGGGAGGTCGTGTGTTCAAACCCCGACCGGGTCAAACCAAAGACTTTAAAATTGGTAGTAGTCGCTCCCCCGTAACGCTCGGGGCTAAGGGGACATCATTATGCCTGACTCGTTGGAGTCATTATAATGGACCGGCCGGGTTCAGTCCCTGGGCACCTGTGCTATAATGACAGAAATGTCATTGCACAGTATCGGCCGAAATGCCGGCAAATCCCATCCCATCCCATCCCACCCCTCTTCCAGTCTTCTAGTCGTAAAAGAAGATTGTAGAAACGCAAGCAAGCTCGCCCTAGGGTAGTCTAAGAATGTGCACATTGGGAAAAACTAAGTAAAAGATGTGTCATCATCTCGACTAAACTATCAAAATATAACATGGTTACTTCACGATGGCTGTCGTGGGTCGTTCAGGTTCTGACGTGGGAAAGTATTAACCTAGTATGACGTCAGGTAATATGTAATGCAATTCTGCTCCATGTTTTGTATATATAGCCATTTCAAATCTATGTATCTCAGTGAAAAATATTACTTAATTATTATTGCATTATATGCGTGTATAGGCTTGAATTGTAATAAATAAACTTAAAAACCTGAATGCAATGATACCAATCATTAAAATTTATAAACGGCCCTCTTACATGGGATGTGTAATATTACATGGGGAATAGGAGAAAATGCCCAAGGTCACGTGGCCGGTATTGACCAATCATGTAGCAGTATTACTGCAGAATATTAGTGAATGTCAAGGCTAGCAAGGGCTAGCTTGTGCAATGTTTACGAAAGAAGTTAAGATACTGAAGTATGGAATATAATTATTAAAATTAAATGACGTGGGGCCATTGATGTGGCATTGTACGAAAGACGACATGCTGAAATAACTTAAACACACGTTGCATTTCGTTACCGCTTAATATTTTAGGTTGAATTAAAATAAAATTTGTTTATTAGTCTATATGAGAACAATGGCATACTATCGTTATCGTATTGTTAAATGTTAAAATATATAAACAAAGTTTATATGAAAATTGGGCAACAAACTGAACCGTTAATAATTGTTTTAAGAAAAGTCTTAACAATTAATCAACTAACTCAAAATATGGGATTTCGGATAAGTTCAAATAGCTGGTGTTGAATCGTGCATAAATTTGAGAAGTTTGCGATTTGTAGTGCCTTAAACGTGTACGGTAAACGCTTTTCTCTATAAGGTAAATTAATCAAAAGTTTGGATTTGTGATGCTTGTAGATTTAATATAACCATCTCTTATTTAGGAGGCAATCGTTTTGATAGTTTGTTTTGGAAGGCTACATGCTAAAAACTATTAAAATAGTCATGCATATGTTGGGTGACAAAAAATGCATGTACAAATATTTCTTTCAATTTCAAAATGTATCAATACGCTAAATAAAATGTTAAAACAGATTTTTAGTGGCGTTGATGAATGAGCTTTTAAATTTATCTCTTAGGCGTTGATGCTTTCTCTAGTAAATACAAACATTTTTTTTTTAGGATTTTATCGATATTGTTTGACGCTCCAGTAAATAAACGACAGCTTTCATCATAAAACCTTGTTACGTTTACTATGATCAATGTTGTTCTGTCTCAGCGGTAACGTCCATTTTCACCTACATACGACCGGACCTGGTAGCGCAATCGGTAGAGCGTCGGCTCCAGGTACGGGATGCCCCGGGTTCGATCCCGGGCCGCGACATACCTAAGTCGTTAAAATTGGTAGTGGTATAGCTCTCTTGCTAACGCTCAAGCAAATATAAGGGTAGTTCCACGACTGGTTGGCCCGGTGTCAGGATTATGTGACTGGGTGTGGTATCATGCCAGGTGTTCACGGCATGCTATACACAGTGAAGGCAGCACTATATCTGCTTCAAGTGGACACCGTCTCCAGATAACTGGAATACTGTTGGTGGGACGATTAACCCAATAAACAAAAAAACCCACAAACCTACATACGAGAAAATGCTGACGAAAGGTCAGTCCTTATGAAAATCAATGTACATAATTAACAATAAACGCACACACTTCGTGCAAAAGTCAGCAAATTGTCATCTGCTGCCACTGTGGGCCGCATGTATACAATAGAAACTGCTTTCGGTATTTCTTTTCACAACAGCTGTACATTGGCATGTAGACTTAGGACATCGCATGTTTTCCTGCAGCCAAAGCGCAATTTAAACTCGATGGACCTTACAATAAGCATAATTTATGTATTAAACTGACCTATTTTGTTGATTTTTTATAATTTATAAGTGCAAAAGAAATATATATTGAATATAAGAAGAATGCGGTTATGTTTACATTGTTTTTACATTGTTAAAGAAATAAGTAATAATTATTAAATATAAGCACAATAAGATAAAGATTCTATTGTTTTGGCATCGATGATTAAAAGAAGTAACATTTAGTGACCATAAGCACAATAAGATAATGATTTCATTGATTTTTGCATATAAGTAAAATAAGTACATGTAATATGTATTAAATATAAATACAATTGGATAATAATTCCACTGTTTTTGCATTGATAAGTTAATATAATAAGTAATATTTATTGAATAATGGCACAATGCGTTACTGTATTGTCAGCGATCCGATTTAACTTGGAAAAGGGAAGGCATGTTGGGGAATGCTATATAAATGCTTATTTGCTACAAGAAAACCTCGAAGAAAAATAGCGCAGTGGTTAATCTCCACATTTTTACACATATACCTCTAGATGAATTCTGAGGATTTTTTGCAAGTTTATATTTCTTTTTGTAAATTTCGTTATGAATATTGCCGGAAAATTTGTTAAATGATAAAATAATAGAAGACATGTCGCAAAGTTACTTTTTATGGCTATTAAAATATTTATGGCAACCTTTACTATATTTGTATCTCTAATTATATAATTTAAAGTTTTTAATTGAACACATATAATGTCTTGCGCTTTTCTTTAAGAAATATTAAACTTTTTCCTAACAGCATATTTAGATATACAACAGATATCGCCACCCGCGCGATTACGAAAATACTTCATACTTTAAGTCATCTAACAACAGAATAAATATGTAAATATATATGTGCATTGATAGTAAAAATGAATAAAACATTTCTTTTGACGACTGACAAAAACTAGGTAAATTTGTAGCACAAGAAAAAAAAAGTCAATACGTATTTTATCCAAATCCACTAAAATAGACACATTTCTCGCGGCTTTAGTTAAAATACAAGTGCAGATCTGGAAGACGCACCTCTCCTTGAGCTGTAGTTAATATATTATTTTTCAAAATAGTTTTTTATAGGTCTTATCAATGTGGAATATTTCTGCCGAGTCTTCAAAATTGTTTATATCTTTCTTGACAGTTATATTTAAGCATATGTTGACACACAATGGCATGCAGCAAGATATGGTTTATATCAGTTTATTGATCTGAAAACGAATCTAAATTTATACATTTGCAAGAATTTTTCCTGTTTTTCGCTTTATTTTACACATAAACTCACTATCAGCAGACTATATTCCAAAAATACTGTCTTTATTGTGCGGAACCCAATTTAATTGTTTTAAAACTGTATTTACATTAGTCAGATCACGGTCAAATGACTTTTGACTTTTCTCTCGTCCTTTTGTACATACCAACGAATAATTAATTATTAAAGACCTAAATCTGTTAAAGGTCATTTTTAAAAGAAAGGTCAAGCAATTACACCAAGCATATTTCAATATATCATTGTGTTATCTTTAAAACACATTTTACTAGTTAATGAGGTTAATTGTTTGTGGTATTTAAATTGTAAGACGTTGCGCAGACTACTAAGCAAGCTGCGTCGTATCTTAAGTGTGTTTAGTATGTATAAAACAAACAAACAATCTATGTAAAAATTATATACATAGTCACTGACATCACTAAATTGGAGTCATCTGTATCCTTTACCAATTAACAACTACCAGACCGAGAGTAATTGTGCTTTCGCGTTTGTAACTAAAACAATATATAATATAATTATGTTGTGTTTACAAATAAACTTGTATGAATAACACTTACATTTTACATTTACACTCAGGCATCATCGTCGTTGTGCAGAACGTTGTGATGTCAATTGTTGACAGTGTTTCAAAGAAGTCCATCTACTGTGATCATTTATACAATGTCATTAAAGACATTGCGTGAGCACATAGCTTTGTACAATAACAAGCACATTGAGTTAACTCACGGTATAACATAGCACATCAGGACGGTGACACTGTCCAATTTGTGATTTATATAAAAAATTTGCTAATTACTCTAACAAACATAGGGTAATTGTTGTGTTTTGCCGTACGTATGACCATACGGGTCAATTTTTAAAACTGCCTTTATACTTATAGAAAATATCAGCGCTTGGACATTTTGAATTCAAATAGATCGTTTTTCTTTTCATTACTTGCATTTGAGAACTCGTCAGCAAGTGCGAGGTTAGAGCTCTGTAAAACCGGTTTAAGCACCCCAGTCGGTCCATATTGCCAACTGACCGTTCCATGGCGGTACATGTAACTGTCGGGTTTGCTCTTTTCGTTAAATACCTCATCACAAATTTGTTCTTCCTTTTCGCTTGGCTTGCATGTGATATACCTTTGTTCTGTGCCTTTTCGGAGTGGTATCTGTTGCAATGCTCATAGGACTTTGTCATATATTCTTATTACTGCAGATTGCCTCATGCCTTAAGGGCCCATTAATCACCAATTCAATGTTTGTAATATTTTACAATACACATAGGACGTTGACACATTTTCTTAAACATCGTTAGTGCTTAGCCTGCTAATCATGTAATTATAAGACTAAGGCAAATAGTATAGATCTCGGTCTTCCTGCTGGTAGCTGTCTGATGTGGATCTACAATGTTTGCTGCCAATTCCACTATTTATAAATTCATTTATCATTTAACTTTACATGTATATATAGAAATATATATAAAAAACAACTAACAATATTAAGTACATGTATAGGGTTTTAACATGCAGCATGATAAGGGATCATCTATAGGATATTTGCTGGGGACTGATACACTCAGGAGCTTAATAAAGGAGACTAAATTTGGATCTTGCAATGCTCTTTTACACTTTAAGCAATTGTAATAAAAAGAGACAATGCGCTCATTTGTACTTTTCAAAAAAGAGTGTAATAAAATTATTTTATGCACCGTGTGTGTTCCGCGCCCAGAAGTTGGTTATATGTCTACATTTGACAGATGCTCTGACATAGAGGCGACATAGAGGTGAATTAAAAAACAAATGTTTTTCTTTCTTTTTATAAATCGATGGTCTGAAAATGTAAATATTCAAATCAAAGACTTAAATGATTATTTTGCTACAACAAGTAATGAAAACAATAGACAAAATTCGATCAGATTTTCTGAAAAAGTAAAAGTGAAATGAGTCAAATAAAAGAGCCTTTAACATTCAATCAAATAAGAAATGCCATTTAAAATATAACCAGTTAATTAACCGGTAATACATTTGTCATTTAATAACTTTATTATCACATTAGTCAGTGCACCAATGGTGCCCGTTAAAACACTTGATTACACGTTCACAACTGCATGCTTGTATACCCGTTAGTTATCCTAAGACAAGCTCTACAGTGAGAAAACATGTCCTAATAAGGGACACCTTATCAGATTTATGGCAAAAGAAGCAGCAAAAAAGCCAATTGTTTCTCGCACACAATACATCGACACTGTAACCGCGTTACAGGAGTACCAGTCTGAGCAATTTGATAGATTAACAAGCCATAACTGTCTTATTCAACTCCGAAAGACACAAAGTTTATGACGTCTGTTCTTCTGACTTACGTTTTCCAATTTTCCGCCCTTTCGGTGTGACTCAGTGATTCTCTTGCAAGTAAGAATAGATTTTAATTTTTTTTTTCTTTTTAAGTTTTACGTTCATGTTAGTTGTTCTGAACTTACATGATACTCCTTTAATTGACACATTAAATTCCATGTAAAGATAAAATGCTTGTTTTAGAGCAGTTAAACGTTCCAGGGTACTTATTTGTGTGTAACTTCTTCTGCTGAGTATGCCAAAGTATAGCCAGTATGCCAAAGCTTCTAACCTGACATTTTTCTGGGGTCTTCTTCGACGAATGATTAGATGCATTTGAAAAAATTGTTTTGCTGGGACGAAAAAGGACAAAACAAAAACACTGTGATTTATGCGTTGAACTGTTCATTCAGGTTGTGCTGGGACATTTGGCAATTCTGTTTTTAATTCGACAATGCTTGTGCATAAGTAATGGTGCTTACACAAACTTTGAAAGAAGGAGTGAATTCAATTTGCAACTGTCTATAGCACCATGATTTCAATTAATAGCAGCATAATATTATATCGATCAACAATAAAAAACAAACTTGGATGGATCTTTTAAATAACTTATATTAAAAATTGAAACAAGAATGTATGACAAAGTCCTTTGAGCATTGCAACATATACCAAACTCCGAAAAGGCACAGAACAAGGGTATTTCACATGCAAGCCAAGCGAAAAGTAAGAACAAATTTTTGATGAGTCATTAAACGAAAAGAGCAAACACGACAGTTTCCGCCATGGAACGGTCAGTCGGCAATATGGACAGACTGGGGTGCTTAAACCGATTTTACAGAGCTCTAACCTCGCACTTCCTGACGAGTTTCTCAAATGTAAGCAATAAAAAGATAAACGATCTACTGGAATACAAAATGTCCAAGCGCTGATATTTTCTATAAGTTAAGACGAAAGTAGTGACGTCATTGAAAAATAATGTCCACATAGTGTTTCGAAAAGAATATGGTATTATTTCGATTTGAAAAAAAAAAAAAAAACTACACAAAAATGGTTGACTATAAAAGAAATTAACTTTCTGGATCATGGACAAACATGACCAGAGACGATAAACGGTTGTAGCTTCCTGTTCATTTGAAGATGGAATTGAAGAACCAAAGTTCAATGTCCATCAAAGGAAATACACGTAACAATCCTTATAGTATGAATTAAATGACAACATAGATTACATGCACGGGGAGACTTTTTACGACCGCCACACAGCACCAGTAACATATTATACAGCTTTGCATTTTGTTGAAACAACCATAATTCAGTTACACTAATCAATATTCATTTTTCATAAAGTCAACTAGGCGTGTAATATTCCATGTATTGAACATTGGAACGTGGACTTATCTGGTTTCACGCTATGATCACAGTGGGACGGTAATGAGTTTGGCGAAGGCAGTGGATGGTTGCGGGTGGAGCGAGCCTAACCGGCTGGACACAGCATCCATCTGCAGTGGTATCAGGAAAGGGGTAGGGATTAGAGCGTTACCGACCAATGGCAGTTCAGTAAGCTTGTGTGCATCAAATGGGACTTATTGTTTTACGACATCTTCCCTTATGGTATTCGTGTTTAATAAACTAATCAAGCGTTCAGCGGTGATCTTACAACACCATGTTATCTTTAGGGGAAGGGGACTGTAAGGAAGGCCATTTTAAATGCCTTATAAGATTATTTATCATTAATGTTGTCTTGCTCATGGTACAGGTGAAGTTCAATATCGAACTATGCTGTTGCAATACAAACCAGGTTTAAGCAACCCAGTTGGCCCTTTTGCCGACTGACCGTTCCAAGGCTGTAACTGATGGTTTTTCTTTATGTGTGTTATGTCTCGTCTCTGTGTTTGTTTGTTTTTCACATTTGCATTTACCTTATTTGCCTTTGTCTACTGGTGGATTTAATTTAAATATTTGTTGGAGTTTTGATAGGACCTTTTCTTATTTACCTATTGATTAATCGACATTTAGGAAAAAACTATTTGTATCGAACATGGCCAAAGTGAGTCTTATTATTAATGTTTAAATGAGAAAATATGATATACTTTTGATCATTTTCATTTATTATTTTCAATTAATAAAAAGTTACATTAACACAATGAGATCAACAATTGAATTGATAAATTGATATTCAAATTGGTCTGTGTTGCATACGTGTCTTTTGTTTTTTTGTGATTTGTGATATAAATGATATTAGGGTGTATATTTTACAAGTGACAATCGGAGCAAAACAATTAATATATTGAAACATCTTTATCGCGAGTTTCAACATCTTCAAAACTAAATACACCGCGTTTATAATATAAATTATCAATATAATATTAAATGGTTTTAATTTTCAATAGAAAATTCAGTTCATAGATAGAACGAAACTTATTAGATTCATTTTGTCTATTCTTTTCTGTTGTTATAAATTGCTTGTATATTGTGTACCTATTTGTAAATGGATTGTTTAAAGCAATCGAAGAATAATATTTACCAATCGCCATAAAACGTGTAAATGTTTCATTTATTGTTGTTAATTGCAGATGTAAAACTTATGTTCTAAAAATATCATTAATAATGTATGACAAAATCCTATGAACACTGCAACATATACCAAACCCTGAACAGGGCGAAGGTATTCACATGCAAGCCAAATGTAAATGTGAGAACAAATCTGTGAAGAGTCTTTTACCAAAAAGAGAAAATCCGACTGTTTCGGCCTTAAAACGGTCAGTCTACAATATGGCCCAATTTGGGTGTTTAAACCGGTTTTACAGAGCCAAAACCCGGCACATCCTAACAAAACAAACGAACATAGAAACAATGCTCATATAGCACAATGAAGAAGGGAATTGTTTGCGAATCACTGATGTTTCTAGAAAAGAGAGAAATAAATGCTCCAGCATAACATGATGTTTACTCCCTTTGAATTGTAAGCTTGTTTTTAAAACACATTCACGAGCAATCTGGTAATATATACATGTACTTATATTTAAAAAACGTCAAGTTTTTTGTATGAAATAAAAATAAATCTAGCTAGGATAAATAATTGTATTATCTTGATTCATGAAAATAAGTAAATCTAAAAGTGCCCGTCCAAATTAGCCATTAATGGCATAAAGCGAAATCACAGTATCGAGCGATCAATGTGAAATGCCAATAATGTGCCAAGCCTGGTATGTTTGTTTTTGTTTTATTTTCTTTTGATTTCCTACATCACAGTCACTTATAATGGACTTCTTCCCATTATTTACCAGAGCGTACAATTAAGAATGAATTTTAGATTGACATTTGACGCTGTTGTAGTTGCCGGAGATGAACGAAAATAAAAAAGAACAAAAGCTAGTTTAAAGTTAACATTGGGTTCTTGTTTTCTTGAATTATAATTTTATAAAACGCATTTGTTAAATGTAAATTTCGATTTTTAAATTTATAGACCCTTACATCAAAAATTTATATTTGCAAGCTTCCACTTTGCATGTGTACTTGGTATAACCTGGTTACTTACAAACGTTGTATAGTATTGTTTTATGTTTAATCTCTAAATCGGTTCAGGAGAGTCTATCCTTAATAACATTTAAGCCTTACCCAAACTATTGGGCAAGTTAAACCACGCCCAATAGGTCGATGCTCTACTCTGACCAACATTAAACTGTCAAATGTACGGAATTAAAGAATATCCATAATTGCATGTACTGTTGACGGTTATACAGTGAATTGTTATATTATTAGTAGAAAAAACATTTGAAAATGACCTGCATAACAAGTA
Source organism: Sinonovacula constricta (assembly GCA_007844125.1). NCBI lineage: Eukaryota > Metazoa > Mollusca > Bivalvia > Cardiida > Solecurtidae > Sinonovacula > Sinonovacula constricta. The sequence goes on from CM017563.1 coordinate 17,920,785, forward strand.
GATATGAAATAAACTCCTCAATGTTATCTTTAGCTTGATTGACCTTTCATTAAAATCCGCTTTATTAACAGAAAATCGCTGATGATCTGTATTTAGACATCGAGGAAGGACAGTTACAATACGACATGTGAACAATGGAACATAAAATGTAGTAGTCACGTGTCTGTTACTTGGTCCTAGTCGTAGATCTGTATAAACTTTCCCCTTTTTTTTCTACCAATTTGTTTGAGGTTCTTCTGCATTTCTTAACGTTTATTGCCAGCAATGTATCTCCTATCAGTTTACCTCGGAAAGGTTTTGTAAAATATGTGTCATGGAAAGCAGATTTAATGAGAATATTAGTATTCTATGCAATTTCTCTTCTAACAACTTACCCTATTTGCTAATGAAAGTGTCATCGTCTGCTCTACATGTATGAAGGGATAAACGTATAAGTCGTATTTATTGATTGTGAATATAAACAAGAATTTTAAATACCGTAAAACTATATGTAAAATAGGTTTTTAATTATAATCCTTTTTAAAGTAACAAAAAATTATAGTTAACTCGTTAACTTTCTTAAGAGTATAGGTATTATATTAGTACACAAGTGGATACAAAACATTCTCAATTTTGAAAAATATTATCATGATTTTGTTTATGGAAGATATGGCGTTTTATATAAAAAGTGATCAAAATATGAAAGATGCAGCTCAATACAATGAAATATACATCACAATATACATGTAACAAACGAGCTTAGAAATGTGTTCCTTTGTTGAAAGCTGATGCCATCACCAACAAAAACATCCTTTTGTACATCTGTCGAAGCAACAAGGGTATTTTAAGACACGTTTAAGACAAGTTAAAATTGCATTGGACAGTTTTATTGCCTTAAGCATGTTCAAAGAACCAGGCAGACATAAACAGGCGGTTAGGTAGCAGCTGTGAGATTTGAAGATTGAAACAATAGTTCATCACACCAACTTGGTTGCCTTTCACTCACGTTACGTAGTGGTGCCACTCTGAGCTTTTCAATGAGAGGCATAAGGGAATAGTCTCCCCTGAATAATGCCTTAATGCAAGTAGGTCCTTTCATTTGTTTTACTCGGTTTTTATGCTTGTGCTGTTTGGAGTGCATGTTGACTTGTCTGCCTTTCTTGTGATACGCAGGTTACCAATCATTAACAAACACTTTTATTTTCATTTTTAAATAACAAATCACTATAAGTATGTGAATGGATGTTAAGCTTATATTTATACAAAAGTAGGAAATTTCACTGTTTGTTATTACAATGTCTGAAAAAAATAAGCGATAAAGACCAAGAATTTCAACTAAAAGGACCTACCTACTGTTATGAATACCTCAGATATTATCTATTAAGAGAAACAATTTCCATTTCACCAATATACCCCATTGAATGGCAGTCTCAATTCGTCGTATTTTACTCTCATGTGACCCAAGTTTATAGCATCTGCTATGACATAGGTCATCTCACGATCCTAGTGTGTCGTGTTGTTTCCTTGCAAAAGTTTGTTTCAAATCATAGTTGAGGATAGGATTAGTAATACTGAAATGACACATGCCTTATTAAATTGACACAGTTAATTGTCTTAGTTATCATAGGAAGGATCTGAAGCATTTACAAAGTAGTATTTAGACTGCTACTTTTTCTATTTATAACGTAGGTTGCTATTGAGAGGTTAGAGCTCTGTAATGTTGTTAAATCACCTCAATCGTGGTCTAACATATGTTGCAGTTATTTAAGAACATTGTCATATTTAATGAGAATGTATGACAAAGTCCTATGAGCATCCAAAATTTGAAAGGGTACAGGACAAAGGTGTATGCATTCAGGCCCAATTTCAAAGTAAGAAAAAAATTGTGATGTGTCATTTAACATAAAGAGCAAACCCAACAGTTACCTCCTTGGAACGGTCAGTCGGCAAAAGTGACCGACTAGGGGGGGAGGGGGGGGGGGGTGCTATAACCTCGCACTTTCTCAAATGCAATGTAAAAAAAGAAAAACGATCTGTCTGAATATAAAAATGTGTTAGTGCTGAAGTTTTCCTTGATAAGTTATGACGAAAGTGTGACGTTATTGAAAAATAATGTCCACATAGAATTTAGAAGAGAGAGAGAAGTATTGTTTATATTAGAAGAAATATACACAATTGTTAATTGTGAATGAATATTTCTTGACCACCATATCTGTTACTTTACTTGTTTGTAAAGTTATAACTTAGCTAGGTGTTCAGAGGTAATTGGTCGTTTTATATGTTTTATTTAGCACTGAACGCATTTGTTCCCAATGGCGAAATCAATCATAATTTTATATACCGATATTAAACTGAAGGAAGTCATCGTTTCTGAAAATATAGCATATTTGAACAAAATATCATATCTGTTCAAATGACGATTTTAAAGTGATTTCCATTCCAGTCTTAATATATAACCGTCGATGTAGTAGGCCAACAATCATTTTCGCTTTGTGACATGTTGTGGCCATATCAATCCTCCGAATTTTCTAAATTTAATTATGATAACGGATTTCAATAAATAACATATAATATAATTTCAATCATAAACATTAAAAACCTTAAGTGAAAGACAGTTTTAAATCAATAAATACCATGTTTTATGACATTGCGTACAGAGGCGGTTACTTAATGTAATCCAAGAATTTGGCAAAAATCTTGATCATTTCGATAGCTTCTTGATAAATCGACATTAAAGAATATGATTTGAATGAAGCATGACCAACCCACCCCTCTCCTCACAAATGATTAATAGGCGAAAGAAAAACATCTGCATCCACTCCAATCCTTCTCAAAATTGATAAATGTAATTAATAAAAAAAGGAAAAAGCGAGATTCAAAGCAACTTGAAAAATGGGAATTTGAATGGCTCTTTTGAACGTAAATGATCCTTCTTAAATTTCAACGTTTATTTAACAAATGCATTATTTCAAGGATGTTACTAATCTTTATACTCATACAAGCAACGTCCTTATTAGTCACTTAGCTCTCATAAGGAATGGTCATCGTTATTTAATCAGTAACAACTTCATGTGTTTGAATGGTTTACAATTAAACCTGAACAATAGAATTTGTACAATTCGGTACTAGACTAAGTCGAAAATCTAAGTCATTATATACAGCAACACAATTAGATAAATATCATAAATATTTAAAACCTTTTAAATGATGTGATATATGCACAGAAATTTAAGAACCTAGTTGCATTGCTGTTGTTTTGTTCGTAAGTTATTGGGACAAAACAACAACATCAGCAACAACAAACTATTGTTTAATATTAGCTCGACGGAGACATTTGCCTGTTTAACGTCATTAAACTTTAGAACATTATTTTCTTTTTAGGAAAATTTGCCGTTGGCGTGATCACGATCTACTCTGTTTCTCTGCTAACTTACGAGGTACTAAGTGAAGACATTAGAGATTATTACTTCTGTACTTCACTGTATATGTTGAGATAATATTTTACGAGTCAAAAAGTCGATAATGTCGTAACTAACGAAATATTAGGGGCACAACTTCACTCTGTTCATTAATTTCAGATCGTTTGGACACAATAACATTCATAAATCCTAATGTCGAACTTGTTCTCAAACAGTCTTCTTATGGAAAATGTTGTTCTTCTCGTCTCTGAACTAAGTTGTATTTCCCAGATCCATAACTGCAGTAACTAATGCGCTGAGAAAATGTATTTGAAATCTTGATTTACTTTAGGTCCGTTTTTGCTGTCGATAGGGAAAAGATCTTTGATTTAACGCATAATAACACGTTTCTACTGCCAAGATCCGGAATATACCCAGTACAAAAACTGTATTTGGAAAAATGAGCAATCACATGTTTGAGAAGAAGATGACATAGCTGGTCAATGGTTTAAACTGTTTTGGATCAAACGTCTTTATTACTAGACCATTCATAACAAATGGTAAATATTTTATCATTCACATTCATAAATACAGAACAGCCATACGTAAATAAAAAAAAAGTTAAAAAACACCCACATATGTACAAAAATTAGAATAACAGTTGAAACAAAGAACCGAAAACTAAGAATGGAATTTGATTTTATGAGCAAACAATAGATGGTATATTTTACAGCAATATGATTGCCTAAAATACTAATTTACCTGTAGTTCTAAAGGAAAACAGTGTTTGCTTTCTTGCTTAAATGGTGATATGTGTATTTTTAGCAAACAAGATATGGTATAATGTACAGCAATGTGATTGTCTAACGATAGTAATTTACATCCACTTCTAAAGAAAAACAGTGTTTGCTTTCTTGTTAATATCGTGACAGAACAATTCTCTTTGTTCAAATAATATATGTTTGAAAATTAAGAAATGTGATTTCTATTGTTTGTTTTGATAAGACAATCATATTCAAAATACGCGTTGCTTCATTTTCACAAATCCTAAACTGTGAAAACAAATGCTCATTCAAATAGTGCAATATCCTATTTATCCATGCATCATCCATATTTCAACTGTAACCGACCATTTATGTATTCACACTTTTACCCAAGATGGATTGGCACAAACTGTTCACCCATTTTCCCGAGACAACTAAATGTCTTCTTAAGTGCATGATAAATGGATTGTACACTGTATTCATTCGCTTTCATACAGCCGTAGTAAGAGACTGGAGCACGGTTGGCTCTGTTAATATTTAACTATGGGACAGAATACCATTTGCCTTATCGAGAACTTATGTTTCGTGTACTACATGTATATGAACCTAAATGAAGGGATTCATCCCACCGTATTCTTAATCATATGACCGGCCGCAATAGCTTAAGTGGTAGAGCGTTGGCTTGCGGATCGCAAGGTCGCGGGTTCAAACCTGACCGGGTCAAACCAAAGACTTTAAAGTTGGTAGTAGTGGCTTCTATCCAAACGCTCGGGGCTACGGGGACAGTATTACGCCTGACTCGTCGGTGTCAGTTTAATGGGCCGGTAGGGTTCAGTCCCTGGGCACCTCATAAGTGCCTTGTGCTTTAATGATAGAAATGTCGCTGCACAGTATCGGGAAAAATGCCGGCAAATCAGATCCTATCCATCTCAATCATATGATATTAATTAGAAAGTCAAAAGCTAGTAAAAATCTAAATAATGGAGAATGACCCTAGATAAGGTAATGCCCTTTTCCATAAATTAAAAAAACTGACGATCTTAGTAGTCAGACACAAAAAGGGTTGCAGTCCAGAAAGATCAGAAAGATAGAGGAGAGGGTAACTTAGATATTAAAATGGAATTATCAAATTTGTTATTCTATGTTTCAGAACCTCTAAAAGCTAACGGAATAAAATGCTTTCTGCTGCTCATAGATATTTCTTTATCTTCCAACAGTTGAGACAAACCATCCTATGTGTACTTGCTTGACTAAACAGGTATAAAATAATTATAAAACTTAGTGTTTTCATATGTGAATGCATATTTTCTTCGAAAGAACTCCCCACTCGATAGTTTTGTTTTGTTTGTTTGCTACGTTTATTGTCCGATAAAAAGTATGCCATTTATTTAGAAACAATGTCGATTAAAATATAATAATAATAATAATAATAATAATAATAATAATAATAATAATAATAATAATAATAATAATAATGGTAATACTGTTATTCTGTCATTTTCTTTTCTCATAATATTAAACAGATCTAGATCATAACATGTATTTTCACCAACGCTCTAGTTTTGACTTTTTCCACGAGGTCAACTAATGTATTTCTTAGCAAATCTTACGAGAAGTAAACAGACATTATCAGTTATCTAAGTATATGTATCTCCGATGTCAGCCATTCTTGTTGTCCCTGCTGGATGATCCTAAAGAAACGGATTTACACGGCGTCATAAATCACAAATCCACGCCAGAGCGGGTTTGCTCATTTAACAAAAAGATAACATCGCCATTAATGAAGCATGAGATGACTTTTTTTTCTGGTAGAACATTTGTTCAATGTCTAAATAGTCCGAGTCGTAAAATAAAACAGTAAAGTCAGTGGTAAATCTGGTATCCTTCTCACATGGAAACTATTCTATGGTGATCTGGTGACTGCGTCTTTATCCATGTATTTGTGCAAGGTTATAAAATGTTAAACTCTTGTATACTCGTATTGATGGTTTAAATTATTAGAAAGAAAAATAGCATTTCTTGTTTATTCTTCTATCGCACTAACACATTTATGGTCATATTCGTGAAGTCCTGCTAATTATTGGCGAAGGACAACCGCAGGAGTATTTCTGTGAAAAGCCACCGGCGCTAAGTAGGTAATCTGGCATACCTCCCGATCTGAAAGGTCTTGTCTTGACATTGACTCTAGCGGCTGAGGAATGAAACATTGTCGATTCTTATCGTTAGGCCACGGACGCCCCTTTTGTCGTTTCATACTGGTATGCATTAGTTATTTCATCCTCAAATTCAAATACCCAACTTAATTGGACTATTGAGATTCACTTTTAAACTTTAAATTATGAATTAAGTTGTAGAGATCTCAAAATTATAGTCTAATTTATTATATGCATATTTAAAAGTAAAACAATACAAAACGTTAATATGTTTTTGCTAGGGTAACTGTGATCTATGAAGCCGGCATGTACATGTATATCAAGGCCAGAATGTACTTTATTTGTCCTTTCGCATTTCTTTATTTCTAGAATAAAAAGCATTGGCGTTTGTTTAATAATGATAGTATCGGTCATAATTTTATGCTATAACATAAATTCTTCTGTCATAATTGTATACACGGCCATAAATTCTTCTTTTGTTTCAGTCTTATCATTATGGTTCGAATGCAAAATTTCATCCTGAATTGTCATCGTATCAAATAGCATCGTATCTATTTTATGTCATTAATAACACATATAAAACCCATACATTTGTAAGGAATCGATATGAAACAGTATTATTTTGATGACAAACACCTTTCGGATATTTTACAACTCCTCTTATACCTTTATCGTTATATATAATCGAATATTTCAATATTATCATATCCTCATTATCGTTCAGAAGCTGTACAGTTGCTGTGTCTAAATCTCAATTTTAACAAAACAATAACATTGCAGTCATGTTGTAAACACAGCAATACTACAACAGTGTACTAATTGCATTAGTGAGCGTTTTTTCTTAAGGTCGAGTGGTGATATATTCTGGGAATAATACATTTAGTAACAAGCCTGTTTAAGTGTATATATCAAACTGTGTTCTCTTCTTGTGTTGCCACATACTGTTTTTTTCTTTCATTGCCCTGAAACACTTTGCCAATAAAACCCGGTACTTGTCGTGTTGGTTGACGATCGATAATTCTAACTTTACGATCGCCGATCATATCTGACATATACCGATCTAAAACGATCTAAAACACTCTTTATTATGAACATTTGGTATAGTAATAAATGGGTTTGACAATGGCTTCCGAAACGGAAGGGTCGTAATATGCCATATTATTGTTTTAATGTGAAAAACATCTAAAGTAATTATGTTTGAATATGTTCGCCTACATTTCTCATATGTTTGTGCATGTCTTTTCTTGACGATAATAGGAAAATAGAACATTGTTTAGAATGATTTGGTCTAACCTTTTAAAGATTTTATGTCGTTTAGTGTTTGCCAATTTAAACTTTTAATAACAGAAAAGGTCCATTAATTAACATTTTACAGTGACTTGTATAAATAGCGGTACGTGAACTATTCTTACGTTTACTTTCATGCCAAATATGATTAGATTTTTTATATCAAATACATGTACAAGCGTTTAACAGAGACTTGTATAAATTTGTGTAAATGAAATATTTACAAAGACTTCTTACTTTTTTATTTATAGAACTTTCATGCCAAAAAAGATAAAAATTGTGTGTTTTTTTCTATCCAATTTCCGTTTAAATATAAATAATATGATATTTATATAAATATAATTAATTAAATTTCCCGGTTTTCTTTATTCATGCTAGAAGAATTCGATACATAACGTTTAAACATCGGCGCTAGATTGTAAACAGAAATATACCACGACAAACCTTACTTGTAAGCATTGTTAATAAGAAAATAGGTCTTTTGTGTGTAGATAAATAGGAATACATGCTTAGCAACAATATGACGTAAAATTACTGTGAAAGACGGCCATATTTGTAAAGAACCAGTTTTGAAATATATACTTACATTTGTAAGGTATTTCACTCTGTATCAATAAAACACAACCCAAATGTTTGAGTTATGTATTGCATTATCTCAGTAATTATCATAAAGGTTATTACAGCTGTAAGTGCATCGGGCCATTTATGGCTTTAATTAACACTGGTTTATGGAACACCGTCACCGTATCAGGGGATCAATATCAAACGCCGTTATTGTGCCATCTCTAGTGTTTTTGTATCTTGTTTTATTTCATTTTGATTTCCTAAATCACTGTCACTTTTAACGGCCTTCCTCCCATCATTTAATAGAGCGTTACGAAAATAATGGATTTTATATTGGTAACTAGCACATACTTTGTTGTAGAATTAGCCGACTTTGTAATTTCAACCATTTTGTATGCATTTTCACATGCATTACTAAGAGTCGATGTTTCTTTTCTGTATAACTCAAAATTTTTGTTTTTGTTTAATTAATTATCATCATGCAGATAATTGCATCTTACAAAGGATTTCGGATTTTCCAGTCTTTTTGTTTTATATACGACATGTTTGTATAGTTTTCAATTGTCAGGTTTACGCAAACATTGATAATTTGTTTACTTTGACGGGACAATAACCTGTTTCGTCTCAATATCATGTTGTGAAGTAAACTTAACGATGTACACGTGACCATTGAATCGACATAAGGTTTGAAAAATTCAAGTTTATCGAATTTTTAACGTGTTTTGTGATTTCACTTATAAACAGCTTAATTAAGTATAACTATAAGTTCATTTGTTAGAGTTTAATATTTCAACTTACAGATCCGATGGACAAAACAAGCAGAATGACACAATGAGTTTGGCAATAATAAAACATGATAACTAATACATATGTAGGTAACAAATTAATATCTAATTACTTTGCAATAAAAGCATTCATCCTATGTTTGAAACATAATTACAATTATGTTTGGTCTGGTTATATTATAATTATATATTAGAAGTACACGTTTTAAACAAACAATGCGTTTTCATTCAGAATATCAACGACTTATCAAATATTCCACATAGTCAGTCCAACATGTTAAGATTCTTCGTCCATTCGAAAGTTTCTTGATAAATCGACATTAAAGAATACACTTCGAATGAAGCATGGTCCTCCTCTGTCAAATGATTAATGGACGAAAGAAAAACATCTGCATCCACTCCAATCATTTTCAGAAATGATAAAAGTAATTAATAATAAAAAGGTACAGGAAAACGAGATTTCCAGTGACTTGAAAGATGTAGATTTAAATCCCGTTTCTGAACATAAGTGATCCTTCTGAAATTTCAATGTTTCAATAATGTTTCAAAGAAATACTTCTAAGAATATTATTTATCTTTTAAGAACATCATAAGAGCAGTGTCTATATCAGTCACTTAGCTTTTATTGAAGAATAGCAAAACTTACAGACTCATCGATTTCGAGAGATTTCAAGGCAAAACGGGTTGCTCTATCCAAAAGATTGTATAACTACTGCGATTTACCGGTTACCGAACTTCTAACTCATTGCCCTACCCAGGCAATGGTTAACCGTTTTGCTGATTAACGTTGGCATACCATCTTTAACCCTTTCACTCATGTATATTCCATTTTACACATTCACAAAGCATACACAGTTATCACTTATTTCAGAATCTGCACAAGCATGGTTTATTTCTACTAAACTAACTAAACCTAGGATCTGTCATTACATGCTGCAATGCTTAAAATACCACAAACAACATGAACAATTAGAAAGTACGGAGAAATTTCATGATCATATACTTTCACTATGAAAAAAATGTTAAAACCTTTAAATCATATACTTGTATTGTGTATATGATAGTTTACATTTCATGCAGCATTGACTTTGTCCATAGCTGCAGTAAATTTGCATATTTATTTAAGAATCCCATTTTAAGCTAGAGCTGTTTTGTTTACACATGATTGGAATTTTTTTTTGTATCAAAGTATATAAGTGGACTTCTACTGCCAAGATCTTAGGTAGAGCCAGTACCCAAGTTGTAAATACTGGAGAAAAGTGTGATGGCATCTCATGGCTGGTCAGTTGTTTGAACCCGGGACGCTGCAACTTTTGACGTCTTAATCATCAAACTATTTATACAAATGCTAATTTATCCTTTGTACACGTTCATGTATATAAAGAACAAAATACGGAAGAACTTGCGTTGTTTTAAAATGTACTAAAACAGCAAACAAAAAACAAACAAACAAACAAACAAAAGAGAGCACAAATACAATTAAAAACAAAAATAATTGTAAGCTATTAATTAAATTGGGTCTTACAGAACAAACAGAAGTTGATAATTTTATTTTTAATAGCACTGTGTTTGAATTAATATTATAAACTATTTTTAGAAAAAAAAAACACCCATGTTTCTATTATTATGTGTATCTTTAGATAAGTGTAATTTGTTGAAATTCTGATCTAACCATTCCATAATATTATTCAATATTTAAGCATATTTTTTATTTCCATATGACACGCGTTTGAAAATAAAATGTTTCTCAATTCCTTGTATGGATAAGTCACACAATTCAATTGCACGTTCCTCATTTCCGCAAACCTTAACCTTTGATAAAACTGATAAAAATACTCATTCAAATAGTGCAATATCCTATTTATCCATGTATCATCAATATTTCTATTGTAACCGGCCATTTATTTATTCACACTCTTTTACCCAAGATGGATTGGCACAAACTGTTAACCCATTTTCCCCGAGACAACTAAATGTCTTCTTTAATTACATGACAAATGGATTTTACTCTTTATTCATTCACTTCTTAGTAGCCACGAAGACACCCTTAGACCCTTTTTCAGCTCAGAAAGCAATTGGACACAAATGTGCTTTGTTAAATTAAAAGTATGACACAAAAGACATTTTGCCTTGGCGAGAGCGCATGTTTCATGAATTATGTGAAAGTAAACAAATTTATGCTAAAGTGATTATGCTGTATGATTCTCATCGTGTTCTCAATCATATGAAATTAATTAAAAGTCGAAAGCTGATAGAAATTGAACAACAGAAGAACGGCCCCTAGATATGCTAATGCATACTTGTTAGAAAAATTAATAGGTAAATAAGAAAAGGTCCTGTACATTTTCACAGATATTTAAATCTAATCCACCTCTAGACAAAGGCAAACAGGGTAAATGTAAAAGTGACAAAAATACAGAGACGAAACATAACACACAAAAGAAAAACCATCAGTTACCGCATAGGAACGGTCAATCTGCAAAATTACCGACTGAGGTGCTTTAACCTGGTTTGTGTAGCAATCCAACCTCGCATTTTCTGAAGGTTTGTCTATCAAACAGCGTAAATAAAAATATACCTTCAAAGTGAAACAACTAACCGTAAGCATCAGCATCGGGACTTAAAACAGATACGATGAAATTGTATACATACACAATATCTAGTAATAAAATAAACTATCAACATATGTACAGTATGTACAGTAGAAAAAAGCCTCGGCAACCTAAAATTCCAAATGAGAGAGTATTTTGAAATAAAACAGCCCAAGCGCTGATGTATAATAATAACAATTAAATTACGTCATACACTGCCATGACGTCATATGTCAAAAGTGTCAAAAGTAAAATGTACTGGCTATGTAAGTTTCTTAGATATGATAGTCGGAAACAGAGGCGGAGAGGATGATAGGGATATACTGGATGTTAATGTTGAGATTGAAACGACAATATAAAATTGAGGACACTGATGGCAGAGATACTTAAAAGTTTGTTTTAACAAACATTCATAAAAACTTAGAATATATATGCATTATTGATAGCCAGAAAGTAGCCGATTAAAAGGTATCTCTATAATCATGATGATGATGATGATATAATGATAGTGAGGGGGAGTATGAGAATAAAGAGAAGCAGGACGTTGAGAAGGAAATGTGTCGTAGAAAAAGTGAAGCGTTTTATTAAGTCACTTATTCTTTCTTGCCGTAGATCTTCAAATAATGCCATAAACTGGAAGTGCGAGGTTAGAGCTCTGTAAAACAGGTTTAAGCACCCCAGTCGGTCCATATTGCCGACTGACCGTTCCAAGGCGGTAACTGTCGGGTTTGCTCTTTTCGTTAAATGACTCATCACAGATTTGTTTTTACTTTTCGCCTGGCTTGCATGTGAAATACCTTTGTTCTGTGCCTTTTCGGAGTTTGGTATATGTTGCAATGCTCATAGGACTTTGTCACATATACTTATTCTGATTTTTGATTATGTCACATATGCAAGACCTGCTGGAGAGATGTTTCCTGCTGTGTGACCGTTTGAGAAGTCAATGTAAAATTTACATGTTATTGGTTATTGATAACTCAAGATTTATTTCATAATTTTTAAGCCGACATATAACGACATCGGACCTAGAAAAGCGTTTGCTCCAGGTACGGGATATCCAGGTTCGATCCCTGTCGTGACATAACAAGGGCGTTAAAATGGTAGTGGTATAGCTCTAGCAAATATAAGGGTATGTCCACGACTGGTTGGCCCGAGTCAGGATAGTGTGACTGGATATGGTGTCATGCCAGGTGTTTGCAAAATGCTATACAAAGTGAAGGCAGCACTATGTCTACTTTAAGTGGACACCGTCTCCATATAACATATATACTGTTGGAAGGACGATAAACCTAATAAACGAACATATAGCCTCTTTTTATCTTGAAGCATCGCATGCAATATTTGGATGTTAGTATCCACAAGTGTGTGATTTGCTGCAAATATTCTGTTTCATGTGTCTGTTTATAGACAATCGTAGAAATTACGTTTAAATACCGTATCTCTCAAATATATGAAACACAACATATGAGGTAAAGTATATCATTTTTAGGTTTAAAAACCGTATCTCTCAAATATATGAAACACAACATATGAACATATGAGGTAAAGTATATCATTTTTACGTTTAAATACCGTATCTCTCAAATATATGAAACACAACATATGAAGTAAAGTATATCATTTTTAGGTAAAATAATGCTCGGTAAAGATTAACAACGTTTCTATTTATTGGGTTAATTATGCGAATTTTTTTTAGCCATGACTGAATATTTGAACCCATGAGAGACTAATTAATGTATTTATTTGTCTTTAAATATAAATTATGATTTCTCGTGGATGGGGTTTAGAAACGAAGTATTCTCATGTTTATGTATTATCCCCGTTGTTTGCGTGTTCTTCTGAAAACAGAAAATCGTTAAGTTGTTTGTTTGTTTGCTATAGTTAACTGTCCCACCAACAGTATTTAGCAGTTTTTAATTTATTTAGAGACATTGTTAACTTATCACATTTATAGTTCTGCCTTCACTGTGTTAATAAGTATGCCATGAGCCCCTGCAATGATTCCACAACAAATTCCACAACACCACTTGAGGGTTAGCAATGGAATAATAGTAATAACACTTTGCAAGACTAATGAGAGAAAAATAATAATAATAATAATAATAATAATAATAATAATAATAATAATAATAATAATGATAAAAATAATAATAATGATAATAATAATACATGTAGAAGAAGAAGACGAAGTAGACGAAAAAGAAGAAGAAGAAAAATAAAAAGTAGAAGGAGAAGAAGACGACGAAGATGAAAGTAAAAGGAAGTACAAGAAGAACAGGAGAGCATATACAATATCAGTTTTGTTTATTTGAAACCTTTATCCGAAGAGAATCATTTGTATTGCCTTCACTAGATCTGCACGGCGTCATAAATCAGGGAAACGGAACACAGGAGAATTGTTCATTTACCAACAAGACATCTCTATAAATGTAGCATTCGAGGATTTTCTTCGGTAGACAAATTTCTTCTAGATCTAAATAGTCCGAAACCCCATTGTTAGCACGTTTGAATCAAAACAGGCGACAAGGGGTGAAACTAATATCATCCGCACAAGAAAATAGATCTACAAGGATAACGTGACTGCTTATTTAATATTTAATATGTACTTGTATTGCTTAAAAGGTTACATTGGTGAAATGGAAAGTGTCTCAGTTATTTGTAAATATCCTAAGTATTCCAAACAGTAGGTAGCTCCTTTTAGTTGGAATGTTTGGACTTCATCACCTTTTTTGTACATATTCCAATTACAAACAGCGAAATTACTTACTTTTGCATTAATCTGTACTAAAAAACCCATTTAAATATTAAAAGACATATGTTATTTACAAAATGGACGTGTTTGTTGATTATGGTTTTCCTGGGTATCGCAACAAAGGCAGAAAAGTCAACATACACTCCAAAAAACACACGCTTAAAAACTGAGTAAAACAAATGAAAGGACTTACTGGCACTGAGGGATTATTCAGGGGAGATTATTCATATATGTTTCTCATTCTACTAGTCTGATCAAACAGTTACCCTCGTATTTAAAATACTTTATTACTTTTTTTTTTAAATTTTCTGCTCTTTATTTTTTTTACCCCAGCACAATTATAGCGATATTTGAGACATCCAGCGAAATAATGATTATTAATAAAAAAAAATATGTTTTTAAAATTTAAGAAAAAGTATGTAAACATATATGATTAAAGTACAGAACGCATCGTAGGTCAGCTGCCAGATATCCCCGCTAGAAAGTATTTTTCTACCGTGACTACAACAGAGGCGAATTTTGAGATATGGTGCTAAAGGTAGGCAACTTAGTTCAGTCATTTTAATGCACATTTTCTCTAATTCAAAATCACATTTAATATCCGTTATGTTGCTTTTTTGTAAGAGTAAATGCGGTCCATAAAGTTGTTTAGGTTTTGGAATATCAAGATTTAAAGTTTATTTTAATTAATCTGTCAGTTTGCTTCTTTTGCATGTAGCCTCTTGCACAATTCATTACCAAGACTTAGGTTAAAATATTTTCACTTTTCTTAATGCTTTACTTTACTATTTGTTCATGGCTGTTTAAATGCTGTGGTAAAAAACCTATCATGCCTAAATAAATAAAAGGAGTAGCAACACTGTATTTAATAACATGAAAATACGAATTAATATCTAGAGGTTTGGGGTCGATTTATATTTAAATCTTAGAAACACTTAGCACTTAATGAGATAATGTGTCAATATCAATGAATCTACTCATATTGTAGTGCTGCTAGCTTTATCAAAAATTGTCTCCAAAGATCATTGCCTGCAAGGACTGACAAATGTCGTGTTGACGATCGCTGATTCTAATTTCACGATCGCTGATCACGTCTGACTTATAAAGATCATCTAAGATCATGTTAAACGTGAACATTTGCTGCAGTAATACATGGAAATGCCAGCGACTTACGAAATGGAAAAAAAACAACATAACTTGGTGTGGTATTTTTATTTGTTTGTTTATTGGGTTTATCGTCCCACCAACAATACTTCAGTTATCTGGAGACGGTGTCCACTTGAAGCAGATATAGTGCTGCCTTCACTGTGTATAGCATGCCGTGAACACCTGGCATGATACCACACCCAGTCACATTATCCTGACACCGGGCCAACCAGTCGTGGAACTTATATTTGCTTGAGCGTTAGCAAGGTAGCTATACCACTATCATGTTTAACGACTTTGGTATGTCGCGACCCGGGATCGAACCCGGGGCCTCCCTAACGTGGAGCCGACGCTCGACCGATTGCGCTATCAGGTCCTGTGGTATTTTAATCTTAAACAATGACCGCAACAGATAAATAGTGCTCCTTAAATGTCGTTCAACTTTAATGCCTGTATTATTGTATGTAAATATCGGATTTGTTGACGACAACACGAAAGTAAGCATGATGTTGAGAAGATTTAGGTCTGAGTGTCCATTTAATTCAACAGTATTAACCGTTTATACTCTCAACCCGTTTTGGTGTTAATTTTGAATTGTTAACAAAGGCCTTCTAGCTTAAAAGATCCGGGCCTGTAACTGGGGCCTGTAACTGTTGGGTTATTTAATATAATGTTCTTCACAGTTAACTTTACATTCGACTGGCGTGTAAATACCTTTGTCCTGTGCCTTTTCAAATTTTAATATATTTTGCAATGCTCATAGGATCTTGTCATATTTTATTGTTTGTATTATTTTCCTGCCATGACTGCATAGTACCATTACTATTAGTATATAATATAGTATCAGTATTTCATTGTTGTTTTGCACAGGCATGTTGAGAATAAATACTATAGTATAGAGGGGCATCACAGACTCAGACTGTTTAATACCCAAATACACATACATAAATTGTAAAGACGGTTACCCGTGGCATAAAATGCATACTTTTATGTGTTAAACTTTTGCAATCATTTACAAATAGCAAATAAATATTAAATATAAAATAATGTGATCTATTTAGGCAGACATGCGATCTTTCCCTACTTTCCTAGGAGATTCCCGATATCATAAGTCTGGCTCACGCCTCGCGCTAAGCACACCAATTCTCCCGCTTTGATGTTCCTGACAGACTTAATCTCATTCCCCCTAAAGACTGTCCCAGACAGTAGCTACCATCCGATCATTTGATTACGCAATATAACCTTCTGCAAGAGTCCAGCACCTGCGTGTGTATGGTTGCAGTTAATCAGAACAGATCACTGCCGCCCATTGAGCGTACCGATTACAAGAAATGCAGCATTTTGCATTTTGTGAACATCGTGTCTGAATATCTAAAGGATTGGTGGCTAGATTCAACTTACAGAGCGTCAGAAGACGTACGACCGCCCCAGTAATACACAACGTTGAAACACTCTGTTAAAACACATTTAGTTAAAAAAGGTATCACTTCCTGTATTAAATTGAATGCTACAATATTTAAACATGACAAATACCATTTATAAAGGCTTCTGATGATTATAAGATTTAAAGATATGCTATTAAAACAGTTCTGATGAGCGATTGTATTTTCCAATAGACATAAGTTGCTAACAAGACTGATGACGCTTCTTAAGGGAAAACCAATTAATGTCAATGATAAGCAATGATACATCGTCTTGGATAAACCATAAGAGCATCCATTTAGAGTCATGATGCGCTCAACCTAATGGAAAACAGGCCATCTTTTAAGATGTTCTTTTGTTATTTAGTCAAGGACTAGAGCGGCTGACAGAAAGGGTCTCATTTCATGTGATTAATTCCGATGACGATTTCATTCCATGGTAACAATTTATGGAGGACCGGACCTGGTAGCGCAATCTGTAGAGCGTCGTTAAAAAGGTAGTGGTATAGCTCCTTTGCTAACGCTCAAGCAAAATATTTTACTGTTTATTATCAATTGGATAGACGTTTGTTATTTGCACAAATCAAAATCACTTATTAGACATTTTATCTAAATTTAAAACACGGGAATATATACAAATGACTGTTAAACCTTGCATAGGATGTTTTAATATAAAAACAATCATCCAGTCCATCCCGAATTTTCTCTGTTTACCTTCAACGTTTTTCAGTACGTCATTTTCAGTACATAAGAGTGCCTTAGATAGGTTTTGCTCCGGCAGAAAACCGTTTCTACGGAAGCACGGTACAAGAAAAGTATCAAGAGGATATATATCCTAAAACTACTTGATACTAATTGCAACTCTCTGCCACCGTGATTATATGGTATATTTATGGACTGAGTTTTCTCAGTCATGTGGTATTGATTAGAAAGTAGACACTACAAGTAGCAGAAGTGAAAGAGAAGTTTTCTCAGATTATCGTAATATATGTTGTTTTAGAAAAAGAAAAAAATGACGATGTTACAATTATAATGATAGTACCAGTAGTAGAGGTTCATCAGTTTATACTTCATTTTAAAAACTAAAATTATTTTTAAGAATGGAAATTACCATTTTCAAATTGTGTGATTTATCAGATCTGCGAAAGTTGTCAATACTTTGGCTATGGTTTTTGTTCTAAGAGTGAAGCTGCTGCAGCTGATGATTATACTGAAGCAAAAAAAAAAAAAGATGATGATAATGATTATGATTATGATGGTAATGATGATGATGCTGTAAATGGTTGTGGTTATGATGATTCGGCATAATCATACGATTTGCAAACAATTCCCATAAAAGCCTCATAAATCTTTGATATGACTCGTTTATATTGTGTACATAATCGATTCATAAACACCTTTAATCGAGATTGTTGTCCTTTTAAACAAGACCTATGTCTCCGTTATGACTACATCAGAGTGGAAGGTCAAACAGAATGTGCAGGAAGATAATTGCTCTTCTGAAGGGTTTCAGCCCATTTATTCATTTTCCATCCGGTAGGACTTCATAAATACTGATCACTTGTTGATTATGTCAATTATTCCGGACCTTCATCGACCTCATGCTGTACAGACCATTCATCAAGCGGTGTATTCTTATCAGAATTTATGTGAATTTAACTACATGGCACTGTCATCCTATTTTCGAAAACACCAGGCTCAATCACATCGGTGATAAATAATAAAAATAAAATTATGCCAAAACGGGATCAGGCATACTGCACCAATGTTGATTGTAAACGAATAAACATAAAACAATAACAACAAAAACAAACATCAAAGAACAAAAGCAACTACAAACAACAACAAAAAACACACAACAAACAAAAAACACAACAACAAAACAAAAACAACAACAACAAACAGAAAATTTGTCTTTTAAAGAAGAGACATTAATCACCAGTCGATTTGATAGAGAAACCTTCAAAACCTTTAAGCACTCCAGTCGGTCCTTTTGCTGACAGACCGTTCCAAGGCAGTAACTGCTGTTGTTTTTTTTCCCTTTTTGTGTTATGTCTCGTTTCTGTGTTTTTGTCACATTTACAGTTTATGACTTTGTATAGATGTTGTTTACATTTACATATCCGTTGTAATCATTATAGGATCTTTTCTTATTTACCTATTTAAACCACAGGTCTACCATAACTAACACAAAAGTTTAAAAGTGAAGCTAGTCTTTCAGCAATTCCTAAAACAGTCCTTGCTTACGTTTATATTCTTCCTAGATAAGTCAAAGAATCGAAAAAAAGTTCACCGAAAGACATAAGCTATATATAAGATGAATTAACTATATACGTTCAAAATAAATGTAAAAATGTGTTCGCAAACTTATTGTAAATTAGAAAGTTCCAAAATAATTTTAATTGATACCTTTAAGATTTTTGTCTCAATTTAGACATTTGACACAAAAATACACAATTGTTTGCTAAAATGAAAGTTCTAATCAGCAAAAGAATAACCTCCGCTTTAAATAAATTCATTTAGACACTTATAAATCTCAGAATATTACAGCCTGCAAATGTCATGACAATTTACTTTAAAATTACTCAAAATATATTGGTTTCCATGAGGATAAAACGTATAATGATCCTCATGGTATCGGGGCAGAACACGAGTTTGCCTTGTTATCCAACGGAAAACTGAACTTTATATATTGCTTATTGTTAAACTATTTACCTGAACAGGTATTTATACAACATTTCCAAAGTAAAAATGGCTGGAGGTAAAAATAACTTTCAGATATATAAAGGATAAAAGAAACAGATGCATCGTTTCTCATGCATATTCGTTGTTGGCGTCCTGCCTGAAGCGCGGCGCTCTTTTTGGAATGAGTTAGAAATTCGGAAATAAGCTTTTGTTGTTGTTATGATGCCTTTCGTCACCCCTCGGCGGTATTTCTGGAAGACTATCCGTAGAAATGGCGAGGGGTTGCGAGTGGTTATAAGTTATTACAGATTTGTACCAGTTCAACTACTTAACAAGTATATGACATACCGTGTTTGACAACTTCGAACCAAGTGGGATAACGAGGTTTTATTTTCACCAGTAAGCAGTGCTGTGCGAGGATCTTTAGATTGTTATTCGTTCGAATTTTTTTTAGATAAGTTTCTCTAAAGATCATTTGCGTTATAAAATTAATTCTTTGATACATTTAGATAATGTAAATACAAATGGTGCTGTATATGTTATGTCCATATGAAGGCAAATTTTTCGATTATATTTCCAGCTAAGTTCAAGCCAAAGTATTCATTGCATGTCCAAAGACAGATAATGCATTGTCTTTTTAAACATGGTTAACAAAAACCACATGAATATTTATGCCAAAAGAGGTTTTGCCGTCTTTTACCTTGTCCGCTTATCTTCGATTTCTACTGTTGTTTAGTAAACGTCCGATAACTATTGTCTCTTTAATTGTTTCTGCTAAAAAATATGCTTGGACATCCAATACTTTCAAATTTAAAGAACCATTAAAATATCTCATCCTGCAGTTTCCCTGACTTTATTTTTTAAACGCGGTCTTAAACGACATGGTAATGTACAGTTCTAGAATTTCCTTCGTCATAATAGTTTTTATAATATATTCAAAATTGAAACTTAAGACTGACTTTTCTAATTCACAAACATTGATCGTGATTGACCCATAAAAATCTTATCTTAGACACTGTCAACATGTATAACGAAATTCTAGAGTTCTTCAATGGATATAACTGAAATATAATTATAGCGTTTATGTTATGGCTATAAAACTAGTTAAATGTAACATCTTGGATGTACATACTTTCTTTAGGCAGGATATTGTCAATTATGTAAGACAACAAGAGAGTACTTTAAACAATGATGAACAAAAATGAATATTCAACTGACCTGGTCCTTACCACATTATGAAGGAGAACAACTATTTAAGTTTGACCATTTATATTTTCCCCCGCGGATCGGAAGGTCGGGGGTTCAAACCCCGGCCGGGTCAAAACAAAGACATTAAAGTTGATAGTAGTGGCTTTCTTCTTAACTCTCGGGGCTAAGGGGACATTATTACGCCTGATTCTTCGATGTCAGTATAATGGACCGGCCGAGTTTCTGTACCTGGGCACCGCATAGGTGCCACTTTGCTATAATGATAGAAATGTCGCTGCACAGTATCGGCAAAAATGCTGGCTAATCCCAATCCCTGTTTCCCCCCTCTATTTAACACCCTGAACATAGTTCATTCTCTGTCGTTCTATCAGTACATATGATGTATCGCAGCCTATATTTAGGGATATTCTGACACAAATGTCGGCACTCAATGCCTTATATTCTACAGAATCCATCGTTTTCTTCCAATCCAATAAGGTCGAAATGCAGAGTTATATCTTAATAAGACATATATCATGATGCTTTCAGTTCTCTACAAAAGACAGACTACAATTCTGCCGTAACCCAATTATTGTCACTGGATAACAATGATACATTGTCTTAGATTAAACCTTACATCCCCATGTAACAAGACGGGCCACAAATCATCCGACGTTTCTTTTTTCGTTTGTTCGTTACTTACATGAGAACAAGGATTTTTTACCGGTCCAAGACTGGCACGATTGACATATATCGTCTTATTTGCTGTGATAAATGACGATGATGACGTGATTTTATGCGACAGTTTCATAGGCCCGATAATCATAGATCTTTCAGTTAGCAAAGGTAACAAACAGAGAAACTCTGCCATTTGGATTTCCCAGATCGACTCACGGCAGTCTTGATACTAAGAATAATATAACGAAGCTGTCAACACAAGGCAAAATTAAAGCATACTTGTAACAGTCAATGCTTACACGTTTCTGTCATTTAGTTACTTCTTTTAAAACCAGTCTGAGCTTTCAGACATTTTATAAACCTAAACCTAAAGCTTTTATAATATGTTAGTTTAAATTTATCCTGGATGACCAAAATATATACAACAAAGATATTTACAAGTGAAGTAACAGTCCTTGCTTACGTTAATAGTCTTTCTAGATAAGTCAAAGGTCCCCAAAAAAAGGTTTAAAAGCTCATAAGAAATATAATCTTGAGTCACGATTGTCCGAAGGTCATTCCCATTTTTAACAGTGTCAGCAGCAATACAAAAGTCATAAAAATATAATATAAACAGTAAGGGGCGTCTCATTGGAAGGAAAATAACAACAACATAGAGATAATGACGCATTTTTTTTCAATAGGAATATATGACAAGGTCCTATGAGCATTGCAACATAAACCAGACCCCGAAAAGGCACAGGACAAAGATATCCACATGCAAGCCAAATTTAAAAGTAAGAACGAATCTGTGATGAGTCATTAAACAAAAAGAGCAAACCCAACAGTTACCGCCTTGAAACGGTCTGTCGGCAAAAAAGACCAACTGGGGTGCTTAAACCGGTTTAACAGAACTCTAACCTCGCACTTACTGATGTGTTAGATCGAATTATCACAAATTATCAAATCGGTATTTTATTATTACCCGACATATTTTCTACCGAAGAGTTATTATTTTTCACTATTTGATTGGTCTATTATTTTATACAATTCTTCTCAACCTTTCTTTCCTTTTCATTTGATTTGATTTGAGATATGTTTATACATACAAACTAGTTATGTTAGTTCAATTGATTAGAGAGCAGCGGACTGGAAGTGTGAAGAGAAGAGTAGGGAATAGTATAGTATACAGTTATGTATAGCATAAAGTAATATATAGATATATAGTAACTAGTACTATGATATTTCATTGTTATTACATTCATAATGATTTCTGATATATATTTTATGACAATGGGATACAAATATGTGTATCTTTCTATTATTAATATTCTTTAACAAAATTAGAAAGAATGTTTTATATGTAATGATCTGCTCTAGCTGGTATTTATATTTGTCGTGTCTTCTGATACTATTTTAATGTACTTTATTGATTTTATGATTCTTTTGAAATAGTAAGCAACAAACGACATTTTAAGCATTTCAACGAATATATTTTACTCATAAATAAATATGCTATAGGGTCGTTATTGAGAATGGGAAATACTACCATTCAAAGAAACTTAAGTCGTACCTGTAAGTTGTCTTCAGGTTAATTGATATTGCTAAGCACTTTCAGAACATTGAGCTTTATAATTAGTAAATGTGTTTAAGTGTCAGCTAAGAGCTTGGATGCTCTCACATTGTAATGGGTTTAACGTGGATCAATAGTTCTTAAAGGTGCATTATCCGTAATAATGTCCAGTGTCGTACTTGTTGTTTGATGTAAATGACGATCGAGTAGTCTTATTTCATAATCACTTGCCATGTGTGGCCCATACAGAACGTCTTTGATTATGATAAATATGGCACATTTGCTCAATTCCAACACGGCAAAGAAAGCTGATGAATAAGAATATATGACAAAGTCCTATGATAATTTCAACATATACCAACAATTAAAAAGACAAAGGACATTCACCTGCAAGCCAAATAGCCAGTAAAGGTAAAAACAAATTTGATGAGTCATTTAACAAAAAGAGCAAACCCGACAGTTGGAAATGTCAGTTGGAAATATGAACTGACTGGAGTCTTTAACCCGGGTTTAAAGTGCTCTAACCTCGCAGTTAAGACCATAATGGTTAAGAATTGAAACATATTTTGTAATATTAACGATTGAAACATGTAAGTAATGCTATAGAATGTTTATATTGTCTACATATAATGTAATCATTTAAAAAAATGGATGAAATTTAAATGTTTAAATGTTTAAAATTCTCACATATTCTGTAAGCAACTGAAGTCGGTGCTTCATATCTGTTGTTCGCACATCTCATACCATTTTCAATTAGTAATTAGCGTGTTTTAAAATTTAGACAACTGCCGAAGACTTTTTCTTGTTATTATATTGCAGTATATCGTTGTCAAAAACCCAGTGCATCATTTATAACTTGGATGAAAATGTCATAAAACATCACGCTTAAAACACGGATCGAATTGCCTATTGCCATGTGCCTAAATAATAAAACCAATGGCAACAGATCTACCATTTGGATTTCTCTTCGAATGACAACTTGCATATATTCTATGATCTGGCTTCTCTCCAACTGTATTATTTGATGCATTGCAGTCCAAAATAAGTGATTTCTTGATTGAAGTATAACATATCGGCTTCTGTAACTCAGTGATACTCAGAAACTATCAATCTTTTACTCGGACGGTTCAGAAGCGTCTGTTAACTTATGATATCATATGTAAATGTATCGGTTCGTTCAGGAACATATACATCATACGCTTATTCCGGGACCTTGTCAATTTGTTTTGACGTATTTCAAATATCATCTTCTTGCATATGACATGTTCTATGTTTCAACCATACAGCTTTTATAAGAAAGTGTATGATGCTATTTGGGAAAAACGTTATCAATTATCTGCGGATTTTATCTAATGAGTTCTTTATTTTGTAACAAAATATAATGCAATATAATGAAATAATAGAAAATATATGCTCAGTTTTTTCCTTCCTTAAGAAAATACTTTACAAGTGATCGTGCAAGTTGTGTCTTTTGTTTTTTCTTATTTTCAGCCGTCATTTTTGCCGATACTGTGCAGCGACATTTCTATGATTATAGCACAGGGGCACTAATGAGGTGCCCAGGAACTGAAACCAGCCGGTCCATTATACTAACACCGTTGAGTCAAACGTAATGCTGTCCCCTTAGCCCCGAGCGTTAGGGGGGAAGCCACTACTACCAACTTTAATATCTTTGGTTTGACCCAGCCGTGGTTTGAACCCGCGACCTCCCGATCCGCAAGCCTACGCTTTACCACTTATTGCGCCCGGCTTATTCTCTTGTGATATGATAATGAC
This sequence comes from Sinonovacula constricta, assembly GCA_007844125.1. NCBI lineage: Eukaryota > Metazoa > Mollusca > Bivalvia > Cardiida > Solecurtidae > Sinonovacula > Sinonovacula constricta. Next base: position 17,945,504 of record CM017563.1, read on the forward strand.
GTTTCTATTAGTTAGAAGAAGGAACATACCAGCTCGATTTTCTGATCTCCCGACAACCGATTAACCATCCAAAGATTGTTAGACTTATATCAATTATACTTTAAGCTGCTAAAACACTTAATATGTACACACCTCGATAAAATAAGTTAAATATTAGTGTCCTTCTGTTGTAACACGTAATAGTATTTTTGGAACAGTCCGTGACTTGAAAACCTGGCACTTACGTTGGCAAACAGGGCGAATGCGCCACCGAGAAAATAAACGGGCCATTTGCGCATTCCCTTCTTTATACACGGCCTCATATACCGAAAGTTGGTAGTTCTGTTGTCGAAATCGACATCCAATCATGTGCGTTATCAGTACCTTACATTCAAATTAACATTGTTTACTAGATTGATTGTGGATATAGAGAGCGGTTCCCTTTATGAAATGCATTATTATTGGGACAATGAGGTAGCAATCTGTAACAGGAGGTCGCAATTGTTCTGCGAAATCCTTTCACAGAAAAGAACCGAGTGTTCCGTTTTTCGTGTAACTTGCAATGATAATTCATAAAAAAAAAACAATTATTCATAAAACGCTGCAGGCATCAATAGGAATTCGCATCCATTTGGCGAGGTTTTGTTCAAAAAACAAAATAATAGATAATCTAGTTCCCATCAGAGTTACGGTTCGTTACTATACTTTTGTAAAGATTTGACAGTATACGTAATTGTTCAGTCCCCAGGATAGCCATCTTTTTGTTTAAAGCGTATGCTATCCACGGCACATTGGATGTCTCTTTCTTGTTTAATATTGGGCTTTAATATATATCACAGCTAGTGCAGTGCTTATATGCGGGACACTTGTCAACGAAGGCGAATGCTCTACCAACACAACAAACTGAAAAGGTCAATATTTCTCGCCCTATTACTATATAGTGTATAAGCTTTTTTTAAGACCAGGCGTTCTTTAGTCCCGGGACAACATAAGAAGAATGTTGAATTCGGAGCAGTATAAAACAGAACTTAACTTTATCAGAAATATAGTATTAATAAATCACATTTGCTTTGTGCATTTCCCTCGTATTCAACCAGCTATAAGACAACGAAAATAGACCTTTCTTGTTGAGAGTAATCTCATGGTTAGTAGAATTATAAGCCTTTCGAATGATCATAAATCACTGAACTTAAACAAGTATGTCCAGTCGTACATAGGATAACATTTTCTAGGATAAAGTACGATGAGATCTTATTTTTCAGAAACTTAACTTTTATTTAAATGTGTAAATCTCTAATGTCTTCAATTAAAAGCTCTGACAAAAATTCCAGGTGATGTTGCCAGTATCCACACGCTTTTCATTGTGCTTCTTACATAATTAAAATACATTAAAACAATAATCACCTCAATTTACAACGAACAACTCACTTGTACAGGTGTTCACGTTTACCTTTAGAAAGTGTTTTTGTTCGAAAGTAGCCATTAAAATAAAAATGTGTCATACATTTATAAATAAATGATGAACTAATTTAACAAAAATTACCGTATAATCCAAATGCATTCATGGTAAATCACTAAAATTATGGGGCGTTTTGCTCAGGTATGTGAGTGATCTATTTAATGTCATATTTAACACTTATATGTATAATATTTATAGCAAGAGTACAATGAATTTGGTTTTTGTTGAAATTTTCAGCTTTGCTTAAATAATGGCGGGAATGGATCGCCTATGTAACATTCTTTCTGCGAAAACATTTTAATTCATAACATTTAAATATAATTATGGTACTTTTCAACCATAATACTGTTTTGTGTAGCTGTGCGTGTATATATATTTTGCTGCAAGACGTCAGCTTAATATTTTCTAAAAAAAAGGTTACATTTTTGTCCTACTATTTATTTGATAAATTATTGGTTTTACAGGAACAATAACAGATCCTCATAGAAACAGGGGATAAGAATACCACAGTATATACTTTACCGTACTCTACGATGTATCTTAAATATATTCTTACAACTCACTCTCCCGAAATCAATATTTTCTGGAAAATGCAAACTTTGCCAATAACGTTCCATATGTCCTAAATCAGTTAGGGGGGTCTGATACGAAATCTGTGTGAAGATTTAAGTTTAATATGGTGTTTAATATGGAGTGTGATAATAAATCAATGCCAATTGCCTCGTGAATGATCGTCAAAACATTCTGGAATTTAAGTACGGCAATAGGCTGATATAATAATAAAGTAAATGGCAACCAAAAGACTTTGTTTGTTACTTTTAACTTAAAATATACATGGTAAATATTTAATGAAATATACTAATTAAACTTTTGTTATGTGTCATATATAATGTTTCTTTTTATTTTTATTTTTTTTATATTTTTTTTTATTTTTATGACTCCTTTCCTAAATACAACTTCTTTAGTCATGGACCATTACCAAACGAAATGCATGCTTAGACTTAAACAGCAAAATGGCAGAGCATAATGCTAAACAAAACTACAGATTAATGTCTAGAAAATCCTTTATTTATTAACTTAGTGTATCCGACAAGGTAGACCTGTTTTAATACAGCTTGTTCGTATTCGTTTCATAAGACGTATAGACGAGCACAAATAAATCACCTGTAATCTGAATAACTTTTGTCTGGAACGCAAAAATGCGTTACTCTATGTAAGATTTACTTGTTAAATGCTGCCAAACTAGTTTGTCAAAACAAACATTATCATAATCATATATTAACAACCGAATGTCTGCAATGCGTTGCGGCGCTGTACGACGCTGTGTTTTTCTACAGTAAATTATCCTTTTAAGCAGCATTTATTAGACACTACTAGTCAATTTATCCAGGGATAGAGTTGAAAAAACCCGGCTGCGATCTGTTACCCCAGAACTACGATAAAGCAATTATTTACTACAGTGTTGTGATTATATGGTATTATCTCCGTCAGTGCTCGCACTCATTTGGTATTGATTCTGAGTATGAACAATTAGACGAAACTGAACAATCATAGACACTTTCACAGATAAACTTATGTCACGTAGCTACAGAAACAGTGGAGACAGGCAGCGTTTATATCAAAGACACTCAATAGATAGTCAAAAGGAGGCGATGGCTGAAGGGAATAACTCGGCGGAGACAGTATTGTTTAAATGTCGGCCTCTTCGGAAAAATATAAGCGCATTTTTCTTTTTAGCATTCATAAATGTAATATTACAAGAAATTAATATGCCACTTCTTTATTACAAAAGATGTAAAGCTTATTAAAGTAAATCCCTAGTAAATAGACGGCTGAATTGCGAAATCATATTACATAATAATCATATCGGTGAATGAAGCACAATGATAGTTTGAATTGTTGTCATAGTAAGTAGGTCTAAGACCCTTCCAAGCTCATTTCAGACTAGGACTTTGCAATCTGAGCACAAACTATTGCTCTCTAGAACAATTCAGCGACCTTGTTCATTTTACTCCCTTTAGTGCTTCAATAATACCAATAAATCGTCGGTCACGTAAATTTCATTAAACCTTCAAAGACATTCTGCCCTTCCAATTTATATTGCAGAATAACTGCTATTTACAAATGACGGTGAAATTAATATCACCGCACTTAGAATTCTTAGACATAATTCAAGTGCAGACGCAAGAGACAAACGCTTTAATACTTATCAATAAATGTAAAAATAATATTCTTAATTGTATTACTTATTCAATGTATTTAATAGTTGAATTATAAAATGACGTTTTAGATCAATTGGCTTTATTACAATGTACATATTAAAATAGTAATACTATATATAGCTGAAAAACAAAATAATCATTTAAAATGTTGTTTACAACGACTATACGAATAGCTAAGCTTTTTAAAAAAAAAAACGTTTCAAATTAGATTAACAATAGAAGCACATCCGGCAGCAGCCTGCATACAAAATATTTGCGACAAGAGCACGCGTGTATTATTGTATGTAAAACAGCATATACTTGCATGTATGTTGACTTCTTAACGTTTTGCTCTTTGATCTGTTACTTAGTATTAATATGTTCGTTATTTTAACAAATATATACCCTCGTTTTAAAACACCTAAGTAAAACAATGTTAAGTGGCTTTACTGAGCTGGGAAAATTTACAAAATTTCCAGGGCGGTAAACATGACGTTTGCCCATTTATAACATTGTCAACCTTGTGTAAAATTGGTATTTTAAAAGAATTTTCCTTTAAGACTCATTTTTTCATAAACTTTTTCTTTTTAAACTGAAAATATACTGATCGATTTGCAAATGCACAGGAAAGTGAAAAAAATGAATCCATATTTATTCATCAAATGTTTAAATCCTTTGTTTCTCAAATATATAACAAAACATTATGCAAAAATTTGCCTTTTTAAAAATAATACAGGATTTACTTAAATTCAAATTAGATTGAAATTAAAAATGCTTTTTATCATTACTTTCCGTTAACTTATTGCTTTACGCAATATCACAAAACTATCATTAAAACGTCATTAAATGTATTATTTCATGCTAAAAATAAAAGTAAATTTTAATTACAAACGGATGAAAATAATAAAGGAACTAAAATCACTGTATTTTGCTACGGTGTTTCTGACCTGTTTATTCAACATAAGTAACATATCTCTTTTTTTTCTATGTGTAAACCAAAACAAGGGTATATTTTTTACTCTTTTCGTCTTTTTTAGTCAGCTTTGTCGAATTATTGAGGATACAATGATAGCCTTTGCGATCATTTATGCAGGAAACTGGAGATGATTAATATTTAGGTACCCTAATTATACCGTATTATAAGCAAAGTAATGTTAACTGTGTTAGTATGTATATTAATAGGCCGTATGAATTTTAGCAGAAATATTTGTTGACATAAGTTATATTTTAAATGACCATTGGCAAATTATCATTTGATCAGTTTTTAATTAACAATGGAAAATAATGCACTTGATTGCAGTTAAACAACTAAACAAGGAACCGGAATAAGCCAGTACATAACTACATAACATATTGTACTACTTTTCCTGAAATGATTCGTAAAATACCCACTGCTAAAAGTATGATTCCCCGAAAGGATAACGAACCAGTTTCTCATTATCTAATAACGTTCAAAGGAAGTTTTAATGAAGAACCCATTTAATATTAAGTATGATAATAATCAATAAATCAACATATGACTCTAAGGAAACGTTTAGCATTTTAGCATTGCAGCGAGCAATGGTTTTAAATGCCCTACTCATGTCCTGTCATTAATTCATGTCCTGTTATTGTGATACTCTTTACATGATCAAATAGTGCAAGGAGTGCAATCTCAAAATGATTGTTTTGTCTTGCTTTACTTTAGTTTAAACATATCAATTCTCGCTTTCTTTTTTGCATTACCTTTACACACACACAAGACACACATACAACTAGAGAATGGAGTTGAACGTAAGTAAGCATGGCCAATAATGTTCATCTCCTTGATTTATATATAAAAGGACAAAGACAGAGAGAGGAAGAGAGAGAGAGAGAGAGAGAGAGAGAGAGAGAGAGAGAGAGAGAGAGAGAGAGAGAGAGAGCGGGGGGGGGGTCTACTGTGTCTATATGTTACTATCGTGCAATTTTGAACACTATGGGAAATGGTGCAGTTTTAAGTTGCTTTGTTTTATGAGGCAATTAAGGATCAATGATCAAGTTATACAATTATTGCAGCAAGAAATAAAAACATAATCTCTCATTGAGGGTACAGATTTGGGACCCAGTATAAATCATTTTTGCAAATGAAGCACAGCTATAGTAGAAAGATAGGCCTTTTACAGAGGCATGTATCGGCATATCAACAAAGCTAGCTGAAGGTTCTCTCGGATTGTGCAGAATAATTAATGCTTAACTGAAGGGTTTCATCACCTCAATTATCTCTCCATCCGGTGAAGCTTCAAATATAGTGATCAATTGTTGAATATGTCAATTAAGCGAGACCTTTTATGGTCTCCTGCTGAACAGGTCATTTGTATAACTGTCTACCAAAAGCAAGAGCCTTATGTGAAATATACACGTTATTTGTAATTTGGACTAGTATATAAAACTCTCATAATAAAACAAATAACGGTGTCCTTACCAATTTGAACGTTTTAATCCTGGAGGTAATAGAGGATGCTTATTAACATATAAATGCCGATATTTTAAATCAAAATAGAATTTACTGATCACTGTTCATGATTAAGAATTGCGGTCATACTAAGTTAAAAAAATGATAAATATATAAACAAATCAGTTTAGAAGGAAAAAACCGATTAAGGGATAGTTGTAAATGTGGACATGGCAACCAACAGAATGTAAAAACATGAAGTAGATTTACTGTCCAAAATCTGGACGAATTATCATTCTGTCTGGGACTCATGTGTTTAATGGTCGCCTCAGGATTAAGAAAATTGTGTAAAGTTTACCATTGTATATCTTGTCTTATAAACGTAGCTTCTTAATTTGGTTGTGGGTCGTTAAGACAATCTTGTCCATGCAGAAATCGTAAGCACCAATTATTGTTCCTAGAAAATACAGAAATTAGTAGCATTACGAAATCAAACTATTTTTAACAGATGACAAACATGTTGGATAAACAACTGTAATGTGATGAATGAATTTTTGAACGAAAAAAAACAAACAAGAATATATGACAACGTCCTATGAGCATTGCAGCATATACCAAAGTTGGAAAAGGCACAGGACAAAGGTATTCACACGCAAGCAAAATGTACATGTAATAACAAATCTTTGATAAAACATTTATCAAAAAGGGCAAACCCGACAGTTACCGCATTGGAACGGTCAGTCGGAAGTATGGAGCGATTGGAGTAATTCGGAAAGGCACAGGACAAAGGTATTAACATGTAAGTCAAATGTAAAAGTAAGAACAAATCTGTTATGATCATTGAAAAATGCAGCAAACCAAGATAAAATGTCTGAAAGTAGTGGATAATAACAAATAAACAGAAAGGAGTAGACGTGATTTCTACGCCAGGTTGTAACTTATACAAGAGTCATACTTACATAAAGCATAGGTAAAAATAACGACACCTGACAAACTACTGAGACTGGTCTTTAAACAACAATCGGAGTCAACATCAGTCAGCAACAAGACCTGGCTGACCGAATTTAAAACTCACACTTTCTGAGTGGTTGTCTCAATGCGAAAACAGCGTTAAGATTTTTTTTATTTGATAAAAAAAATCAGTTCAAAAGATGATGTACACTAGGATGTAAAATCCGTGGAGTTATTTAAATCAAAGGTGTCCAGTTTTGTATTCACTGGGCTGGGTTAGGGTTAGTAGTAATGTTTTTAGAAAAAATCCACAATATGCTTGACTGTAGAATAAACAATTTGAGTTAAAGATGACAAAGGCAACACTAGATTATGCGCTTATTTTCTAGATAAACAATCTTTCTCGAAAAGATATTCAGTGGACACATTTTGATGTTGAAGAATGAAATAAATTTTAGGTGGTAGTAACCTGTTCATGATATGTTTGTATTCAAGTACAATAAAAGTAATGTAAACGGTGACTATTTCTTTTGATTGGATGAAGTTCACAAGAACTTAAGATAAGTCTTAAATATCATACTGTGTTAAATCATGACAAAAGCTACAACTAAAACTATACAACTTTTGATACATGTTCATTTACAATCAAATTTTGCTTTAAACCATAAGAAAAAAAATGTTACATCCTTAACTCTCAAACCATCAGCCCATCACGATGGGCATGAATGAAGGGCATATATAATATGTACGCTTAGTTAAACAAAGAAATATAATAGATAATAATGACTTGATATTATGTTGTTTATTTAGCATACATTTTAACGATATAATATATAAATTATGAATTAGTATTCTGTCTAAAATTATCGTAGATGCCGAATGGCGACTTTAAAAGTTACGCATTTATAATTTTAAGCATATAATCACATATGAGAGACTCTTAGGAAAATATAAATACATTTTATACGTGTATAAAATTATAAATAACTGTGTTTTTGTCTTTAACATTCATTCCAAAAATGTTTTCAAAAGACCTATGTATTGGAGAAATGTCTCTAGCCGGAAGAATACGTGGAGGAAAATGTTATCGAAATATACTTATGACTTCGCGCTTTGAAGGGTTAAATGCCGATGAATATATAGAATTGTTTTCCTCTTGTAGGCTTATGACGTCGAGAAAATTGTCGAGCAGAAAATCGCGGTGACAGAAAATCACAAAGTTTTGTTTTAAAAGTAATCTTGTTTTGTAATTAAAAATAAAATAAGTTCTGGTGGACTGTAATAAAAATAACGCTTGGTATAATGTGTTAAATGCATTAATTACCAGCGATCCCGATTGAAGATAGTAGAATCAGTCTTCCGTAACTAGATAAGCTGACTGCCCCATAAACTGACATGTTTTTTTTGGTAAACTGACAACCTGTTTTCACAGCTGTGCGTGTGATGTAACCGGGTCTTGGTGGGTCTGTTAACCAAATGGCCAAAATCGTAGCCTACACCCTTCCCCTCTACCGAGCACAATCACACATCGCCAACGTGCTTCAGTCGTTTAGTGACACTACGGTCGACTTCAGAAATACGATTTTATTATTTTTTTCTTAAAAACCAAACGTTAATAAGTGCACGAAAATTATTAATTATTCGAACACCTTGATCTCTATTCGAATACCGCCATGATATTCGAATATTCGAATATTCGTTAACATCCCTAAAAACGGTGTGTATTATAGGATGTTACACGAAAAATATCACAATTCAACATATAATTTCTTTCGAAAAGTATTATTTGGAATGGTATGGTTCGTAAGTAAGCACGTTTTTCTCACTCCAAACCAAGCAATTGTACTCCCTTGTGCTTGATGTTTTTTAACAATACAACTATTTTATTTACATGTACATGTTATCTCATGAGCTTCTATTAAATAATAGTTCAGTCAACGCTATCAGTGAATTCACGGAATTGGATTTTTGACACAACTTCCGAATAGAAACTATATGGGTTATATTTAAACCTGTATTTCCTTGAAGTAAATATTTAATTATCCCCAATGTCTTTAAGGAAAACAAAGATATCTGTAGTATCATACATCAAGGCACTGAACCACAGGGTGTGTTCCTTCATCAAAAAGATAACATCGGCTTAAATGTAGTTGCGGGACGTTATCTGTAAGACGAATTTCTTCCAGATTGTCTTCCATGTCTTGTGAAGCCATTGAAAAGACTTCATAAAGACGCGCTGGACATAAATCAATGGCTCTGTTTTTCGCACATAGATATTTAGCTAAGTTGCCGTCATTAGAATCCTCTCAGAATAGTAATTTATCTTTGTCAATGGCATGTATTAAACATTGGTGATTCAATTTCCTCTGTTAGTGCACTATTATTACCGATTCTTCTCATTCTTTAGTGTTTTATTTCTAGTTCAAGAAAGATTATAATTTACGATATATATTAGTTCAATCGAATAGTGGCTGTTATTGTTAAAAATAATAAATATGTTTGACTCTTATGACGCAATTTCTTAGTTTTATATGTACGCCATCGTTTAGTATATTTTTGATCTGCTTATCATTGCTAATAGCCCCCAAAATTATTAGGTTATAGCCCTGTAAACGGATTTTAAGCGCCATGGTCGATCTTTTTCCGATTCGCCTTCCAAGGCAGCAACTGTTAGAGTTCTCCTATTTGTGTGTATTGTCTTGGCTCGCTGTAGTATCTGCCCCATATACCCTTATCTTGCATGGGTATAACATTTGCCAATGCTTTTTTGGAATTTCAAAATATTCTGAATGCATGCTATAGTTCAAGATATCTCCAGCCACATAAATGGTAATGTTTAAGGCCTTGTTTCTGGTATGCGCCAGGTATGTTACTTAGTCTACCTTAAATCTGAAGAATGCATAATGATAAGATAAACACAAAAAAAATGTATTGATAAATGTAGTAATGAAGAAAGTACATATAATGTCATACGCAAACAAGCAATGTCACCTTGATGAATTAAGTTTTTGATAGGAATTATGATAAACGTTATTTCTGAACTCTAATTACCCAATAACTTTTTCTTCCTAACAACATTTCTTTTCGAGTTTAAAAGGCGTTTATGCCAATGGTTGATAATTCCGTCTAACGCATACTTTTTTACACAAACTAAATCATCTTTATTTATTATATTGTCTGTATGTGCTAAAATCAGATGAGAGGTTTGTATACTGTATAATGTTTAAGGAAATTCCACGAACATTTGAAAGTTTAGTAGAACAATAAGGATATGTGTCTTTGTGTCACCTAAAACATTCAATATACACCTATTGCTATTCGCGCGACATAGTTCAATACCCCAAAGAAGTGCATGTCGATGATGACTGTCATGTGTCGTCCTTGTTGTTTGAGGCAGTAGATAATCGAGGATTCTAATTTCACAATCACTGATCATGTCAGACCCAGATAGATCATCTATGACGATGCTGATTTGGGAAATGTACATATTTGTTTGATTATATGCCACGAAACAAAAAGAGACCGAACATGAATTTCCATTCTCCTTCTTACAATTAAGGAATACTTATGATCAGTATAATTTGGAGCCATTATTTTACATTTTATAAAGATGGAAATTTGCCGACTGACCGTTTCAAGGCGGTAACTGTTGTGTTGCTTTTCTTTCTTTTTGTGTGTTATGTCTCGTCTCTGTGTTTTTGTCACATTTAAATTTACCCATATTTGACTTTGTCTAGAGGTAGAATAGATTTAAATATCTGTAGAAGTTTTGATAGGACCTTTTCTCATTTACCTAATCATGAAATGTGTTAATCGATGAAATACATATGATTTGTTATTACATATCAAATAAGAAGGGTTAAATTGCATATGATTTCTAATGTGTTTGGTATAAGCAAGCTCCCTAACCAAAATACTGTCCTAAAACAATACTGATTATCAAATTATGCTTTTCTAAATATCCACAAATACTCTAGAGTTTCGTTGAAGTCCATTAGCTGCGGGTTTTTTTTCTCTTATATTTTTTATCATATAATGAATTGCTGCCTAGGTTTGGAGAGATTTCCTCCTTAAAATATGATTTATAGGTCCATGCTGCCCCGACTTCAACGGCAACCATAGCTCTTTTTTCAATAAGATGATTCGCCGGTTTCGTGTCGTTATGATAAACCATATGTCACGAATATTCCAAGAGAATCCAGTTCATTGTACGCTATATGTATGTTTGTTAAAATGGTATTCGAGAAAAGTACGTATATATATTGAATGCTCATACAGTTGCCATTTTCTATAGGACCGTTTATTAAATGTCTGCTTTCTTCAGAAATGGTTTCTCACAACCAGTTGTTGCAAGTGAATCCAATAAACTGTAGGGTATAAGTTTGTCAAAATATTTTTTTTAGGAAATGGAATATACTGCCAATTAAATTTAGATTACAATGCTGCTTAATGCCATGTCGTCATGGTAGGCGAAATACATACTAATAATGATGCTTAACACAATCCGCAAGATGAACTAACCAGTTGTTAACAAGTATAACAATACATTTCTTGACATCAATTAATAAAACGATTGATATCAACGGTTGGCCAGTTTGAAGTGATAAGTGGTGATACTGGCGCGACGGTTTACAGCGTTAGAATTTACAGAGAAAGAAATGGTCAATTAAGAAGAAAAAAGTATGTTAAAGTCAGTTCCTTAAAAACAACGAGTATGTTCACTGGTAAGGTCTCGCCTTGTATGCTTTGTCGACACTTGGACACATGTTTTAAATTCAACGTTAAAGTGATTATCTGAACCGTTGAATGCAATCTGCACATTCCTGAATTTATAGCTCGGAATTTTTCGGTCATAAATTGAGGTTGGTGGGAAGGAATTAGCAATATAAGGTTTCTATTAAATCCGTTACCTACTGGCTGTTGTCATTCCGTTACGTCGTTCCGTGACTTTAAACGGACGTCCTAAAATTCTATATCCGGAGCAAATTTCGTTTCGTTTTATTGGACAGGATCGCTTGAGACACCGTCCAGAGTTATGAGAAAGTTGGATGTCGGAGGCACACATGATTGATCCTGCATGACAATGACTATTCGCGGTCACTAATTCATGCCTCGGACAAAATAGTGCGAGTACAATACAAATAGGTATGTTTACGGTGACAAGACGATTCATTTGTGCTTCAGATAGATGTTAACATTAAAAGTGTTATGTTTAAACTGGAAGGTAATAATATTGTGTAATTCAGATATACATGTAATGCAGATTTATGAATGACCAATGCCGCGTACGAATATCATTGGCTAAGGAAAGGAACAAAACTGGGGATTTAAACTGATGGAGCATATGCATATAGTGATATGCATATGGTCTTATTGTTAATTGATTGGAGGCCTCTTTTTAAAGTCATGATTATCTGCCCCTTGTTACGCTATTCACTTAAGGAAGCTGGTGACCAACGCATTTGTTTAGTAAATAGACAATTCGTTCCGCGTTATTGTGCTTTTAATAAACTTTTTGTCGAAGATCTGGTTTATTTGCAACGATGATATTAAAAAATGTTAGTAACAAGCTTGTTCTGTTTTTGACTTTTCTGCAAAGGTGTATATCTTTGTTATTACTGATGATGTGTAATACATATGCATCTACATTTTACAAAAATGTACGGCATGAAAATCAAACATATTGTGTTGAATTGATTTAATTTTCATAACGTTGCGTGTTGTTGTTCTTAAACATTATTTTCCTTGAAAATACTTTAGTCTTTTCCTGTATTCTTTGTGGTTAGAAGCTCGCAGGACGAGTTATTGGAAAGGGCAATAATTGCCTCCATCTTTAAAGACATATGAGTAAGCGGAACTAGTGTGTATTTTCGAAAATAATCTTCTCATGAAGGGGGCCTGTAACATGATATGTCATTCAGACAGGTGTATATGTATTGACGAATCAGGCTATAAGCATTCTCAATTTGTAATCGCAACAAGCTTTTTCTATTGTTTGGACGACAGAATCGCGACAGCGAACTTTGATGCTTCGCATCAATTCTTTCTTGTCTATATTATAGAAGAGGTGTTTATTTTCACTAAAGACTTTCAGCCTTCTTTTGCAATGCGTTGTACATTTATTTACAACGGAATAATTTTGAGGCACATTGTAATCACTTACATGGTCAAATCTACACCGCTCAAACAGCGCTTCCGAGAGCTTTGATTGTATTAAATTCTTGAGGAATTTTTTAAACATCAGAATTTGCAGGTTGGCACTTTCTTTTTATATTTATAGTCGAACTTAATGAACGTCAGGTTAGAAATCTTAAACGATAATATCAGTTATGATAACCCAAAGTCGTATTTCATAGTTCTTTTATTTGAGTTAGCATGAGAAAATTAAAAAGGTCCTATTAGAATTACCACAGATATTTAAATCTGAACTTCTACATGGTAAATGTAAAAGAGAAAAAATACCGAGATGAGACATAACAGACAAAAAGTAAAAAACAACAACACAACAGCAGTTTCCGCCTTGGAACGGTAAGTCGGCAAAATAATCGACTGGGTTGCTGAGATCTGGTTTGTGGAGCGCTCCAATTCCGCACTTACTGTGAGTTTTTCTCTCAAAGAGTTCAAGTAAGCATAACCCAGCAAGGTGAGACAACAAACAACTAGCAACTGCATCGGATGGTATATCTGATCAAATTAGATTACATCCATGCATATTAAACTATCAACATATTACACTGTGTACAGTATATAAAAAACCTCGGTAACCTAAAAGTTCCAAACTAGAAAGAAGATTAAAGTAAAATAGAACAAGCATTGAAGTATATAAATGAACATTTAATGAACGTTATAAGATAAAAATGCAATACCGTCATATGTCGGATATGCCAAATTGTGAAATTAAATATAAAGAACACACACACACACACACACACAAACACGAAGGAAACCATCGACTTTTAGAAAACAACCAAAACCAACAAAAAAAATAATATATGACAAAGTTCTATGAGTATTGCAACATATACCAAACTCCGAAAAGGCACAGAACAAAGGTATTTCACATGCAAGCCAAGCGAAAAGTAAGAACAAATTTGTGATGAGTCATTTAAGGAAAAGAGCAAACCCGACAGTTACCGCCTTGGAACGGTCAGTCGGCAATATGGACCGACTGGGGTGCTTAAACCGGTTTTACAGAGCTCTAACCTCGCACTTCCTGATGAGTTTTTCCAAATGCAAGCAACGAAAAGAAAAACGATCTATTTGAAAACAAAATGTTCATGCGCTGATATTTTTATACGTTATGACGAAAGAAGTAACGTCATAGAAAAATAATATCCACATAGTGTTCAGAAAAGGAATATGGTAGTATTTCGATTTGAAAAACAACACAAAAATGGTTGACCACAAATAAAATTAACTTTCTGAATCATGAACAAACATGACCAGAGCCGAATAAATGGTTGTAGCATCATGTTTATGTGAAGATGGAATTGAAGAACCAAACTTCAATATCCATCAAAGGAATACACGTAACAATCCTTATAGGATGAATTAAATGACAACATAGATTACATACATAAAATACAGTATTGTGAAGAGATTATAGGTAAGGCAATTAAAATATGTTATAAAAGGATTTATTAGAAAATGGCATATATATGTAATAAATTCAAACAAAATCACGAAGTTATGTCTACTGTGCAATCTCACAAAAAAGGGCATGGGGACTACTTATTTAATCTCACCTACAGCACGACTGGATGGATGAAGAGACAGAAATACAACAGTGGCTGTCCAATTATGGACACTTAACATTGTTTAGTTTGTAGATGTTATTGGATGATTTTTTTCATTTTAGATTGATTGATTCATATCATTTGATATAACAAAACTAAATGACAAAAACTAATTATTAATTGTTCGGAAAATATTTCCGATTTGCAGAAAGTTTGCTTCACTACAGACACATTTATGCTAGCATCCGTCTATGAACAATACAATATACGTTAATTAAAGTCATTAACTCAAACCAGAATAGACAATTAGCTGTTATCTATGACATGCAAGCAAAAAGATGTCGCTGCAGTTGATTTACACAATATTGCCTAACACAGTTTTACTAGTTTACCATAACACGCGAATTTAGTAATTCCCCGGAACGTTATCTGGTTTTCTCTCGACCAGTCATACAATAATTGCCACGAGTGTCTTTATACCAGAGACTTTAATGCGAAAACGTCCATTTATCAGAAACAAACTGTTTCTAAAGTATCTTCCAATACACTTTATTGCCGATATCCGACAGTGTACAGATCTCCCAGTATTGAAGATGTCATAAATACTGGTGCCTGGGCCCGTTAATTATCGCCGTGTGTCGTTTATTTTTCTCAAAACAGATTAATAACACAGAGAAATTTCTTCGTATCTGATGTGCACAGTGGTGGCCTCAGACGGACATTGAGTGCTGTTTCATTTTAAATCAAAGCTGGAAAGAGTCCCCGTATAACTTCAAGACAAGTAATATGCTTTAGTAAATAGCCAATTTATCAGTTTAATTTTTGAAGTTAAGTGGCCAAAATGTTTCTGATAATCAATAATCAAAAACCCTAACACATGTTTCAAAATGGGCTAATAACATACTCGTTTATACTTTTGGACTGTGTTAATATGTTGTCAGCGATACGCATATTAAGTGTGTGTGTGTTATGTTTCATTTACAACCAGAAAGCGTGCCTTTGCCTTTAAAAATGCATATACAGATGAAGACAATATGAAGTTAAATTAACAAGCATGAACAAAATTATTAAAACACATTAAAAAAAAAGCTATAGTTATTTGCCGAAGTAGTGCTTATTTTGACATATTTTACAAAGATGAGTTACCTTGTTAACGCCGTCAAATGAAATATATCATAATGATTTGGGGGTCTTTAAGTACAATAGTAGTTGCATATAAATATCTCATCGGGATAAATCGGGATAAACCGGGATAAATCGGTTGTCTTTACAATAGTCAGTTTTTCATATTGGTAAGAAATTAATTGGCTGAAACTCACATAAACACATAAGATACAGTCAAAGTGCAAATTATGCATTAATTTTGTCATTAAAAAGCTGATGTAAATAAAGTTAAATAAACATGTTAAGAGTTTAAACATACAGAAAAAATGTTATGTTCTACTAAAATCGCCAATTCGTAGAAAAAAACAAACAACCTAATATCAATGGCAATGCACAAAGTATATCAAAGAATGATATTTAAATAAGAAATATTAGAAATATGCAATGAACGCCAAAATATCGAAAAAGACACTTAAGTTCTTTTGCATGTAGGAAATTGTCGACATGTTTGTTTTTTTGATAAATTTGAAGCGCGACGCCATGGAATAGTTTGTTCTAGAAAGTATCCTTTTTTAAAGTAAGAGTGTGGTATTTTTTTATGGCATTTTGCATCTTCATTACAAATAGAAGTTATGTACGGACCTCCATCTCTAGCTTCTGCTGCAGAGGTTAAATGAGAATTTCTTCACGGATTTAGAAGATATTCTAGTGTTTGCTAAATCATCAAAAGTTATGTTGACGGATAATTAGAAAGACCAGCATGTTTAGATTGGAAAAAACAATGACAATAGTCTTGACTACGTGATTACTCCAGCATCAAATGCCGTGCAAGTAGTTTCATGTAAAGTTTGTCTGTTAGCTTCAGGTCGCCGTGCCGTCAATCTATTTTATATGTGAAAAACTAAACATAAGCAAAATTTCAAGGATATTGATGAAGATATCCCCCCCCCCTGGCTTTAGATATAGATAACGTTTACACAGTTATGGGGGAAATTTGAGTAAACCTTTGAACAAATGATGAACAAAAGATACATACACTGTTAAATGAAAGGAATATCATTGACCAAACTCCAAAACCATTGTTTACTGAAGAAATCGTAAATCGGAACGCTTAGAGAAGAAACACTATTCGACACCTTCAAGGTGGCATTGCAGCAATTCCAACTCCACCATCTTGCCAAAAAAAACATAAACAGTTATTCTTAAACTGAGTTCTTCCACATGCAACTTTTCATCTGTTCCTTTCAACAACGAACACATATCTTAATTGACTTTAAATCATGAATGATATAGTGATAATGAAACAAAAGAAAGAAAACAACAACAGGCAGGGGACTTATAATAAAATAACCCTTTTCAAGGATATAATAATAATAACATTAATTCATCTCTTGTTTGATGACTGATTTCCTGTTACATTTTCCTTTGATAATCGAATAACACGGAAAAAAATAAGGACAATTGAGTAACAAAAATATTTCTTCATCACAAAGGTAATAAACAAAGGCATTTTAACATGATAATGTTTCCTTGGGTATTTGAAGTCGAACATGTCAAACTTAACACCTGATTATTTTAGGACATGTGAACGTTTTCGTTCTGTTTTTGTTTGTTTTTTATTTTTATTTTGTGTGTTTGTTATTTATGGTTTCTGATTACCAAGGGAAATATGACTAAGTTCTATAAGAGTTAGCATGCACTCCTTAAGAACGTTTTCGTTTTCGCATTCTTCTTGTGACTGATCTGAAATAGTGATTAAAATTTCACAACATCTATTAACGTCTGACCCTTGTTTATCGAAACTACGTTCCACTCGTTTTACTGCAGTTAGTAATCACGTTGCTTTATATTGTGAAGTGTATTATAAGTCAAGCTGTAACAATTATTGATCAATAAATATTTTCCAGATGTATTAGACACATTTCTTACTTTAGACTTCCATTGCTATGTTTCTCTGTGTTGCTGGGTTATTGACAACAGATCAAGTATTAACGTTTGTTATACCAATGCCCTCTTACATAAGTTCACGGTATGACTATAGATATTATAGGCGTTCATGAAGCTCTTTGTGACATACTTGATTGATAACATGTTCATTAAATGTAGGACAAAAAAAATTAGAATGAATAATATTTCTGGTAATCGTCTATGCTATTATCACTTTTCTCTTCCACACAAACCCTTATGATTAAGGTATGCAGTTTAAAATCACGCTATCTTACAATGTGAGTGTTTCTTTCTCAAACGATTCTTCTTTTTTAACCTCCTCATACCTTAAACAAAGCAATAAATTTACATTTAAATGCAGCATTTCTAGATTTGAGATCCCAATATCCAATGACAAAGTCTGTACTTAAACCTATGACAAGACAGACTATTTCAACTTTAGTTTTTCTAAAATTATTTATACCTTGCTTGCCATTCACTTTGTGCCACATACTTTTGTATTAATATACTTAATTTAGGTCTGCCCTAGTTTGTACAGACGATGAGGATTTCCATGCCAGAAACTAGTAGTTTTATATTGCTTCAGCCAGCTTTAGGATTAGAAAATTGACTCAGACATTTTCAAAATTCTTTCACTGAAATGACTTTTTAATTGCTTCAATATACATATATAAATATACACTTTTTTATTGCTTCAAAATACATATATACATATACACTTTTTATAGCTTCAATATACATATATACATATACACTTTTTTATTGCTTCAATATACATTTATACATATACACTGTATATAAATCAGTATATATATCAATCAGTATGAAATCACGTAAAAACCATAATGTGCTGTGTGGACATGTTCTATATAAGATCAAGATCAAGGATGTTAATATTTTTCATCACTTAAACAGTCAGAAAATTTATTGCCGATGGTTACAAACAAGGAATCATTTACTGTACTGAATCGCATGCATTTGACCGTTTTACTGTCAAAAAAATTCATTGCAATTCAATAACTAAATGACCGGACAATCGAGACATTATGCAAACTGTGCAACAAGGGACTTTAAGACATAATTTGGACAATCACAGCTGAACAACGTCTTCCCTTCTCTCTGATAGGTGAGACAAACCAAGACGTTGCTATTGCATCGCCATTTACGTGTGATAGGACAGTATTTAACCTGTTGATATTGTTTGCTTTAGTATTTGACATATCATTTTGACATAAAACATATAAATAGGATTTTTGTGATATCGTAACCCTACTACATTTTGTTTTGCTATTTTGGAAGCATGTGTCTTAATTTTCTCCCAAAATCTGATAATTGCCTTGGTAGCAAAATTGCACTTAATTTTATTTACAAAGGTTTTATATAATGCATCTTTATTACAAATATATTATTTCTTCACAATCAAGTTTTTGGCATAACTTTTCATACACCAAAAACATGTACAAAGAAGACATAAATATAAAAAATACCCGTGTCAGTTAACTAGACTGTTTCAGTTATAAGTTAATTGTACAATCAGTATATGCGATATATTTTAAGTTTTCCTTAACTGCTTTATCGCCAAAGTTCGTCCATGAAGTGTCTATGTTCAAAGGCATCAACTCTATTTTGTGTTATGCCTTGCCTTAAATAATTTATGTCAGTTTGACATTTAAATTGCTGCTTTTACGTTCGTCCTTTGCTGTTTATATGTTTTAATTCTCATTGGACATTGTCATACTTTGGTTTGGTGACGACTGTCTTCTTTGTTCACGTACATTTATTGGTTTTCCTCGTGTCTAAATTTAGCTGTCTAGGAATAAATACATATCCTTTTTAATGGTTGCTATTTTTCATTAAGTAAGAATACATATTTTGTTTTTTACGTTGTCTATTTCTCTGTTTAAGTATTAAATGCATTTTTCGGCATGTTTGATGAACATTGTCAGCACATTAAAAAATGATTGCTGCATTCATTCAAATATTTTTATGGAATTCACAACAGAACATCCCTTCCACAGGTAGAGATCTCAATAAAAGATAGATTACACTGTTTCGGAATGACATGCCAAAGTCATGGTTGGTGATCATGCATGGTGAAAGATACATTATGTTGAATACGTCCTACTAGATAAACTAACGAGTTGTTAACAAGTGTAACCATACATTTGTAAGCATAATTGAACTGTTTGACAGCAAGCAATTTAAAAACTTGACGTCAAACATGGCATATACAGTAGTTACGGTTTACAAAGTTTAGAAAGCGATCGTCAACAATATGGTTTACAGAAGTTACAAACCGGTTGCCCGAATCTAGAACATTAAATTTCCAATTGTTACACCTAATAATAAACCTTTGTTGTCACTAGATTAAATTTGTTAAACCTAATTGAGATTACAAATCATATTTTTTAAAAACCTGACTATCTCTAAATTGAACTTGCTGTTATAATTAACAAAATAAATATGTTTTTTAAATGAGCAGGTTATTTCCCGTTTTGCTAAAAAAATGAAAGTAATTAAATGTCCCCTGTTAAAATGGTTTAGTTTAAACTAAGTTTCAATGTCAGAAATCAGTGAGTAAATATAAAATAAGATGTTATAACCAACATCTAATAAATCGTATTAAGAATTGTTCCATTTATAATGTAATTCAGGACATAAAATAATAATCGAATCAGACACGAGTGCCATTATCATGAATTTTGAGACTATTCACTATGAACAACGACCTTGAGACTATTCAAATTGCAATTAGTTTTGCAGTGTTCTTTAATATGTTCATATCAATGGAAATAACAAATAAATTTTCATAACCATCTTAACTGATCAAGTATTTAAAGGGGATTGTTTGGTTTAAGGAAAGGTTTTTCTAAACGACTTCGTTAAACTCAAAACGTTTGTTAATTACTAGATTACAGTATATATTCACGTGATTCTTGAACAGGTGCCATGCCACAGTTTAACGTCAAAATTGATTTAGCTTCATCAATCGGACGCTAAATGGGCGACTTGTTCTTGTATTTACATTTCGCAACATTCTCTATACAAATCTGCGTCGTTGGTTAAGATCTGAGTGATGAAAGCAGTTTTAATTTAATTCATCCTATAAGGATTGTTGCGTATTTGGTGGACATTGGACTTTGGTTCCTCAATTTTATCTTCAGATGAACAGGATGCTAAAACCATTTAATCTTCTCTGGTCATGTTTTTCTTGATTCAAAAAGTTAATTTAACTTATAATCAACAATTTTTGTTTAGTTTTTCTAATCGAAATAATAACCCTTTCTTTTCTAAACACTGTGGACATTATTTTTCAATGACGTCACTACTTTCGTCATAACTTAAAGAAAACATCAGCGCTTGGACATTTTTGTCTTTCAATAGATCATTTTTCTTTTCATTGCTTGCGTTTGAGAAACTTATCAGGAAGTGCGAGATTAGAGCTCTGTAAACCAAGTTTAAGCACCCCAGTCGGCCCATATTTCCGACTGACCGTTTCAAGGCGGTAACTGTCGGGTTCGCTTTTTTAGAATCATAAAAAAATGTTATTACTTTTCACCTGGCTTGCATGTGAAATACCTTTGTCCTGTGCCTTTCCAGAGTTTGATATATGTTGCAATGCTCATAGGACTTTGTCATATATTCTTCATTGACACTTTAGTAAACAGATCCCAAGTGGCTGCAGACCTTTCGTTATGTAATCCCTTGAGTTTATTCGGAACGTCCCGCAATATTTTATATCGCCGGAACAGTTCAAAGGAAATTATGTTTCGTCTTAATCCAGTAATCCTTAAATGATGAATTTGCGCATACATCAGATGGACCTGGCTTACAGTTTCTGTAAATGTAATGGTAAAGACTGATGTCGGCATACACAAGGATGCATCCGACTTTTGGGCGCGTTGATCAGTCTCACTTTATTGATGTTTGATTACAACTTAGGACAGTGACGTGGGATAGGGGCGACTGTAGCCATGCGGTTAGAGTTGCTGACATGTTACTCCTTAGCCTTTCACCGAGTGGGTTCGAGTCCCGGTCAGAGTGAGAGCTTTCACGTGGGAATGTTTTCCAGCGAACCTGTGGTGCACCGGTGGTTCTACCCAGACATATGTCTTGGCGATGGAACAAAAATACAACAAAGCAATAATAAAATACATTGACAGTTTAATTAAAAAATATATCTTATACTTAAAAGATATACCTAATACTTAAGTGTTTTTGGCCAGGGACAATAAGCTAAACTATAAGATATAAACGTCCTCCCATCTATAACTGAGACCTTGTCATAAAGACACCGGTTACATAAAACAAATGGTGCTTTAATTGCTACCATGTAAATGCTAAGAGCGATTAACAAGAAAAGTTTAATTTAAGAGTGACCTTTAGTTTTGCATTTTGCAGGGGAAAAAATAACGGAAACTTTTTTATAGGTGTTAATTCGAAAAATTGTGCCGAATAAACTTAATAGCCAGTTTAGAAGGGCTAGTTAAAAATTATTGATCTTAAATCTATTTTTGATTAATATCAATTTTTATACAAACATTTGAACATTAAATAATGTCAATTTAGTTTGCTTACACTATCATAAATGTATATTTAGTACGTTAGTTAGTCAAGAATAAAGGATAAATAAGTATTTGTAACATACAAATGCATAGATGTCCCTGCAGTTGCTTTTCACAACATCACCTAAAACAGCGTTAATATATCGCAAATCTAACACGCGAACATCAACATTCTTCCCAACGTTTTGTATAAAAATGGCATCTTTAACAGTGTCTTTAAATGAAGTATCCGTCAGTTTGTCCATATAAAATACATATAACAATATCGAACCACTGCTTTGGGGAATTTTGGCATAATTGTTTGTATGAATCCATACGTTAGTCAAAACAGATTAATAATTCAGAGGCAATGTTTCATATGTGATGTGCACAGTGGCGACCGCAGCCGGACAATGAATGTTGCTTGATATTGAAAAATAGCTGAGCAATCGTTAGAAATCTTATTGGTAAATTATCCGTTTTTATCAGGTTCACCATTCAAAATTTATTGAAAAATCAGAATTTGCCTTTGACAACCAGAAAAAAGCAACAAAACATAGTTTTTAAATATATGCCACGTTGGAGGAGCTTTTATTTACACAGTATATTGCTCGTTCAGATAATCACTTAGCTAAAACCATGGCATAGAAAAAATTTCATTTCGGCACCAAATCAGTGATTTTTGAAACCATATAGGCCAAAAGTTGACTGTGTGCATGTTCCTCTATTTGGACAATGGTAGAAGAAAATAGTGCAGCAGTCATCGTCAAAAAGATGCTGATTTTTGTAATATAACGTTCGAAAAACGTGACTAAACAACAGTAGTAACATACGCCGATTAGAAAACTTGTGCAAAGTGTGCTCGGTCGTTTTTTTTTTACAAAATGTTTTTGTGTCAATCAGTATAGAATATTCCTACCACTGAGAGAATTAATTTAGATCCGTTTGCCAAAAGTTCAAATGAAGGCTAAGGAAATCTTAGATGGCTACTCTGAATAAATATCGAAAAGAGCGCCATTGAACCAAACCATTTAAAGGGGTATTTGACCCTCAAAGGCGGTATCCGACAGTTTCTTGTATCTAATACATGTAACAATATCATATACCTTTATGGGAACTTTGTGCATGATTGCTGTAAAAACTTATACCACCTTTGTTAGGTAAACGCTGTTCACAACATTACCTCAACTGTTACACAGTATAAATAGTGAAATAAACCGCTTTTAATGTCAAATATTTAGACATATTTAAATAAGAACTATGATAATTTTTTAGCTAAAATAGAAATCGACGTCAGAGCTAATTGCCCGGATGATCATGGAACGTGTTTTCAAAAGTATGCTGCTATCAGTGAGGAAATGTGGTGTGCGAACGGTCGCGCAAAGTTTGGTTGTGTTTAAGTATGGAAATACTACAGTAAGGTGTGTCTCTGTTACTTTCCGAAATTATAAAGTAATATACATGTATCTTCTTCAAAAGACATTAGGGTATGGTAATTACATAATGCTAAATGTGCGGTTTGGACTCAACCTTTTTTCCACTCAATGAGTACTTTCGTCAAAATTATGTATGCCAGATTAGATAAAAGTTTCCTATTGATCTTCTTCAACAGCCTATCATTACAAATCGCGGCGGACAGGTTAAATAAGGCCCTTTTCAGTCGTGAGATTTTCTAGCACGAAGCACATTTGCTTAAAGCTTCCTTTTTCGTCCTATTGTGAGATTTGCTTGTTGTTGGACAGTGGTAAGTCTTTGCAAAGACCATTTACGTTCCTTGTCTTGTTTACTGCGTGTTGCTTATGGAGGTGTTGTTGTGTCGACAATCGCAAGAGTACTCCGTTTTGTACCGTCTGCCAGCGTTTTGGATTGTCTCTAGGCAAGGGTGGTTTTCTTAGCACATATTTATTTCCGAGTGCTTCAGATAATTGCGTAGTTTTATTGTTCTTTTATTTATTTGCTGTAGATGATGATGTATGTCTTGTGGGAAATGCATGTACGGTTTTATTTCTGTGTGGGTTTATACACGTGTTTTGTGCATGAGTGAATGGCCTTATTTCCTATAGGAAATTGATCTGTTGATTGAAATACACAAAATAGTATTCATTAAAATCCCTTTAATAAAAGGTCTATACATGGCATGACCATTTATTGTCATGTGAATACATTTGTCTTGTGTGGTTTCGCATATATATTTATCTCACCATCTCTGTAGATTTCGGTTGATATAACCCGTGTGATAGGGATAAGCTTTATCAACCGATATTCGCGCACCTGCTCTAAGCCGGACTACTGTTTTTGACGAAACGATCAGGAATGTTTACGTGAACGAACTCATTTATCGCGTAATTATGCGTGTGATAATCCCAAAATTTTCCATAAAATTTAGATAGGTTAAATAGAACAAACGAGGCAATCACACAAAAAGGATGCGCGAGGTTTCGAACTAAGCGGACGGTTCATCGCTTACATCCGAAGTTCTAATGATAAAGGAAATTTGTAAACAAATATATATATATATATATATATATATATATATATATATATATATATATATATATATATATATATATATATATATATATATATATATATATATATATATATATATATATATATATATATATATATAAGCTTACTTAATCAAAATGTACACATTTATAATTCCAAAAAAATGAAATGTTATACAGGCACATGATAAAAACTGTTGAGGAATAGTAAAAATATAAACAAAAGTACGAATTTGAAGACTGCACAAAAAAAAACAACTATCAAAATGTCAGATTATGTGAGTCCCAGTTGTTTTGATGTTATTTGGTGTGAATTGAAAGATTGTGATGATGAATCGTATGAAAACCTTAGCAGTGTTGTAGAGATGGGTTACGATGATTTCGAGGCAAAATTTCGCTTTAATCCTATCATTTTTGATAGAAATTGATCTTGAATCTGTGACTGTCTCAGAAAGCAGCAATCAGCTGCCTAATCTGAGACAGAACCTGATGATCAAATGTCGTTACATGATGAACATTCAAATGCTATAGAAAGCGCTCAATCTTTAGTTGAACCAAACACAGCTGACTCATGTACAGATCTGGACAAATGTGCTAATAAATCACAGATTCTAGACCTATACATGAACACCAGCACACCACCTTTATTCCAACATTTCGCAAGTCACTCTGTCAAAAAACGTAACTCTCTTCGCAATATTATGGCGCTATATTCAATGTTCAGAATTTCAATGTCATCAACAATTAAAATCCATGAGCAAACTGTTTTTACAACCACAAACACATACAAACCTCGAATGTAATTCGTGTTTCTTAATGTCATATGCGTAACAACTTTCGTGTTACAAATTTGGCAATTATCAATGTAAAACAATAACGTAAGACACATTCTAAAAAGCTGTAAGAATCTATTGTTTTAAAATAAAAACGTTAAACTCGGCTTTGACATTGAAAACAAAAACGAAATTTTCCTTTTCAAAATAAATATTTCCTATCTGAACATATATTGTTTTACTCTAACCGAATTAAAAAAAGCATGAATGGAGACAAACTTTAATCCTTATTTTTTTGTCGGTGAATTCTTGGTCTTTATTATTGCCTAACTATGTCAGTTTTTCTTGTCAATATCTAAAGGAAACAACATAGCTAAATTACAATTCTAACAGAGAAACTCTTAAGCAGCTTTCTAATTTTAAAAGTCAAATTAGCCAAGCGCATATATTAAAATAGTCTAGTATAATTAAAAATCAATTAAAATCAATTTCCCAACTTCGACGTCAAAAAGTAAAAGAATGCAAGTTTAACCTTTGCACGAAATCAGTTAGGATCTGCAAGGAGAAATACTTTTGTTTTTTAATATCTTTTATATCATATTCTTTCTAGCTCCAATAAAATTCAATTCAAACAATAAATAATTGATGGTTTTAAAAAGAAAATGGTCATAAGCATGTTAATTCAACAACTTTGCAGTTAGTCGAAATCTAAATGATTTTCAGCAATTATAAATTAATTAACTTCATGTCAACCTTATTGTTTATAAATTAAGATAATATATACTTTACCGGCGTGGATTGTTAAGAATTTAACATTTGAGGGAAGAAAGCGTGTCTTAATTACTTCTTAAAAGCAATTAGTGTGCTCATTACATGTTTAGTGTGAGCATTTACATGTTTTGTCGACACTATAACAGCTTTCCTGAGACAATATAATGTCGACGTGATTTATATCTAGTCGTTGGATGAACCATAAGTCATGTTCTGAATTTCCTGTTCGCAATATTCTCTATATAAATCTCGATGGTTGATTCAGATTGGAGTGATGGAATCAGTATTAAATGACTCTTATTTAATTAGTAAACAGTTCCCCAGTGCTGCAGTTCTTTCGTTACGTCTCTCCGTGAGTTTATTCGGAACGTCCCGCTTTAATTCTATATCGCCAGAACCGTCCAGAGGGAAATCTTTTCCGTCTTATTGAATTACATCCTTAACCGGGGGATTACAGTTTCTATAATTGTAAAACTCGTGTCGGCGTTCTTTCAGATGTGTCAGATTATTTGAAGCTTTAAACAGTCTCTTTACATTGTAGCGTAATCTTTAAAAATCAATGTATATAATTATTTGGGTAGTTTTGCGTTTTCTGAAAAATCTTAAAAACTACCTTACAATAATAGTTTAATTTAAATAAATGGTGTCAATTCGTTATTGATATCTGAGACTTCTACTGACATTTTTAAGATGGTTCGGCAAAACAAATGCTGAAAGTATAAACATTTGGTTTCACGGCGTCCACAAATCTTTAGGAAATTAGGAATGTGGTAGTTAAATGCTGCCTTAGTGGATAGGTGGGATGTCCCCACATAGCTCAATAACACAGTTGTATATATTTCATCGCATACGGCTCATGGTTTTATAAAATAATGACATTCTGTTTCAGCAAGCTTTCAAAGAAACGTCAACTTTGTTTTAATGTTATATATGTTGTAGGAATGAGTACGTCAATGTGGTTTTCCGAGACCTTTGATATATCAAAAATCCAGATAAGAAATGCTAGCTATTGTTCATAAATGTAATTTCGAGTCGTACCAAATAACACTCACATTACACGACACCATAAAAATTACGATTTCGGCTTAGTCTGTAAACACTATAAAAATGTATATAAAGTAACATCATCCAACCAAAATAGACATATAACAGTATTTCTAATATACAAGCAAATACATGTCGATGCTTGATGTTGATTTCTATTGTTTTACTTAACTCAACTTTACTAGCTTTTCTTAAAAAGAGACAAGAATTTCAGAATCACCCCAACCTCTGCCCATCACCCCCGTCACCTGCTCCAAACATAAATAAAATATTTTCAGGCTTTCGTCCGGACAACTCTTCAAAAGATAGATTCAACATCAGTGAAGATCCCTTATCTTAGCAGCCATCTTTGATGTCAAATTCAGGGGATTTTCAGATGAATTTTATATAATTTATATAAGCGTATATTTTTATTTTCTTGTAATTTCTTCATTTGTGGTCTAAAAATTAAAATCTATACACCATTGGAAAGCTCTTAAAATTGATGTCTTTTTAAAAATACAGTATTTTTAAAATTGATAAATACAAGAATTAAAGTACAGAAATGAATTTATAGTCTCAAACAAATTGAACACTGTATCTTTTTGGGGTTGAATTTGTTTACCTTTTAAACTATCAAAATATAGATTTGATATTTTTTAAAAACTTCATCAAGGCTGTTTTTCAAAGTAAAATAGACTGAAAAATAAAAATACCGTGGTAAGTTTAATACAGCATATATTTTCAGATTTCGGCCTGCATTAGCTTCTGCCTTCAAAGATGGTTGCCTTAAACTGCCTTATCAGTGCCTATGACATCACATGGAAAATATCTATTATTGCTTTAATATACTCTTTAATAGAGCTCATAATACGTTGATATATCAAAAACAAATTGTGTTTAAGTTATCTTTCGATGAGCGTTTATTGCCGATATCCAATACTAAACAGATCTCCAATATTAGAGATGTCATAAATGGTTGTGCTTCAGACCGTTAATTATCTATGTGTGTCTTTTATTGTACACAAATCTCCGCAAAACAAATAAATAATTCAAAAGAGAATATTTCTATCTGATCCGCACAGTGGCGACCCCAGACGGACAATGAATGGGGTTTGATGCCTGGGAAAGATCACAAAGACTCCGCCATAATATAAGGCTAAATATGGTGTTTTAATACGTTATTCATTTGGTGTTTATGTGCATAAGAGTTTTCGCGTTTTTTGTTGTTTTTTGTGTTTTTTTTTGCAATCTGAAAAAAAAAATGTGTTGCTTGTATTTCATCAATTTTATCTAGTTATTAAAGTAGACCTATTTTTCTTCAAATATAAAAGCACGTTGCAAAAATACTTAACTTTTATATTTCATTGTCCAAAAATGAAGTTTAGTGGTAAATTTGCAAAATAGGATATATTAGTTTCAAGATAAGGGCTTTTTTACTTATAATTTTAAGAAGAAAAAAAGGATGATGATGATGATGAAGAAGAAGAATATGATGATGATGATGAAGAAGAAGAAGTTGATGATGAGGATGATGAAGAAGAAGAAGAAGAAGAAGAAGAAGAAGAAGAAGATGATGATGATGATGATGATGATGATGATGATGATGATGATGATGAAGAAGAAGATGATGATGAAGAAGAAGAAGAAGATGATGATGATGATGATGATGATAATGATGAAGAAGAAGAAGTTGATGAAACCCCGCATTTGTATTGTTTCAAATAGTCACTTCTACCACTGAGAGCCGCTTTGATACACATTCTGGTTGCGTTGAAGTCAGCAAATTAAAGGAAGGCCAAACGTAAGAACGTTAGGTAAGACAGTTACCCTAAACATATCGAACAGAGCGTCATCTAACGATTCCTAATAGAACACCGAAAGCAGAATAATATATAATTATGCACACAGTTGAACTGCATATATACTTTGTATATATTTTTAGTAATTTTCAAAAGAATTTAAAATTGATAAACTGTTATTCGTTACATTAGACTATTAAATTATTTAAAGACATAAAATCACACACCATTTTTCTTTCGTTTCACATAAACATTGCGTTTAGAAAAAAAAGTAATAAAAGTTGATATATGATCCGAATAATTGTTATTTCCATGGTTATTCCGGTAACACGTTTTTACATGCATTAAGCAAAATATTTAACTTTCGATTTATTTTAACTTGCTTAACAAGAAAAGTTCGAATTCCAAAATTAATTTGACATAAACACTGCTGTGTAGGACTACATGTATTAACCGCATGTTACCGTATATGCATGTAGCTACTTGCCTTGTTATGTAAGGTTAATTAGTCAATAATCTGTAAGAACTCGATGTCGCGTTTCAATAAGAAAAAAACTCTTTTAGATGTCTTCATGGAATTAATAGGATAACCAAGATACAGGTGAATCAATGTATGAATTAATGATAATTTAAAATTATAAATACCTAGATGACGAAGAATCGATGAGTAAAGAAACAATTCTAGGTCCTGCTAGCATTCGGGCGTCTTATAGAAGAGTGTATATGCTTTCTTTTGCAACATGTAAAATGTTTAAAAGAAAGAGTGAAAAATAATTAGACCATCGTTCTAACTACATGTAATATAGAAATACTAAATACATGTAACTACAGGCATTGTTTAGTTTTTAAAGTGCATTTTAGGGAGTTTTGCCGTATTGGAGCATTTTTATATATAACATTCCACAACGATACCCACATTGTGTGCGATGTTTATATTAAAGTCAGGCCACTGAATGTATCAAGTCCTAATATTATTCACTTAGAGTGCATAAAGAAGAAACCTCTCTCTTGAAGTCACTCGGATTATATCATAAAATAAAAGCTGAATGTGCGATTTGAGCTCTTCCTACCTTCCAATCATTGTGTAGGAAAGATTGGCGGAAAGTTGAAAGTTTCGCATTGATTTTCTACCACAACCTATCATTATAGTTCGTGGGAAACAGGTTTAATGGTACCCTTTTAAGCTGCGAGATTTTCTGCACAAAAACGTCTATGCTCCAGTTTTTCTTCGCTTTGTTTTTGAAATTTGCTTGTTTTTGGACAGTGGTACGAGAAAGAAATGTGCAAAATGTTTTCTTTCGATTGTACAATGTATGTCAATTTCCAACAAGTAATAATTTATTTTAAATGTTTGTATAGAAAGTTAAATGTCGGAGATGTTTTGCATCTGCCAGGTCCTAACGTTCTTTTCCGAGACCGAAAAGATCCGATCAGCATTCGTATTTTTACGTCAGTATAATTGGCCTTCGAACGTTACCCAATGTTTTCAGGTGTAAACGAACGACAACTCTCACCAGCTGATTGATAGTCTTGTCGAGAAACTAGTTTATGATTTTATTTAATACATTTTTGGTTTCTACCATGTATTAAATGTGTACTAAACAACGCACAAAATTCATAAATAAAAGCTATACATGGTCTGCTTAATTTGCTAATTTCTGTTGACATAGTGTTTACATTGTAATTTTTTTTTACTGCTAATCCGACATTTTTACTGCCGATAAATATCCATATAAGATCCACGAAGGCGATGAAAACAAAAACAAAAGTTATGAAACTATTTTTATTCTGTACGAAACGTTCATATTCTGGCCTTTAATTATGAGTGTTTTGTCCATTTTTACTAACGCTCTATAATCAGACGCATAAGTCAATTGAGCCAACGTTGACCTTAATAATTTTTTCCTTATCTATTAAACGTCTATGTCCGGTCCTCGTTTTAGTGTATTGTTCTTTACTCATATTGTTGTTCATGCAGTTGCTAATGTAAGTGACAGTTGCAAGCTTACTAAGCTTTTCATTTTATGTTTGTCTTTCATTGTTGTTATTTTAAAGCTTATTTCCTGTTTTCTGTTTCCTTTTCTAATTACGAAGAGGTAGACTGGACCTGGTAGAGAAATCGGTAGAGCGTCGGCTCTAAGAACGGAAGGCCCCAGGCCGCGACATACCAAAATCGCCAGGTGTTCACGGCATGCTATTCACAGTGAAGGAAGTACTATATCTACTTCAAGTGGACACCATCTCCAGATAACTGAAATACGGTTGGTGGGACGATAAACCCAACAAACGAAAAGAGATTGAGGTTTGCCGGCATTTTTGCCGATACTGTACAGCGACATTTATATTATTATAGCACAGGGGAACTTATGAGGTGCCCAGGTACTAAACCCGGCCGGTCCATTATACTGACACCGACGAGTCAGGCGTAATTCTTTCCTCTAAGCCCCGAGCGTTAGGAGGGAAGCCACTACTACCATCTTAAAAGTCTTTGGTTTGACCCGGCCGAGGTTTGAACCCACAAGCTACCGATCCGCAAGCCGACGCTCTACCACCTGAGCTATTTCGGCCGGTCACAACCGAAGAGGTTGTATTATGTACGTGTTTAAGTTGTTATGTAAGCATGTGTGTTACTGGTATTTATATAAGTAATGCAGGTTGTGCCAGTTAGAAATATGCTTGTTTCAGAATGTGGTTTTGGTTCCGGCGATCGGTGACCACTATGTGCCGGTGTTGTTTGTTCGCCATTTGTTGCTGCGCAATCGGAAATCAATCTCTTTCATGAAGATGCGAAAAATAGCGGTACAAAGGATATAAAAATCACAACGGCGGTTTTCAGGATGATCTTTAACTGACTAGGCGCCAAAGACCGTTCAAGTTCTCAGACCATAGTTAATATAACACTTATATATAACTTATATGCATATACATGCAACGTCTTTACGATTTTTTGAGATCTAAAGAGATTTGCAGCAAAGCAAGATTGGATTTGAGTTTAACCTAGTTTAAGCAACCGCGTCGGCAAATTTGTCGATTTTATATTTTAAGGAGTTATATTTTCGTAATCAATCAGTTCACGGTAACATAAATGCTTATAAATTACAATGTACGAAACTACATTGGCTCTGTTTAGAAGTTGTAATGCTTGTACAAACATAACGTGTAATTTCAAATCATACAAAAACAAACAAAAAAAACAACAACAAAAAACTGTCCATTACATGTTTTGTCGACACTTAAATTAAACAACTTGTTTCTTGTTTATGTTTTGTGGATGAGTTTACATCTGACAATTTTAACAAATAGTGCTATTCTTGGACTTAACATGTATTTGTAGTTTGCAAATTTTCTTTGATATTTATCTTGGACACTGGTTAAATTGAAACTGAAGTAAACATTATTAATTGGATCCTATCCCCTTGTAGGTGCGGTCCTTTTGTTACCTGATTGTATAACGTCCATCTGAAATATTATATCGCTATTTCTGCCAGGAGGGAAATCTGTTCCGTCTAATTGATGTGCGTTCATAAACGGAGGATATGCTCATACAAGAGATTGAGAAGGCTCAAGGTTTCTTTAAGTTCAATAGTTTCAATTGATGTCTGTATACTCACAGATTCTTCGGATAATTTGACGAATTATCCATCAACGTCAATCCTTAGAAGTGTTTCATAGAAACAAAAGAAAATAGGGACTTGGGATTTGCCGGCATTTTTGTCGATACTATGCAGCGACATTTCTATCATTCTAGCACAGGGGCACTTATGATGTGCCCAGGGACTGAATCCGGCAAATCCATTATACTGACACCGACGAGTCAAGCGTAATGCTTTCCCCTTAGCCCCGAGCAAAAGAAAATATGAAAGGGCCTTATGAGTGTTGCAACATATATTTCAATTTGAAAAAGCCACATGACAATGGTAGGGCATGGCAGTTAAATGATGAAGTAACAAGACAACTTCTAAGAGATATTTGATAAAATATAGGATGCCCGTCAGTTACGGCCTTGGAAGGGTCAGTCGGCATACAAGTTGGTTTTGTAGTGCTCTATCCGTGCACGTCATGAAGGGTTTATCAAATGACTGCAGTGCAAACACGGATCTATTTGAAACATAAATGTCCACTGGAGACGTATTGGAGTTAAAATATGACGTCATTAAATGGTAGTGACATAGAGAAAAGTAATATTTTACACACATTCTTGATAGTTACAGAAATTAAATATCTGAATCAAGGACAAAATAATCAGAGCAAAATGCTTGTAGCATTCTGTTCATACACAGAGGAAATTGAAGTACCAAAGTCAAGTATACGTCGAAGAAGAATGCACATTACTATCCTGTCAGTGCGAATCAAATGACAACTTAGATTAAATGCACAGAGTGGTCAAATAAGCAGGAAACTAAGTTCTTCAAGACTGGAAAATTGACTTCTCCTGAATCCTATTTACATTAGAAAGGCTTAAAATCAATAATTGTTTATTAAATATGCTAGACTTATGTCCGATTACATGGACTTCATCCACAGCTCTTCAAAAATAATAATGCAAGTTCAGTGTGCTGACATCGTAATAAATGATTATTAAATGCATAAATCAAACCAGAACAAAAACGATGTCTTTGACATGCAAGCAGTTAAATATCCCTGCAGTTGAGATTTCACTATATCTCTTAATAACAATCTACTTTATCCCCGAACTATCGAAATGTTCGTACGTATTATAGCTTTCACTTGGCTATCGTACGATAATTGTCAGTATTGTCTCTTTGACAGAGCCTTTAATGCGCAAACCACCATTTATCAGAAAGAAGCTGTTTTTAAAACAACTTCTGCCACGTATTTATTCCCGATACCACACTGTGTACAGATTCCCAGTATTGGAGATGTCATAAATACGTCTGCCTCGTTCTGACCATGAAAGCAATTTGTCGTTTATTGTACGCAAAACAGATGAATAATTCAAAGGATATACTTCAAATTTGATATTCACAATGACAGCTCCAGACGGACGATAAATGGTGTTGATATTGACAGAACCTAGAACCTAGAAAGAATCATAACGAGCCAGCCTTTTTTAATGACCTGTTTATCAAGTTACTTCGTCACCGTCTATATAACAATTCCGATTTCACTTTTTGCAAACAAAAGAAAGAAGTACAAACAAACAAAAAACTACTAAAATATAGTCCTTTATTAATATAATATTTGGATCGTTCAGATAAAATAAGTCGGAAAGTATACATTAACACAAAATATAACTTACGACCCGTCTAAGTACCATTAATATAAATTGGTACATGTATATCAATTAGAGCCACTTTTGGTAAACATAAAACCCATGTTGCAAACTAGCCAAAAAACTCATCTTGCCAAAACCTGTTTACCTTAACATAATTAAAGATTAAAGAAGATTTATTTTATAAGACTTGCCGTAAAATGTTACCAGTCAGTTACAAAAAGGAAATGTAGTAATTTACCATTAAACCTAATACGGTTCCGATCCTGATAAGTTTCTGTATTAGTGTGTCTTTAATGCGACAATAATGTCGAATATTGGTGTCATATGCATTGTCGAGGAGGTTAGTTTACCTTAGGAAAAAAAAACATTCAAAGTTATTTGAAATGGAAGTAGTAGATAAATAAGAAAATGTCATCACATTTATACAGATATTTAAACTTAATCTACCTTTAGACAAAGGCAAACAGGGTAAATGTAAATGTGACAAAAGCCAAAAACACAGAGACAAGACATAACACACAAAAGAAAACCACCAATTACCGCCATGGAACGGTCAGTCGTAAAAAGTACCGACTGGGGTGCTTAAGCCTGGTTTGTGGAGCGCTCCAACCTCGCACTTCCTGACGGTTTTTTTCTATCAAACAAACAGTGTAAGTAAAAATATCCCGTCAATGTGAAACAACTAACTGTAAGCACCTGCATCGGGAGTTGAAAAAGATGCGTGTGCAAGATTGTCAGACAAAAGGGTGATTTTTTGTTGCGGTGCGTATATGACATTTCTTCTAATGTGAGGAGATGAAATATCCCATAGGACTGCGAATGCGTCGGCAAGTTTAAAAACTTCAACAGTGACTTTAGAAAGCTTCGCAGAAAAAATTACTCGAGTGCCTAAACAGATTAGGAAAAATCCCCGAAAAGAACACGGAAAAGTCAATAACTAACTATCCCAACGTACCGTGTTCAGATGTTTGTAAGTTTTAGGTATGTTGAGTGTACAATATGCAATTATTCACGAAATAAATGCTCCAGAGAATTTCATGTAATAAAGTAATAACATCAGAATCCATGCATTTTCATTTTATTTATTTTTTACAAAATATGTCGAGAAAGAAATAAAAGTTGAAATTATTTTCAGATTATTATCACCTTTAATGGACATGTTGGTAGCATGCCAAAATACATTTTACATGTTTGAGAGAAAATCTTATTTTAAACATACGAAAACTAAGTTTTATTTCATTGATTATAAATTGAAGATATTACTTATCTGGGAAGGAAACCAGTGACATGTCTTCACTTGAACTGGTTTTAACACGAGCAATTTATAAAATAAGTATAGAAGTATAAATGAAATAAGTATATAGCCCGCAATGGTATTATATTGGCATGACTTCACCTTTGGCTATTGCCAGAAAGGCTACAAACGTACAACCTTTAAAGTAGCGACGACACTTTTGAAGATATTTGTTTTCAGTGTTAGATTGAGGAATTATCAGCATAAACACAATCTTATTAATGTATTCAAATTTAAAAACCGGAAATGTAAAAAAACTTAGATGATAAAGAGAACGTAGATTAGAATAATTAATATAGTGAAACCTCTCCACAACAACATTTGGCGGAGGCTCAGAGAACTGTTGCTGCTGAGGGGTGTTGTTGTGCTGAGGTCATGGCCGATGCCAATTTACAATATCCTATATAAAACATTATTTAACTTCAACATTACTTCATCGATGTTATTGCTTAGAGTTTGTTGTTGCTCGGAGGTGCCGTTTGGATAGGTTTTAATGTATATCTATTCTGTTTACATCAAATTACTGCGCAAAACAAATACACATGAGTTTGCATTTAACAATACGTCAAATTTGTAAAAGACTGCATAACAATTGAAACACTTGTTAAAAATTTACATAACGAACAAAAAGCCAAATACCTCTTATAGGCACGTTTATAAATGAGTGCATTTTGGACTTGTCATATTTGAATACTTTAGTACAGAAAGTATTATAATCAACGAATTTTCTCACAATAAAGTATGCAGTCATCGTAATAAATACAGGCGGTAAAAATGGTGCTTGTCTTTACATTATTCACTAAGAATGTACAATAAAAAATGTCTTCAGCACAAAAACAGGAGAAGATCATGAAATCAAATTACTGAATGTCCGGTTTGGGATCCGCATAAAATCCAGTTATTGAGTACTTTCATCAAGTTTCTGCACCTAAGACTGGCGGAGAGTTAAAAGTTTTACATTGATTTTTCCTCAATAACCTGTCATTACTGTAAGCGGGGAACAGGTTTAATAACGCCTTTCTAGCCGTAAGACTTTTCAACACGAAACGTGTTTGCTCTACTTGT
Organism: Sinonovacula constricta; assembly: GCA_007844125.1. Taxonomy (NCBI): domain Eukaryota; kingdom Metazoa; phylum Mollusca; class Bivalvia; order Cardiida; family Solecurtidae; genus Sinonovacula; species Sinonovacula constricta. The sequence goes on from CM017563.1 coordinate 17,982,309, forward strand.
CTTTCTGTTCGTTATTTAACATTTGTTGCCATTTGGACAGTGGTATGTTTTTGTAAAGACCATTGACGTAACAATTTTTGTCTGGTGTGTATTCGTTTGCGTTCTAGTTGCTTATGCAGTTAATGTTGTGGGCAGCCTTGCAACATGGCCTCGTTTTTGTTTGTCATCGTTTTTCTTTCTAAACCTCCTTATTCTTAAATGAGGACAGTTTTCTTGGCTAATATAATTTTAACCGGTTATGTACAATAGATTACAGGTTAGTAGGTTCTATAGAGTTCAAAGTAGGTTCTATATATTAAAAGATGGGTTCTATAGATAACACAGTAGGTTCTATAGATTACAAAGTAGGTTCTATAAATTAAAAAATAGGTTCTATATATTTCAAAGTGTATTTTCTATGGATTAAAAAGTAGGTTCTTCATATTACAAAGTAGGTTCTATAGATTACAAAGTAAGTTCTATAGATTTTAAGGTAGGTTTAATAGACTACAAAGAAGACTTTATAAATTTCAAAGTAGGTTCTATAGATAACACAATAGGTTCTATAGATTAAAAGATAGGTTCTATAGCTTACAAGGTAGGTTCTATATACTACAAAGTAGGTTCTATAGGCTACAAAGAAGATTCTATAGATTGCAAGGAAGGTTCTGCATATTACAAGATAGGCTTTATATATTACAAAGTAGGTTCTATAGGTTACAAAATAGGTTCTACAATTATAACGCCTTGATAAGGTGTTTTAAGACTATATTTTCGTAAACAATACACTTTTTACAAAAAAGAAGAACTAATTGCCAAAAAACAAGCAATCATCTAAGAATGAAGCAAAGAATGAAGCAAAGACATAAACTCAAAACTGTTATTGTAATGCATATATCTGATACCTAAGGCACTCAAGACAACTTGAAAGTTTGTTAAAACTTAGAGAGGATTTGTTAATGAAAAGCCAGGTAAAAAATCACGTGGAAAAGCACGCAAAGAAATCAAAACACTATCACACTATCACAAACTCTACCACTCCCCTGATTATCCGCAACAACGGAAATCAAGACAGCAAAAACAATAACACTACCTCGTAATCTACAGTACCTACTTTGTGATCTATAGAACCTGTCTTGTAATCGGTAGAACCTACCTTGTAGTCTATAGAACCTACTTTGTAATCTATAGAACGTAATTGTTCTGTTGCAATCAAAAGTCAGTGGAATCTAAAATGGCAATACTGAACAAAATCTTAAATATATCAGTTTGAAAATTCAAATGCATTTTATCTAAACAATTGGTAAAAAATCGACATGACAATCACCTCCATTTCATTCAAATTGTTACCACCTCCGCACCATTTGTATTTTAAAATGTATTTAAAAAACATTTTAAATGACGTAGCACACTTGACCTTTAACGTAAATTAAGGTATACAAGTTCAAGTCCTGCACTAACACAGGAGAAATAAAAACAGCTCTAAAAAACATAATAATTGTATTCATTTCTAGTTTGAAACGACACTAGTTTTAATCAATTCTTGTTTTGAAAAAAAACGATTTGGCTTGTTACTCATAAGCACAAATTTCAAAATAACATCTATCTTTCGGAATTTACTTTGTGTTTGTTTGACTCTACATGGAGCAAAATAAAAGTACGCATCAAAAGGAACTTTAGCAGCGATGTGTTGTAGGTGTTGGATATCTTTATCGACAAGTTTTATGTATTTTTTTCGCCACATCTTTTTTCACCAATAAATAAAAAGCCATAGCCAAAGAACAGAGCTACAATTCCAATTTAACAATTAGTAAATTATACATTTTGACCTGTGATTGACATCGGTGTTTGAATTGTTAGAAAAAACTTCTTATCATTAAAATATTTAAAGTTATATAAAATATATCCTGGATTATTATTAATTCAGAACAGAAAATAATAATATCGTAAATAATAATATCATGTTTCACATGATTCACTAAAATGTACATACAATGTCTTGGTGGTTCGAAAACCAGATAATTTTGTAGTACTGAGAGGTTGGAACTTAAAGAATATATCTCACAAAGTCCTATGAGCATTGCAACATATACAACAATTTGAAAAGGCACAGGACAAAGGTATTCACATGAAAGCCAAATGTGAAAGTAAGAACAAATATGTGATGAGTCATTGAACAATAAGTGCAAACCCGGCAATTACCGCCTTGGAAAGGTCAGTCGGCAATATGGACCAACTGGGGTGCTTAAACCGGTTTTACAGAGCTCTAACCTCGAACTTAATGATGGGTTTCTCAAATGCAAGCAATGGAAAGAAAACTGACCCATTTGAATAAATGTTCAAGCGCTGACGTTTTGTTTAATAAGTTATGACGAAAGTAGTGACGTCACTGAAAAGAAATGTCTACAAAGTGTTTAGGAAGGAAAAGGGCATTATTTCGATAAGAATAACTACAAAGATGTGTTAATAGTAAATGATATTTACTTTTTGAATCATGAAAAAATGACCAGAGAAGAGTACATCGTTGTAATGTTTTAAACACCAATTTCTCTCCATTTGCGGACTGGTCGTCAAAAGACGTTACTGTTACTTTTACTATATTTAAGTAATGCCTCGTCTATTTCTTTTCTTGTCCTATTTACATTTACATTATAAATATAAACATATGTCAAATGCTTATAAAATTTTAGTATATGTTGCAATGCTTGTGGGAATTACATGTTGATGTTACACAATAAATAAACATACCAACTAGCTTGGTATTTTAGGAGTTAAATGCAAGCATACAATTTACGAAAGCAATTAATTTGTAAGCAACGTTATAAGTGTATTCTTTTTTGTTGACAATTTAACTGCTTCCCTGATACAGTTAACCAGTTGTAGGGATCTCCAGCCATTGAACACTAACTGTTAAGTTTTGTTCGACACATTTCTCTGTATACATCCCGAAGGTTGGTTCAGATTGGAGTGATGGAAACGGTATTTATTAGCTCCTATTGAATTAGTTAACAGTTCCCTAGTGGCTACGGTCCTTTCGTTACGTCGTTCCGTGATTCGGAACGGTCTTCTATAATTCTATATCGCTATACATGTCCAGAGGGAAATCTGGTTCATCTGACTGAATTACATTCTTAAATGCAAGGATTCACTCATACATCAGATGGAGTCTACTCGCTGTTTCTATGATTGTAATCGGGAATCTGGTGTAGACATATTCACAAATGTGTCAGATTATTGAAGGTTTTGAGCCGTCTCATCATATTGTTATGTCATGGTATCCTTTGTAGGTATTAACTTGGACATTTGTGCGTTTGTGCAAAAACTAAACTGAATATTTACTAAAGTTTTAATTCTTAATAATTAAAATCATTTGCAGTTCCAATACGATTACTGCTGTTTTTTATTTCTTTTGAGTGTTATGTCTTGTCTCTGTGATTTCGTCACATTTACATATACCCTGCTTGCCTTTGTCTAGTCGTAGATTAGATCTCAAATATGTGGATAGGACCTTTTCTTATTTACCTATTGTAATAGGAGTCAATATCTTAAACTACAATAAACGAGTTAAGGTTAAATTAACTCTTTAGAAATACTGAAAGTTTAATTATTTTGGTTCTACAAATCCTTTAAAAGTTGATAAAATTGGGGTTACCTGGAACTGGTTACCTGGACAATTGCTGCCTTTGTTGTGATAAAATGACACGTGACACAATAAGACAAATATAACTTTTATTACAAAATATCGATTATGTCAAGAACTATTTTAAATGCACAATTAAATTAACAATGACATCGAATTTCCTTTTCGGTTAAGTGTCGTTTGTATCAATATCAACTTCGATTCTTTTATTTTTATTGTATTTAGTGTTGCAGTTTTTCTTTTTGATATACGTGTCTTTAGTTTTATATATGTTACAGTCTGTATATGACTTAAATTTTTTATTGCACTACGATAGTTGTATATGGTAAATTATAAGTTTAATGTGGAGACTTGTGGATGTTACACCACAATGTTTCAATACTGTTGGCATTACGACCTGAAAATGTTTATCGGGCACAAATAATGTTTTAGGTTGTAGATTGATTGGTTGTTTGCTGGTCTGGTGGTGGTGGTGTTACTATTGTACTGTTTCCGGTAGGATTGGATTTGTGTATTTTAACAAGGTCTTTGTGGTGGTTGCTGCAAATACATTTAACTGGATTTACTTTAAAAAGTATAGACATTTTATGCGATGATAATACGCACATTGTTATTTATTTTACATTTAGGAATTGTACCTATTAGCAAATTTCCAAAATAGAGGTAGAGGACAGAGGGGAGAAAAAATAGCACCGTATAATTTATATACTACAAACCAGAACGTGTCTAATCATGTTGCAAAATGGAGCTTTTATAGACACTAGATACAGCACACCATATTTGAAAGAATAAATTATTTTTCGTTAAAAGTATTTCCGACTTAAATCAAATTATAATTATTACAGATGTGTCAATAAATATTATAATCAATGTACATTAAGTTCATTAGCAAACAAAAGAACAATATGAATTTTACATGACATGCAAGCACAAACTTCAGCGCCATTGACTTCAACCATAGAACCTTAGTGAACTTCAGTAGATCCAAGTTTCTAGACACGCAAACTTCATAATTGCCACAGAAGCTTATCTACTTTTCTCATGACCAATCGTACAATAATCGCCCTGATTGTCTCTTTAACAGATCCCGTAAACGTCCATTTATCGGAATGAAAATGTTTCTTAAATAGATCCAGTTCACGGTTTTGTTAAAAATAACGACAATGTATAACTTCCCAGTTTTAAAAATGTCATAAATACGGATGTCTTAGTCCGTTTAGTATCTCAGTGGATCAATTATTCGGAGTAGAGGCGAGTGTATATAGCGATATGCACAGTGTCGACCCCATACGGAAATGAATGCTGTTTGATAGTACAAAAAGAGCTGCAATGAATCCTACATGTTCATGTAAAGTTCATAACATGTTTTATTAAGTTCATCATTAACAGAATTTATACTTATTGTACTGCTTTTATGATAAGTTTGATTAAGGTTTGCTATTTTGGCACTCACAAGCAAAGCAAGACATCGATGAAATATTATTTAATAAGATTTATGCTTAAGCAGATATGAAGAATTCGTACAGCTTGAGTTAACACAGTTTATCGATCTTTCTAATTAACCGTCGAAAAACATAGACAAAGATTATACCTCTTCTGGCACTCGTATAATTTAACAGTTAAGATATCAAAATCGTAAAGTACTAAAATTGTTTTGTTTTGTTTTTGATTTTGAAATACATTGCAGCGACCATTTATGGTCATTTTAGCAACGTCCAGCTTGTTCGTGGAGGACGACGCCAGACAGATTACAAGGTAGAACCATAGGCGCACATCAAGCAAAACGCAAGCTGCAGAAATTCAAACTGGATTTGGCAAATGCTTGCTTATTTGAAAATTGATTAAATATTCAGTTTAAGTATTATGCTGTAAGATTCGCCTTCCAATATTATCTATTGCATTCAGTTTCAATTCGGGTGTTTCATTAGCTTATCAAAGTAGGAAAAATAATAATGTATCCCAAAATGATTAAGTTCCTTTCAAGATAAATACAAAATCTGTCCAATTTTCGAGAGTTCACTATACTGGGACAGTGTTATAAGAAAGCGATACCACAGACATTGTCAAAGTATTGTCAACTTTTTTTATTCTATTAAGAAGCAAGGCTTAAAATGGTAGGAGTCGACAGCTAGGAGAAGTTTGAACCAAGTGTATGCAAAACCGTTGTTTGAACGGTCCGTTTCTACGTTTGATGAGTCTACGACATTTCTGCCCCCTCTTACAATCGCTTTATTGCTTTCATTCCAAGAGAGAAGAAAGTAATTTTTGTTTTGTATTTTGTTACATCGCACCGACACAATTATGGTCATATTGGCGGCACCCAGCTAATAATTGATGGAGGAAGACCCCAAACTAACAGAAGTGGGTAGAACCACCGGCGCACCGGTAAGCTGGAAAACCTCCCTACATGAAAGTTCTCGCCCCGACCGGGACTCGAACCCACGCGGTGAGGGGCTGGGGAGTTTCAAGTCAGCGACTCTAACAGCTCGGCCACGGGCTCCCCGCTGGAGGGAAGTTTATTTTACGAGATAGCTACAAATGATAAAAAATAGTGCCGTTTTAGAACGCTGAATACAGAACACGGTAAAGTACATAAATACACATGTGAACTGTGTTTAGATGTGTGTTAATAGTACGTATGTTATTTTTTTATATATTTTGTTCAGAAAAGCAATTTGCAGACTTTTGTTATAGGCATAACAGTCACGTAGAATTTCAATAAACAAATCACCGTTAAAATCAAATTTATGGGTTGGCATTTTGATTTTTACGTTGCATTACATTGCCGAAAAACAATTAGTGCATTTTGAACACATAATCAGAAAACAGAAATCAAAATTAATCGACATGTTGGTTACACGCTGATGTGAAGTTTTGACAGATGTGAACGAACCTTTGAGATATATTGAAACCTAATCAATATAATGTTTTGTGTAATTGTTTGTTTATCGGGTTTATCAACAGTATTTCAGTTATCTGGAGACGGTGTCCACTTGAAGCAGATATAGTGCTGCCTTCATTGTGTATAGCATGCCGTGAACACCTGGCATCACCACACCCAGTCACATTATCCTGACACCGGGCCAACCAGTCGTGGAACTACCCTTACATTTGCTTGAGCGTTAGCAAGGGAGCTATACCACTACTATTTTTAACGACTTTGGTATGTCGCGGCCCGGGATGGAACCCGGGGCCGCCCGTACCTGCAGCCGACGCTCTACCGATTGAGCTTTGTGTAATTGATAAATTTTGCATTATATATATGGGAAGAACAACATTGGCTTTTATTATCTCATGCACTTGTTTATTACAAGAATCATTAAAAACCCGTATAAGTGGTTAGAAACTGAGACCAAGAAGCACGTATTGTCGTAGTTACATACTACTACTTTATTTTTTAAGTTATGGATTCAAAACTAGCATAAGCAATCCCCTTGTATATAATTATCAGCAGCAACTTACATACACGAACTGATAAAAGCGTATGTATCAACTTATGCATAAGCAGTAGTCAAATGTTTGAGAAACGAACATGGAGAAGTATGAAAGATTATTATTATTATTTTTATTATTATTATTATTATTATAATTATTATTATTATTATTATTATTATTATTATTATTATTATTATTATTATTATTATTATTATTATTATTATTATCATCATCATCATCATCATTATCATCATCATCATCATCATCATCATCATCATCATCATTAAACCATGTTTTTCAGTGTATTTGCGAATGCGTCAGTTTTTAATAAAAAGGAATCACATTTTAACGATGTACTATAACTAACGATCACAGTAACGCAAAACAAAAAAAAATGTCAAAGTGTAATTTGGAAAGTTTTTTCTTAATAAAAAAAAGAGTTACAAAGAACTTTTTTTCTGAATATAAGTATAAGGTAATCGTGATAATGCAACTCCATAGAAAATGGTGTGTTACCTACCATTATCCACTATTTAAAAACATTTTAAGAAGAAATTGTATGCCTAAGACAGTTTGATAAGATTATGAAGTAACACCTGAACGTGCCGTTCGGGTCAGCTGACTATCCTGTCAATTAGTATTTTTCATAGATTTTCTGTAAGAAAGATTGACATTGATTTTCTTAACAGCTTATCATTACAGTTCACGGATAATAGGTTCAATACGGCCTTCGCAGCTGCGAGATTTGTCCATGTAACTTTTTTTCCTTTGCTTCGTGTTAAGGATTTGATTGTGTTTGGACATTTAAAGATTTGATTGTCTTAGGACAGTGGTATATTTTAAAGACGGCTTTACATGTACTGTGTATTGTATTCCGTTTACTTATGCAACCAGTAGGTTATTGCAATTTTGTCATGTTTCTCTTTAAGTACAATTTTTCCTTCAGCGAGGCTGTTTCTATACCAATGTTATCTTTATATCTTTGTAAGTATCTTTACTGTCACCAGTATTGTTTAGTTTTTCATATTGCGGCGACCAATTATGGTCAAAATAGAGACGTGCAGTTGTTTTGCTGGAGAAAAACCCAATTACATTCCTGGGTTAGAACCACCGGCGCGCGGCAGATTATCAGACGGTTCTTTTCTCCCGCTCTCTGTCTCTCCTTTTGTGCGTGCACATATATGTGTGTGTATGTGTATGTCTGTGTGTGTGTGTGTGTATGTGCGTGCATACGTGTGCGTGTGTGTGTGTGTATGTGTGTGTGTGTGTGTGTTTGTGTGCTGGTGTGTATGTGTGTGTTTGTGTTGGCGCGCGCGTGTGTATTAAGCCAGTGTTGTGTTTTTTAATGCCGCGTGATTTCTCAGCCTTTTGTTACGTGCGTTTGTTGATGTCATTATTTTACAAAGTAATTATTAGCCAGATCGAAATATTCAAATCATGCTTAAGTACACACGCTTTATTCTATTCAATTTATACAAAAATCGGATGTGTGCGTTTTTCAGCTTACCTTAGTCTAGTGACCCCAGTTAAAAAGAATGATTTAAATGTCTTAGACATTTGCATGTTATCGTGTCTTTTTTATTTTATTTTCTTTCATGTCTTTGAACCTTGTATTAGAATTGTTTATCAACATTTCTTATCAGATAATACTTTTGACATACGGCTGAATGAAACTATGAAAAACTGTTTCAAAACAACCTATTACTGGGTACTAGTAATAAAACGATTTTTGGCTGCAATGTGTCAGTGGAAATTAAATTAATGCTGGCGCATATCTTTGTATGCATGTTTCTGATTTGATTATATAGATCTAAAAACCGTGATTTATTTAGTATGCGGATAGAACTAATAGGTGTTGTAATGCTTTAACCTTCAAGGGCTGTTTCATCATTCACCAAGTCGGGGAGCTCTTCGTGTATTTCTAACCCCGCCACAGTATGGCTTAATGTTTTGTTCAGATACTCCATATAAAGTAAATCCAATCAACATTGTTTGCAATATTTTAATTAACTAGGATGCACCCTAAACATACATTTTGCTCTATTCATGATTGTTTGACAGCCACATAATCTGGGATCTTGAGCATTCAAAATTCCATCTGTTCATTTATTCAAGTGAAAACAATTTTATTGGCATTATCCCTGGCAGGTCGGATTGAATGTGTTCACAACATGAACTAGTGATAACGAGAAAAAGAAGACAAAACACTATGGGCCTATCGGAAATCAATCTCTATCGAGGAGACGCGAATAAATTTGTGGAGATGAAGATATAAAAATCATAACAGCGGAATGCAGAATGATCTTAAATTGACTAGGCACCAAAGTACGTCGTTGATTGACCAACTATTGTTAAACCATTGTCAGCCAGTGGGCAAGTCTCTTAAATTTATGTTGTTGAAGTCCGTTTGTTGAATTAATGCTACGTCATTTAACTTTTAACACATATTTTTAAAATAGCTTTGACAAATTAAGTTAATTTGACTCTCCCTAAAAAGGAAACAAGTTACCTTCCCACGTATGTATATGTCTTATAAATAAAAACCTTTGAGTATCTAAAGTTATTTTTCAAGGGAATGTTTTGTGCAAGTACTATATGACCCTTACATTATATATTTGTACAAAATAGAGTCTTGAACTTGGTTGCTGATTCCTTCTGAAACAGAACCAGTTAATCGTGCACCATGTTAACAATTCGTCCATTTTCATTATTATTATTATTATTATTTTTATTATTATCATCATCATCATCATCATCATCATCATCATCATTTAGTTTATTATCATTATTATTAATATCTTAATATCTGTATGTATTTCTTTAAGAGTACCAAAGCATATTCGTTCTAAATCTAAAGGCGTTAATGGCGCAAAATGTATAGTGCGAAAGTTCCAATGTCTGTTTAGGTCACGTACATAAACTTGATTTGATTTCTGTGTTTGCATCTCTGTACCTAAACAGACCAATTGGACAAAAACAGGATACAACTACTATCGATGTGTAGACATTGAAAATACATATATAATAATTAGTTTTAACAAAACAAAAAACTCCCAAATATCTATAAGTATCAGCAATCTTTATTAAAAAGATTTTGAACAATTTTTGAAAAATATAATACATGTAATACATACGGATCAACGGTAAAATAGTAATTGTATACAGTTTTGGATGTAGAATTTAGTCAGAAAAAAAGATTTCTCAACTTTCTCTCAGGCCGTCAAAAACATTGGATTTTTATTATATTAACTCATTATTAGGGTTTTATGGGTGGTTTTTACGCATTCCGTGTAGTTAACGGCAACCTGATTTTAGTTAAATCACGCCTTAGTCGTTTTCATATAATCAACTGCATTTTAAAGATGGTTTTAAGAATTTTAAACTCAAGAAAACCAGCGTCCTGCTTATTCAGCTATGAATGAGTCAAAAAGGACAATCATCAGCCAAATTATACACAACTGTATACAAGTCTTCAAGCCTTCTTAATGAGCACACCGTAGATATACGAATTTCTGAGTTCTCGTACACAAATACCAACCTTAAATCTTGCCACGGAAACTTACTTTTCAGGCGAGGCATTATTTCAGCAAATCAATCAGCATAACGAAACCATTTTGCATACACTTCCAACAATATAATTGGCCATCTAGTCTAGCACAACACAGACCTACCTTAGGCAATGCGGCATTTCAGTTCCAGGACAGACAGAAGTACCTTGCACTGTGTTCTATAAAACCAAACCCTTGATATAACAAAACTTGTAAAACGCCGTATCCACAAAGTATTCAAATGTCTTCTTCTATTTTGGGCCCCTTTTATTTGCAAAATACCTTCAAATCCCTGTAGACACAATAAGAAAATACTCTCACACAGTCTGAGACATCTTGTAGAGGCAAGAATTACCGGGAGTACAACCAGTTAGTGTTTTCGGCTATTGGAAAAGTTTTCAGTCATTATACAGTCCCGGTGTTCCGGTCCGATTAATCAACTCTCACCGGATAAACCCATAGCATTCCACATCCTTGTACAAACGGGAAGCTTTTGCCGGTTTTACGTTGCTTAATGAAAAAGAACTACTAAAATATAAATATTTCTTATTTTGGAAATGTTCTAATGTTAATGCAGACCCTTGGATGGGATACCTGCCTGAATATAGCTCTGTGCATTCCAGAAGGAAGCTCTTCGCTCGCTCCAGAATGGGGTTGGTGAATAAGGGTAGCCTTTTTTATTACCTCAATATTTACACACATATACACATTTAAACAAGACAAGAAATTATTAAGGCTAATGAAGCCTCTTCATTGGATAAGAGATTTTCCTTACTATGGCTTTGATACAACCATCAGGCAAAACCGTCTTCTGAAAAAACAGCGCTCTTAGAGTCTTCGGGTGGCTTATCTTTGGACTTTTTGCATTTGTGAATAGGTATCACAGTGGATTTCTATGCTTTTTTTACTTTGACAGCCCTATTCTTGCGCGTAAGATAGATGCGTCGGTTCCAGATAAGGTTGGACCCAGGTTCAAAATGGAGCGCGACATACTAAAGTCGTTATAAATTTTAGTACAAACACACTTAGATTCATTTCAATTACGTGATAGTAGTTCACTAAAGAAGTCTTCATTAAACATTGTATTTGAAATCATTTATTTTATCCGAGTTCTTTTGTTGTTGAAAAGATTTCAATACAAATTACAATATTCCGGTTAATTTATTCGTCCAATTATTATTTCGTTTTAAATTTGGCGTGTTTGGTTCTAGTTAAACAAATGAAATATGAAAGACTAAAAAGGATCTTTCTGATTTGGTTATGCAAATAAGCAAAATATTTTATGTGTACGGATAAGCTAAAGCTATGCTCATCTTAAAGAATCAAAGAATCGTATAACCGGAATGATTAAGTTCTTGAAACAAACGAGCCTTTATCTTAAATAGTCTCTTCCATTTAAATATTAATGTATAAATAAACAAATGCCTTAATGTAATTATAAAAATGAAGCGTGAATTCACTATACATGTAGAATTCAAAAAAAGTGCTATCAAGTGAACTTCGTCATATGTTTTATATGTGCTTGTCTTGTGTCATGTTGTATATGTCTGATTTCTGAATTTAGACATAAATGTAACCACAGCCAATCTCAAACTAGTTCTTAATGACGAACGAGTACAATATATATTACGGCGTAGTTTGGTTTGCTTTGGATTATCATCGAATCGACACCATTATACATTTATTAACTAAATAATTGAAAACTGTTAATAATAATTATAATTCGTTTACAATTATTTTGACGAATGAATATGACAATATTTGGAAAAAAGAAGATAATCTGTGTCGGAACAAGTTTAAGGTAAATTTTTATATACGTCCATACGAGATAGACACAATAAGACATTAGAAAATATGACAAAGCCTTATGTGTGTTATAACACATATTAAAATTGGAAACGGCTTGTGACCAAGGTGTAAACAGTGAAGGACCCTATTAACAGCATACTATTTAAATAAACGGTATGAATTATCTGCCAAATCTGTGTAAATTTCAGGTCCCAGTTGTAATCATTCTTGACAATAACGTCAAATAAACACCTCCAACAACTAATTGGCCATAGGTTAAAATTTGTATTGAAATCTAACAAAAAAGACCAAATTGATTGCTCTTATTGAGAAAATATTTGCACGAGAGCAACGTCTATATATTGCATGTCATGAAATTAATGCTTTGTTACCAACACTTTCTTAGAAAAGTTTACTATGTGGACTTGCACGGATGTTTATGAAGCTCTATGTTTCCTATTAGACAATATTTACATAAAATACGGTAACATTATTTAGACAAGTAATTGGTATTCTTACGGAAACCATTAATTGCAGATTTGTTTTTATACTGCTTTGAACGTGATTTCATCTTAATTTTTTCCCCTTCTAACCAAAGCCACATTATATTACAGGTCGTTGAGACTATATGAAAACAGTGACTTAAAGCCATAATTGGACAGTCACTGTTGGATTTCTTGTCTCTTTATCTCTCCAGTCGTGTCCTATATAGGTGAGACAACTTGAGCAGTTTCCATGCCCTTTACCTGGGATTGCACAGTAAGTATAACATCGGGATGTTTTGTACATTTATGATATAATATGCCAACCGCGGATAAATCCTCGGTTATTGTTATCTTAAAACTTATTACATATTTACTCTTAACAAAAATACATTTTATTTCTTGGTTTGGGTTTTTTTCTAAAATTCGATGATTTCTTTCGTATTTTTTACATTTCACTTTTGACACTTTTGGCATATGACGTCATTAAATTAAAACGCTTGGGCTGTTTTATTTCAAACTACTCTCTCATTTGGAATTTTTAGGTTGCCAAGGCTTTTATCTACTGCGTACATAGTCTACTGTACATATGTTGATAGTTTATTTTGTTACGAGATTTTTGTATGTATATAAGTTCATTATATCTGTTTTAACACCCGATGCAGGTGCTTACTGTTAGTTGTTTTACCTTTAAGGGATATTTTATTTGCACTGTTTGTTTGATAGAGGTTGGAGCGCTCCACAAACCAGGTTTAAGTATCCCAGTCGGTCCTTTTGCCGACTGACCGTTCCAAGGCGGTAACTGATGGTTTTTATTTTTGTGTCTCGTCTCTGTGTTTTTTTCACATTTACATTTGCCCTGTTTGCCTTTGTCTAGAGGTGGATTGATTTTAAATATCTGTGGAAATTTTGATAGGACCTTTTCTTATTTACCTATTGACATGCGATCAGAGCCCCAGAGTTGTATAACCCTTATCCTTGCTTGGCGTGAGGTCATGTTCATTGTTCATACTTCTATGTTTCATGCGTTTAGTAATCCTTTAGTCATTGTTTCATTTTCGCACTGTTATACACAAAAATGCATGCCATTTTATACAATACAGATCGTTAAGCAAAAAATCATATGTACTCTAATGCTTTGTGTCTGGTGTTTAACGTACACATCCCTATAGAGAGAAATAAGCGATGAGTCGACGCTGAGTAATGGCTAGCATACTACATCGAAGATTGGAAAAAAGTAAACTGGATGAAACATAACTACTTTCTACCAGAGTCATCAATTCATGGCTGCGAAGAATCGGATAATATCTAACAGACATAAAAGCGCTCCCAAAGCACTAAATAACAGCTACTTATGCAAATCGACTTTTCAAATTCCCTGATTTTCCCTGAAGATTGTCGGGCCGTGTAGAAGGCAGGCATCTCTTGCACGCAAGGTCGACTCTCGATGGTTTCAATGAGCGAGTCACATACTCCAGCTGTTTGTGGTAGACCATGGTGAAAAGGAAATCAGTCAAATGAAACAGCTCCCAACTGACGATGGTGAAAAGTTAACATCAGTGCATATAACACTTAATTTAATATTAATGTCAAAACAATTAGCCAATTATCGAAATCATATATTACTATAAATGTACTAAAATAGTGATACCTTTGCAAAATGTAAGAACTATACGTTGATGGAACCAATTGTCCCAAAGAATCCAAACTGGTTTAAGCATCCGACTTGTTCAAGATTGCCGACTGACCGTTTCAAGGCGGTAACTGTCGGGTTGTTCTTTTTGTGAAATGACTCATCACAGTTTTGTTCTTACTTTAACATTTGGCTTGCATGTAAAAACCCTTGTCCTGTGCCTCTTCAAATCTTGGTATACTAGTATGTTGCAATGCTCATAGGACTTTGTCATATATTCTCACTCTTATTATTGTCTGTTTAGGGTCATTAGGAACTTTCTTCCTTCACCTATGTGACTTAATAATTTATTACTTAATATAACACTTCCAGAAGGAATAAACTGCATATGAAGATCTAATTCATTCGTTTATAAACATTTAAAATACAGATTCTATGTAATATATAACACGCCAGGCATTTTAAAGCAATTTTCTCAACTGCTGTTTATTCCAGAGCAAACTCATTTTGTCCTCAACGTTTTACCTGCTCGTGTTTAAAATGATTGAAAACAATACAGTTCAGTGGTGTTGGTTCAAAATTACATATCTCTTACTGATATCGTGTCAATACACCAAAATGTGATTTGTTGGATTAGACAACACAAAATCAATCATTTTTTAAAAAGACAATGTATGTTTGATTTCAACGTTCGAATCAGTTTAATAAAAGCTCACCAAAAGGCTTTAGTAACGGCTTGAAGTTTCTTCATAAACAGTCAAAAGAAATTTTAAACGGACTAACATCATTTTTCCTAATGGAATGCTGTATCATTGTCCTTACTGTTAAAATAAACAAGAACTAGTCTTCAGTGAAAGTACTTCTTTATGTCTTCTTTTTTATCTTATATACTGTCATTAAATGTATAAATGTGTAAATAAGTCATACCTGTAACATAGATTTTCTATATATATACAGGAATTGCGATTGCTATCATTTGAATTTTGATATTTTGCCACTTTTATTTAAATAGCTTTAGCTAAACTACAAAATTGAATGATTCGTTCTTAAACTGATATTTCTCCTGCATCATTTTAGATGATCTAATTCTTTAGTTATTGGAAGACCATTTTTTTTCTTCAACATCTACATGGCCGAGGTTTCCATCATCACTTAACATTTATCTAAATATTGGTAGTGTTTACTTTAAGCAGTGATTGTGTTTACTATAAGCAGCCACAGTTTGCGTTAATAAATGATAGCAAAAGAGGAACGGGTCTTTAATTAATACTAAGTAAACATATCTTCTCAAACTGAATGCGATATTGTTGTCTTTTCTCAAAATCTTGCTAACACTCTTCAACAAAGCATGGATGCTCGGCATCAAAGGGCGTCATATTAAGGCTTGAAATAATGACATACGTTAGCTGATGCACAATAACGATGAGTTATTTGGATTTGCGCCTTTTGTATTCCATACGTCTTAATGTCTTGAACATTCCATTAAGTACTGTCACTAAACTTTTTATGAACCCGTTTAAGGAATATTGAGTGTATATAACCTCTAAACCTTAGAATAGCTTTACTAATATGTGAGAGTGAGGGTAAAACATAATTACCAACGTGGTGCGAAGTTGTCGAAATCTGTACCTTATAAAGGAAGTTGAAGTGGCGAAGTCTGTAACTGTACGGAACATTTCGACCATTTCTAAATGATGACTATATGCCGGGAAAGCATAATAGCATAGTAGTTACGAATGCTCAGCCCGAACGCCAAACATAACGAGGAAATTACTGTGTGTAAAGAAGCAGCCTGAATACTTAACGTTTTTGTATTGGCTTTTGATTTTATTATATTTTATGAGATAGCAGTTACAACATCATTAAAACATTTCGAAAGATGTGCTTACGAAGTTGTTTTTTTCTAGTTTTCGGTTTAATTTTTTTGTCAGAAATTAAAAATTTACAATAGTTTAAAGATTGTATGACTGAATGTTCCATTGATTTAAACTGATCAGTCAATGATGATGCTTCTCGATATACGGGCATTTTCCTGTTTATTTATAATCATCGTCAATTCACGAATTCATGAATAGGACTGTCAAAGTATGAAAGCATAAACATCGTAATTGTAAACGTTGCATGAAAAGGCAAATAATGTAAACTCTTTTTCAAGTGTTATGAGTACGTTGTTTTGTTTATAAAAAAACCTACATGTGTGTAAAACTTGGGATTAACATGAGCCAATATTAGTCAAGGTAGATAAGGGAGATAATTCAAATATGTTCTGCAACAACTATCCCATAGGTCGGTTCCCTTAAATGCATTTATCGTATGTATATCAGGACATTCCGCACAATGTTTCAGCTAAGACTCGAACTTCAAAATAAAAACATTATAGTAATAATTCTATTGCTGCTATTATATACACTGATTTTCAGTGACTGTATATATGTTGTGTACATCTTCCGTTCAAACGGGAAGCGATTCATAGAGACAAGAATTTGTGATATTTGTCAGTAAAGGATTATTCAATTGAGTACACATTTTTATAAAACATGTTCTGAATACACTCTTGTTTGCATTATGTCATATGTAACCATTTGACTTTTTTTATCCAATTCTACAAAGCACACTAGAATAATGTGATTAAGATTCATTTAAAGATACTTGTTTTATTAAGATGATATATTGTCATAGCTACTGTTGTTGCTGATCTTTCCTCTGAATAGCACGTGATATTGGTAGAAACCTATTCAGACATTTCCTTACTTGAAATATTTCAATACACATGTGTATACAGTCAAGAGGCATGTCCTTTTTTGCTGATGACACCAAACTTGGTACAGATAAGCATTTCGCATTTGTGTAATTTGTAGACAGTAACCTCCCTCTGCAAATTTCTGTCTGGCAATTCCTAGCATTAATTTGATAATTGAAAAGGTAGTAATAGACACTAATGCTAGTGGTCTAATTGAAAATTATTAAAGGACAAGTGAATTATAATAACCGAACTGGATAAATTATTTAACCTGGAACAATTCAATGAGTTTGCAATATATTTATCAAATTTTCTTCAATTGCAATGGAAAATACAGTGATTGCCTTGACTGTCAACAAAGTGCAATCTTTGTTTCAGTCTGTATATTTAACTTACCACAATAATCAGTCCTGTTTGTTTTGATTTTAGCTGTGATTGACGCACTTGAAGGACCTGTGCAACAATCGCCTTGCAAACTATAAGTGATACATACCTTAAACTGAAGGAGACAAGGGCGGAAGAGGTTCTGCAGTCCCTGTCCCAGGATCTAATTCAGAAAGCAGAACAAACCTTGACCGAATTATTATTACTGCACCGTTATTTTAGTCCCAGTAATTGAAGAATATATCATTTACAGATACAGATATCTAATAATGCAATATCTCAGAATAGGCATGATATGCTAATGAACATTTAATCATGCTACCACACAGCTGTTTAAATACCATTTATTTAAATAATCTAAGGCAAATACAAATGTGTTCCTGTGTTTTGTTTCAATGTACCATTTGCGTCTTTATCATCTTCATTAGCAGATACCTTTTTAATTATTGACTCATTCATTGACGGAGTGTGTCTTCATCCTGCTATAGAAATATTTTCATATATATATATATATATATATAGTGGTATAGTGGTATAGTGGTATAGTGGTATAGCTAATTTGCTTACTCTATTTGTATATGGGTACTTGCACAACTAGTTGGCCGGGTGTACTGATAATGTGACTGACTGGTAGTGGCATCAAGTCAGGTGTTCACAACATTCTGTCATAGTATAGGCAACACTGAATTTGCCTTAGTCAATTAGGAATCATTACAATGTGAGAAATCTTTCGGTCAAGTGCTTATGGAAAGTGCCAGTAGGGGTAGAGGATGTAAATGAATTAATTGATGAAGGAATACACATCGAATATATCCAAGGTGATGATGACATTACCTTTATTTCACACCTCAATAGTGGCTTGAAAATAAAAAATGACAAAAAGGTTTTGACAAAAATCATGTGGTAAAAAAACAATGTCTTTATTCCCCTTGAAATAAAAAAGTTGTGAAATGAGCAAAGCAGTCATTCTGCATATTAAAAACTATAGCTTCTGTGATAATTTTAATTCTATATTTATTTTAATACAATGACAGTATTTAAAAATGATTTTTGGATATTTAAAGAAACTGTCTTAAGAACAGTTACGATTTTCAAAAGGGGCAAAACATGACTTAATATATAAGAAGCTAGTAAATTCTGGAATGTTTCTAATATGGAATGCCTTGCATATATAAGCAAGGCTTTAATTTTAACAGTATTTGGTCTTTTCTTTAATTACATATACTAATGAGTATTTATTGACAAAGTATTTTTTCTAAATAAAAGATAAATATATATTTTACATAACACAGGTTTTGTTGAGTTTTCCGCAAGGAAAAACACGAGATTTTAACTCAAACGCGTCTACCTTTTATATGATCATAAAACCTTTTAAATTTAAATTGGATCCAGGGAAAAGGTCCTCATTAATATTATAAGTAGTAGTAATAGAAGTAGTAGTAGTAGTAGTAGTAGTAGTAGTAGTAGTAGTAGTAGTAGTAGTAGTAGTAGTAGTAGTAGTAGTTATTGTAGTAGTAGTAGTAGTAGTAGTAGAAGTAGTAGAAGTACTAGTAGTAGTAGTAGTAGTAGTAGTAGAAGTACTAGTAGTAGTAGTAGTAGTAGTAGTAGTAGTAGTAGTAGTAGTAGTAGAAGTAGTAGTAGTAGTAGTAGTAGTAGTAGTAGTAGTAGTAGTAGTAGTAATAGAAGTAGTAGTAGTAGTAGTAGTAGTAGTAGTAGTAGTAGTAGTAGTAGTAGAAGTAGTAGTGGTAGTAGTAGTAGTAGTAGTAGAAGTAGTAGTAGTAGTAGTAGTAGTAGTAGTAGTAGTAGTAGAAGTAGTAGTAGTAGTAGTAGAAGTAGTAGTAGTAGAAGTAGTAGTAGTAGTAGTAGTAGTAGTAGTAGTAGTAGTAGTAGTAGTAGTAGTAGTAGTAGAAGTAGTAGTAGTAGTAGTAGTAGAAGTAGTAGTAGTAGTAGTAGTAGTAGTAGAAGTAGTAGTAGTAGTAGTAGTAGAAGTAGTAGTAGTAGTAGTAGAAGCAGCAGCAGCAGCAGCAGCAGCAGCAGCAGTAGTAGTAGTAGTAGTAGTAGTAGTAGTAGTAGAAGTAGTAGTAGTAGTAGTAGTAGTAGTAGTAGTAGAAGTAGAAGTAGTAGTAGAAGTAGTAGTAGTATCACGCATTATTCAAAATGTTACATACAACGTAAAGGAGCCCCTGAAATCAAGATTTAGTCTATTGTCAGCCTAGACAGAAACCAAACCAATTTTTAAAAAAAAGTTTTTTTGGAAAATGTGAGAAGGTTATACTGCTTTCTAACACATCTATTTATGTTATTGGTATATTGTCTCTAGTAACAAAAAAGGCAAAAGTTGAAGTTAAAGGATCTGAATTGACCGAATTGTACAAATATTAGTCAATATATTAAAATATATAGAAAATATTTACACACACAGAGAAAAAAAACAACGTTTTTTACATATCCAAAAAATTATTGGAAATATAGTGACACCATGTACAATTAGGACTATTTATAATATATCCATTATTAGAAATACTAAATATTCTTGTTTAGTAAATACAGATTTTGTTAATAACACAAAATATACTTATTTTCAGAAATATGATTCCTGGCATATCTAATTTTACATCTATCTCCTGGTCTTTATTAACAGTGTGCATTTGACAAGTTTTTGGCGGCTTAATATAATTACATACAATTAAAATATTTCAAAGTGACAATACCTAAGGAACGAAAACAAAGTTCTACTTGTTAATTCAGGATTGAGTTATGCTTCTTTATTACAACCAATTTAAGGGCGCCCGTGGCGTAGTTGTAGGATCGTTCACTTGTAACTCGTCTGACCGCTTAGCCTCTTATGGCCTGGGTCCGAGTCCCGTTCAGGACGAAGGACTTGCTATGGAAGGATCTTTCATCTGAGCTCCGGTGCAACAGTGGTTAAACCCAGTCATTTGTCCAGGGTCTTCCTCCAACAAAATAGTTGGACGTCGAAATAATTATTGGTCGCTGCGATGTATTTCGAAAACAAAACAGAATACAACTTACTTTTATTATTTCACTTACAAAAAAAATACAATTATCTTAAGGTCAATATATTGTTTTATGAACAAGGGTAGTAAGAACATGACAATATAACAAATACAAGGCTCGAAAACTATATATTGACGGAGTTGTTTCTTGCTTTTAAAACACACCGAATTTACCACAAAGCAACAATAGCAATGTTACATATTAGCTTGGGCTTACAGCTATTTCAACATAGCCACACTATCGACTCCAAACAAGTAGGCGTTATCTTAATGGAAACCATTCTCATTTTTTTAAGATATCCAGAGATAGAAAATACACAAATATAATAGATATAGATCAAGATAAAAAGCACATAAACATGTTTTTCTTATTTCTATTCAGCCAAACGTGTCAGCATGACGAAAATTTGTGTGTGTCAGGTCAATATCAATGAATATCGGATTCCTACGCTTGATTGACTCACGCGTGACACACAGGTGACCAATGCGACAGCGCTAAATTCAAAAAGAATGTAACATTATAGACAATTTAACAAAATGTAACTCTAACTCAAATCAAATATTGATTTAAATTATTTCGAAGTGAGAATAAAATCCTAACTTTTACTTATCACATGCTACTCAACGATCTTAATCGGGGGAATAACAACTGGCTATCTCATGAACGAAGTTTACTAGAAATAAATGTTTTTATGTTTGGATCAACCCCATGTCGGTATCAGAACCAAGTCGGTCTTGCAAAGTCTTCAAAAGAAGACTTATTGATTGTTTTATGCAAAATTGGAAAAGAGAATATTAACAATAGTACATCCTTTATATCCTATAATTACGTTAAAAGTAAATTTAAGTTCGAATGTTACTTAAATGCTGTACAAACAGATATAAGAATTTACATCTCCAAACTTAGGTTATCATCACCTCCACTAAGAATAGAGGTAGGAAGATATGGGAGAGATAGAGTTGAACGAAAAAATAGATTGTGTTTAATCTGTAACAATAATGACATCGAAGACGAACATCATTTCCTATTTGTTTGTGAAAAATATTCCATGCTAAGAAAAAAAATATAAATGAAAAATGGTATTAAAAAATTGCAGTATGTATAAATTTATTACGTTTCTACAAACGTAAGACCGAAATAAACTGATTAAACTGGGAAAGTTGCTCAAACGCGCCTTAACAATAAGACGAAATGTACTTAATCGAAACTGTAAGTTGTTCCGCTTATATATGTATATGCCTTTAGTTCCGAAGGTACTAGTTTATCAACAAAGAGGACTATCGTCAGAAAATGCGCCGTTGTAATTATTATTATCAATTAGATTTTAACATACGTGACATTTAAAAATATCCAGTTATCAATTTAAAAAGTTTGTAAAAGATTGTTGACGGTGTAGTTTCTGTCGTCTCTTGTCTTTTGATCAACTATTAAAATACTTGACTTACTAATTTCAAGATTTGTAAAGTGTTAAAATATTTATAACAATAATGTCCAGAAAGAAACTTGGAACCACATGTTTATATTGCATAGTACAGTAGAAGAAAATGTTTTGTGATTTGGATATCTATTTATACTAAAGTTTATTGTACTATATGTCTGTGTTTATGTTACGACTTCATACAATGTGTGTACAAGTCCTAAATAAAATCTGTCTATCTATCTAATAAGTGCGATATGATTAAATGAGTTACAAGCCAATTAGAATGCAGAAAAAAGAACATTATTACAAGTTACTGAATTAATGAAAATATTTTTGCAATAAACATGCGTCAACATATCAGCACATACGAATATGATTGCTATAACAACACAGCTAATATTAACATTACTAATTTAAAACAATATATACATGCAAAAAATGAAATAATATAGTGATAAACAGTATAATTTATTTACATAGAACATTTCAATTTTATATGCAGCTATAAGATATGATTAATAATAAATAGCTTTTATAATAAAATATCACTTTAATTAACTTGTTTTTATATTACAGTTGTTAACTGTATATGTGCAAAGGCAAGTATTCTTTAAAACAATGCAAGGTACATAAAACATTCTAATTATTGACTCCGCGACAAGAAGACAATTTTTTTTAGTATTATTCAGGTCGTACCAGAATTAAAGTGATCTCAAAATTGTATTTATGGAGAAAAACAAAAATAAAGCACATGCATTTTTACAGAAAAT
Organism: Sinonovacula constricta; assembly: GCA_007844125.1. Lineage (NCBI taxonomy): Eukaryota > Metazoa > Mollusca > Bivalvia > Cardiida > Solecurtidae > Sinonovacula > Sinonovacula constricta. The sequence continues at coordinate 18,005,146 of CM017563.1, forward strand.
AAAATGATTGCATAATATCTTCCATTACATACGATAAAGTATCACCAACTGTAAACACACGGATCAAGGAAGCGTAAATGAATGTCTACGGGTATTGTCAATAATAATTGTTGAATTGTTTAATGTCGGCTAACCGACTAAAACATCGACATACATGTATACGTGTCTTATTAAATACGCACTCACTATCTGAAAAACACAATTTCACTATCTGTAATTTTTATCTCTCTCTTGTCAGTACGGGTGGCTTTTGTACGGCATTGAGCACTTCAAATATAGGTCTTGTTCCATCAAAGTGCTTCGATTACTATCTAATATGATAACAGTTTCTGATTACCTACTTAGGTCGAACTCGAGTAGCTCCGAAGAGTCTCCTCCCATATATAGCTTGTGTGTGACCACATTGTAACACATGGAGACAGGTGACTTGACACCATTAGCTGAAGATAAAATTTGATCGGCAACTTGTCCATTATTTGAAAGTTTGACCACCTTCTGTGAGCTTCTACCACAAACTAGAACATTTCCCTCATGGTCAATGGCTAATCCAGAGAGATCTAATAGTTGTTGTTTCTCTTTGGAACACCTGAAGACCTCCGCCCCTACCTTGTCAATACAGATAACACCATATATATTGTGGGCTATGTACACGTTTTTGTCACTAATGGCAAGGTCCGAGATAGATTGCAACGATTTTCTGGTAGGAGATTTATAGATTGTTTTCTTGTGTGTTCTATTCTTATCATATGCATACACGTCAGTTCCATCAGTAGCAAACATCCCCCCTGAACTGTCAGTCACAGTACATTTAACGGCATGTCCGAACTCAATAATCCTTGAACATTGTAGCTTGCTGCTATGAGAAACAATCTGCACCGTTGAGGATCCAGTGCATGCTGCCACCTCATGCAGGCTGATATTTGTCATTTTTTCTGAATGTTTACTCATCTGGCAATAATCTATTACTGTACCGGTAGAGGGGTTCACCAGTATAAGCATTAGGTTGTTAGAATCTGCTAGCAGTATTCTACCTTCGGGAAGTAGACAGCATCCTGCGATGTAGCACCGTCCAATCTTCGGCACAGCAGAAACATTGATTCTTCGCACAGGTATGGTCTTTTCCGCTTTTTTGACTTGCATGAAAACGTTTTTCCTCGGGAGAGAAGGTACAACGTTTCTCACCGGAAGAGGAGGCGCATTTCGCAATGGGGCTCTCGAAGGTAACGAAAGAACTTTTCCGCCAGAGGGAACGAGCTCATTCACTTCCGATTTTTCCACAACTAACGACGTAAACTCATTCAAACACCTCTCGATCTTTAGGTCAAGTCCAAAAACGACAGTTTTATTCTTCATAATACATTTATTTTTCTGACAGAGGGTTTCAGTATTTGTACACAGTGCATGTCCTTTCTTTGCTAACACAAACAACTGGGCCTTGTTCTTTTCTGACTTGTTTATACCTTCTACACATCTGGTGATATCTGCTTGGGTCACCTTACACAGGTCTTTTCTTTCATTGACTTCCTGCTCAAGTGCTACATACCGTGCTATGACACATTCTTCCGTCTTCTTTTGAAGCTTTTCGATCTTAGATACGAGTTGTTGCATGTATTGTTTTATGTCATGCAGAATATCTTTTTTCTTTAACAGTAATTCCCCTAAGTGGTTGTTAAATGACTCCAAGACAGTGTCAATATCCTTTAGTGCTGACATTAGGTTGGCAGAAACATCTTTAATCGTAGGATCCTTATTCAAGATGTCACTTGACTCACTGATGTGTTCCAGCTCTTTACAAGCCCTAAGAACGACATGAAATATTATTAGATTTTATAAGACATATTATACGCCATATACAATGCTCGACTTAAATGTTTTGAATTAGTTAAATCTATTGAACCAATTACTAGCGTCTTTGTGTGGCCAAATTCAACTCGAAGTTAACAATATCATCGGTTACAATTTGTTTTGAAAGACTAGGCAGGTTGGGGTCCAAGTTATCTATGGTTTGGAATTTTATCATTAAATTTGGTATAAATCATATACATTATATGACATATATAATGACTTTATGTCTATAGTTTAAGCATTACTGCAAATGTGTCAATAAAACAGTCATAAAAATTCCTTTAGAGGTTAGGAGACATAGACGATTTTAAATCATAGAAGAATTTAAATTAATTTCGTCGAATCCCGAAATGTTTCGATCAGTTTCGTACTCGTTCGTATTATCCCGTGATACTCATTTACCCTCGTCTGTGACCCTTAATTATTAGATAACAATGGCGGACGAAGGAAGTCCGAGCCGAAAGAGAGGAAGGCCAGCTTTGTCTTATTCGAAAGAAACAACAGATCAATAACTCGTATGGTGGAACAGCAAAAATCTATAATTCACATCCGTTCCAAAAAATACGGACGACTCCATTTACTTTCAGCCTGTAAAACGGAAATGCCCGAGGAAATTATCGGCTGTTATCGACTTTAGTGATTTAAGCGAAAGTAAAGTTTCAACTAATATATGTTAATAGCTTATATTGGTTAGTGAGAAGAGTAAACGTTCTATTAACCCCGTTTTGAGCAGAAAAAACATTCGTACCACAAGATCATATAGGCTCACACATAGAATTTGGCGACAGCAAATGGTCAATTCCGACAAAATCTACACGTAAAGAGCCACATTCATTAGATCTGAAACAACAGCTATATGTCAACATACTTTTAATAAAAAAAACTGAACACACTGTGTTCGGCTGTTGTGTAATTGTACAGTTCGCATGTACGACTCTCCTTTTTAAGATAGCTCGTGAGCCCATAGCAACATGAAATAAGGACCTGGGACGGTGTAATATCGCAATGCGTCGTTACATGTATGCCGTTTTCCTTGTTACACATTGAACGTTATAAAACATACACCACTTGACATATACCCGCGGCCTAGTCACGCACTATTGATTTGAATACACACACAGATATTGGGGAAAACATTACAAGACAAGCATTATCGATTAAAATTATATATATGTTTAGAAGCCAGTGAAGTAAATCAAAACCATAAATTTAAATACACAATTTACCTGTGGTCCATTAATCCACACACACTACACGCTATTTGGTCGTGACCTGGACAGTAGAACTTGATAATTTCCCCTGGGTGTTTGTCACACTTCTCGGTGAGGAGAACTTCCTGCTTGTCCTCTCCGTGTCCTTCAACAACAGTGTGATCATCGTGTAAATGATCGTGAATGGTGATACAGGTCACACAAAAGTTCTTCTTGCAATCATAGCAGTAATGTTTTGCTTCCCGATGTTTATCATCCTTCAAACATAGTGTACATTCAACGTCAAAATATTCGTCGCATAGACCCTCCGCCACACCTCCTGTCGCCATATCTGTATGTCGCCACTGCTACCCTGGATCTTGCTAAATCTCCACGTCAGACGTCACGTGCCTTTCTGATAAGAAATTATATAGGCCATTGTGATAACGGGCTGGAATAGCGAGATTTTAAACGGGATTATAATAGTATGATTGTTATAAATTGTAATGACAGTCTTAGTCTTAAGATAATGTGATAAATATTCGATTCTAAACATAGAATAGTTTGATAATATTACATAAAAATTGTATGGAGCAGTTTTTTACATTGACACCGGTATCGATGTACGCAATCATGGTATCCACTATGATCAAGTGTTTCTCGAATGGGTAGTGGCTACTGTAGCGTTGTAAAACATAACTTGTGTGAGAAGTGTGTATCAGTCGAGGATCCTCGGGTAATTTCGTCCTGGGTACGATCTTTTGGCGGGTATAGCCTGAAATCAAGTGACTAACTTCTCCTGATAATATTACTGTAAACATCTTATGATAATATCAACATAAGCTGTCTCACATCAGGGACGTAGCTTGTCATGATATGATGTGTACGCAGAGCCGCTTCGAGTGAAAAAAATCAGGGACGTATCCAGAAAGGTGCTGGGTGTGGGGTTTGAATGAAGATCCATTCAACAGACGAAATTTACTTTAAAAGCTTAGTAATATAAATATTGAATTCCATCATGACATACCAATAGAGAAGCTTCTCAAACACAAGCGTCAATTTTCTAGTAATGACAATGTATGGATGGGTTGATCCAACCCTGTATAATTGTACAAGAATTAAATAACGTTTCAATTTTTCATGGCGTATTTTTGTTAACCATCTTTAAGCAAAATTACATAATTTGGTAAAAACGAAGCCATTTTGAGAAATCGCAACAGAAAATGGTGACATAAGACGAATTGATATAAAGCAATAGGGAAGTTATAATTAATCCACTATTTGTTTCACGAATTGATATCAGTAAGTCAGTCCCGTGACTATACACAAATCGGTGCGTATGACGTAGAAACCAGTACGTGGTGCTTACAAAAATATAAATATTTTGTCTTTCAATAAAATGCAGAAACCAATGTATATAAAACGAAAGATGAAAAGTAAAGTGGTAAACGACGAACTAAGATACTGCAATTCTGCATATATCTCTCTACCAATACTTCTAAGATGTGATCGTCCTGAGAAGTTCTGATTTGAAACATAAGCGTACAAACCTTGTCCACATACTAGAAAAGATATTAAATCGATTAAGCAACTTAGTTCATTCTTTCAAGTCGAATATAGGCGTGCTAGTTTATAGAAGTATACACTTAAACCCATTTAAAGGTAAAATTTTCATTACAGATTTAATCTGTTTCTTTGTCTAGGTACAATGTGTACGTGGCTGCGTATTCTGCGAACAGGCAGCTACGCGCCTGCACATGTTTACTTATAATGAACGAAGGCTCGTTACTGCACTCTTTTTATAGCGTTCTATTCTTAGCAAGGGCACAAAAACGTGCAAGCATTTGTTATTGCCCGATATAATTGTATAGGCAAGCATAGATTATACGTTGTAGTGAAAATGAGGTACAAAACACAGTCGATTTACTCCACGGCTTGGATGGATTCAGAGGGCGGGGAATGGGGGATACATCCCTCACCAACCAGGCAAACTAGTAAAATTGTGAAAAGACATACACGTAAACTTAACAAATACTAAGTGCAATTTGTCTTTTGACTGCGTAGGTCCCTTACTATACTTATAGTCAGGGACCTACGCAGGTATATATAGAGAGAGAGAGAGAGAGAGAGAGAGAGAGAGAGAGAGAGAGAGAGAGAGAGAGAGAGAGAGAGAGAGAGAGAGAGAGAGAAAGAGAGAGAGAGAGAGAGTGAGAGAGAGAGTACTTACTGGGATAAAGTTGAATGCATCTTTATTCATACCACTCACCCCTTACACCTACATTTTCCGGTTCCGTCCCAGATCCATAATAGCTATTTATAGAATCGTCTTTTTACTCCAGGGGAGGAGAACTGTACTGTGTTATCATTCTAAGCACGTTTTCTTCTCTTTCGTCTTATAAGTGCCCTTTTGGTTCATAACTATGAAAGTAGAAGACACTGTTTTATGTTTTGTATTTTTGGTTTATCGTCCCACTACCAGTAGTTCAGTTATCTGGAGACGGTCGCTGTTTTATCATCATTTAATCAAGCGGAGAACATTATTTAAAGCTTGACAACATTGAACTTACACACAATAGTTTTTAAAAGTGTAATCACAAAATCTCGGTGATGCTATGGTCATGTATGGCCCTACGCATTGAAACCTAGGAAAAACATTTTTGAAACAGTAACAGTTTACAGAAACATGCTTCCACTATTGCCTTTAATGTTACCAAATAATACTTCTATAATTTTCTACGTTTCTATTCATTCTACCGAGTGAATACTACCTTCGCAGATCCTGCTATGCAATACGACTAGAACACAATTACTTGGCGGGAACTTAATCACATCGTATATATGTGTGTAATTTACATTATGTAATACGTTCGAACGCCTTAAGCGCGTGTCTCAATTATGTAAGCACTTGCCTTAATGTTGTTATCACTCGTCTTTATCATGTAAACACTCGTCTTTATCATGTAAGCACTCGCCTGTATTATGGTTTAAAATATACAAAAAGGAAATATGACCCATGAGTATTGCAACTTATACCAAAATTTCAAAAGGCACGGTATAAAGTATTCACATGCAAGTCAAATGTTAAATAAGTTCAAATCTGTTATGAGACATTAAAAAGGTAGCTAACCCAACAGTTGTCGACTTGAAGCGGTCAGTCGCCAAAAGGGACCGATTGTGGTGCTTAAAGCTGTTTTACAGAGCTCTAATCTAGTACTTCCTGAGGGGTTTCTAAAATGCAATCAATGAAAAGAAAACAAATCTTTTTGAATCAAAAATGTCAAAGCGCTGACGTTTTCTAAGATGGGTTAGTAGGTGACCTAAAAGGAATAAAAAGAAAATAGTGACGTAATTGCAAAATAATGTCGACATGGTATTAAGGAGAGAAGTATTAATTTTGTTAGAAGAACAACACGAAGTTGTTGATTATAAATTAAATTTTAAAACAAAATCAATCACAAACAAATGAGCAGAGAAGAGGTGTAAATGATTGCAGCATCCAGTTCATGTGTTGAAATTGAGGAACCAAAGTCCATTGTGCATCAAAGGAAAATATACGTAACATTCTGTGATGAGTCATTAGACAAACAGAGCAAACACAAAAGTTACCGCCTTGCAAAAGGTAATGACAGGGAGCTCAAAACACGTTACGGTAGTACTATATTTAAAATAAGAAAAAAATAGGTTCCTGAGAAGGGTAATCGATTTGAGCTCATTATGAATATAAACTTGTGAATTCTGTGAAAAAATAAGCAATGTGATGTGTTTAGGTGACTCTGTGTGTGTGTGTGTGTGTGTGTGTGTGTGTGTGTGTGTGTGTGTGCGTGCGTGCGTGCGTGCGTGCGTGCGTGCGTGCGTGTGTGTGTGTGTGTGTGTGTGACTGTGTGTGTGTGTGTTTGAGTGTGTGTGCGTGTGTGTGTGTGTGTGTCAGCCTTTAATAACAAACATCAATTTGAATAAAAAATGATACAGTTTTATACCCTATTAAGAGACGTTTATTATAAAATGCAGAATTCTATACAAACATGTTGTGTAAGCAACAAACTTTAACATCAATACGACATTCCACGGTATTATTCCTTACAAAACAAAAACTTAAACATGTTAACTGTCTAAAGACTTTAGAGACAATATCACTTTTGGTACTAATAGTTTCGTATTAGCAACTACATTAGAATTTATGAGTGAATTGCACCAATTTTGGAAGGAAGAACTAGAAAGAGAAAGGAGCATGAGAGATCGGAAGCCAAAAATGCCGTAACCACACCGTATTTTCATATCATTGAGGTTGACCTTATGAAGTACTGCATATACAGCCAAAGACAATTATCCCTGTTCGCGCTGCAGTCATAGTAGGTGTATCATCTCAACAACCAGCATCCGAAAGGAACAACCGAGGAGAAGATGGAAGATAAAAACTATGACATTTTTACAACTGTTAAAAAAGAAAGAATATTCGCTAGCTAGCAAACTAATGTTATAGTTTTATCTTATTTCTGTTCTTTTAAAAGAAATAAGTCCCATTTAAGTTACTTGTTATTTAGAGACTCAGCATGTGAGTTACAACAAATAAGGTACACAGAACAAATACGTAATATACGCATGGGAAAGCATGATAGGATAGTAGTGAGGATTGCTTAGCCCGAACGCCGAACATAACGAGGAAATTACTTTGTGTAAAAAAGCAGCATGAAAAGTTTACATGTTTGTGTATTGGCTTTAGTATTTAATTGTATTTTAGGAGATAGCAGTTAAAACATCATTAAAACTTTTCAAAAGATGTACTTATGAAGTTCCGATGTTGTTTTTCGTTGTTGTTTTTTCGGTTTAGAAAGTTTTGTCAGTAGTTACACATTTTAAAATTCTAGGATTGTATTATTTAATGTTTCATTGATTTAAACTGATCAGTCAATGATATGGCTTCTCGATATACGGGCATTTTGATAGCTTTATTGAATGAATCGGTAAGAATGCACATTTTCTTGTTTATTTTCAGTCATCGTCAATTCACGAATTCATGAATAGGGCTGTCAAAGTATGAAAGCATAAGGATTGTAACTGTAAACTTTGCCTGAGAACGCATAGAATGTGAATTTTTTTTTCAAGCGTTATGAATACGTTGTTTTGTTTATAAAAAAACGTATGTAAAACTTGAGATAAACATGAGCCAATGTGAGTTAAACTACATTACATAAGGAAGATAATTCAAATATGTTCTACATGACTATCCCATTGGTGATTTGGATTTGCTGGTATTCTTGCCGATATTGGGCAGCGATCTTTCTATATTTATAGCACAGGGGCACTTATAATTTTATCAAAAGATGAACAGTATCCGGACAGTTATATTTCGGACAGCTTACCAGTCTTACCTGTCAACTATGGACAGCATATATTTTATAACCATTTTATAGATGTTAAATCATCATATTCCAAACGTCAAGAAACTAACTCTTACCAGGTCCAACAAAGAGGAAATTTTACGTGTATATTGTTGCTGTTATGTGGAGATATTCATCCGTGTCCAGGCCCAGATCTGTCAACAAATAGTGATTTTAAAGTTTTCCATAAACGGGGTCTTCACTTTTTACATGTAAACATTAGAAGTTTGTTGCCAAAACTTCATGAAATTGCATCAATAGCTCGTGCAACTAAAGCAGCTTGCATTTGTATTACTGAAAGCTGGCTAGATGACTCTGTTCCTGATGCTGAAATTTATTTAGCAGATTACTGTTGTCAGCGTAAAGATCGCAACAGACGTGGTGGAGGAGTATGCGTATATGTGCGAAAAGACCTATCCTTCAACTGCCGTAATGATCTGGATCACAAGGAACTGGAAGCTGTTTGGATTGAACTTCTGTTACCCAAAACTAAACCTATTCTATGTGGAACTCTTTACAGACCTCCTACCCAAAAGAACTTTTACTCCATTTTAGAATCTGTGTGTTCAAGCAGTAGTGATTTTTTAGAACACGAGACATTTTTATTTGGAGATTTTAATACTAATGTATCTGGTACCAAGTATTGTCAACTTTTAGAAAATTTTAAGTCTTTTATTGATTTGTTTCATTTTAGTCAGCTGATTAAGGAACCTACAAGAATCTGCAATACTACCTCTACAACCATTGATCTAATACTTGCTTCTGACTGTGATAAAATTTCTCAGTCTGGTGTTATACATACTTCTTTCAGTGACCACAGTCTAGTCTATTTAACAAGAAAAAGATGTAAGAACTACATTGGTTCTCACAATACTGTTACTATTAGATCTTTGAAATCTTACAACAAAGAAAATTTTCAATCTGCTCTATTATCCACAGACTGGAGTCAAGTTCTGTTATGTGTTGATGTGGACATAGCATGGACAACTTTTAAAGATATTTTTCTTTCTATTTTAGATAAAGTTGCTCCTTTAAAACAAATTAGGCTCAAGCAAAGATCTGAACCATGGATGGACAGCAATATTCTTCTGTCTATTCATGAGAGAGACCAAGCTTTTAAGCTGTATAAACAAGACAGAAATGTGGATAATTTTAACTCTTTTAAAGTTCTTAGAAATAAGGCTCAATACCTAGTTTATAATGCTAAGAAAAACTACTACTCAAGCTCTATTGAACAACATAAAAATGACTCTAAGTCACTCTGGAAGGCACTGAAAAATCTAGGGTTACCCTCCAAAAAGGGGACAAATTCAGCAAGTTCTAATATTTGTTTAAATATTGATGGCAACATTTGTTTTGAGAAATCATCTATTGCAGAATCTTTTAATAATTTTTATACCTCAGTTGCATGTAAACTTGTTGAAAAACTTCCAGCATGTGTTTGCAAATTTGGTGAATCTTTTGTTTACAGTTTTTACCAGAGTCTAGGTATACGTTTAAATAGTTTTTCTTTTACCCTAATGTCTGAAAACAAAGTTCTTAAATATTTAAACAACCTTAGCTCAAATAAAGCTACAGGCTTGGATGGTTTGCCTTCAAGCTTTGTCAAGGATTCAGCACCCATTATTGTAAGCCCCCTTACACACATTATAAATTTATCACTTATTCAAGGGAGAGTACCTAACGATTTAAAGATTGCTAGAGTTGTTCCCCTTTTTAAAAAGGATGACAGACTAAATGTTGGCAACTATCGACCAGTATCTATTTTAAATGTTATTTCAAAGGTTTTAGAAAAAGTTGTATATGATCAGGTGGAGTCATATTTTAAAGAAAAACATTTGTTCTATAAGTTTCAATCTGGTTTTAGAAGCGGATTTTCAACTGACTCATGTCTCTTATATTTAACAGACTTCATCAGATTAGAAATTGACAAAGGCAATGTTGTTGGCATGGTTCTTTTAGATCTACAGAAAGCCTTCGACACAGTCAATCACTCAATTTTGCTAAGGAAACTTAAAGCTTGTGGCTTAGGTGATAGTATTTGTAATTGGTTTAAGTCTTATCTGTCGGACAGACAACAACTGGTAGATATTTCTGGCACTTTTTCCAGTCACTCGTTAATTACATGTGGGGTCCCTCAAGGCTCTATTCTTGGCCCTCTGCTCTTTTTAATTTATGTTAATGATATGCCAGCAGTTGTTAAAAATAAACTTCTACTGTATGCTGATGATTCTGCTATTTTAGTCTCGGGTAAAAATGTTTCTGAGGTTGAAAAAGCTTTGTCTGATGATTTACTAGGTGTTAGTCAATGGTTGATAGACAACAGACTTTCTTTACACTTGGGTAAATCTGAATCAATATTGTTTGGATCCAGACAGAAGCTCAGATCACAACCTAATCTTAACATTATTTGTAATGATACTACTATCAGTCACACCTCCTCTGTTAAATATCTAGGTGTTAGCTTAGACCAATTTTTATCTTTTAAAGTGATGGCAGAATCTATTCTCAAAAAAGCCAATGCCAGGTTAAAGTTTCTCTACCGAAAGAAGGATTTTCTCAATAAACACATAAGAAAACAACTAGTTATGTCACTAATTCAATGTCATTACGACTATGCGTGTTCAGTGTGGTACCATAGTCTTAGTCAAACCCTCAAAAACAAACTCCAAACAACTCAGAACAAGATGGTTCGATTTATTCTCAATCTGGATAGCAGGTCACATGTTGGATATGAGCATTTTAGGTCCCTAAATTGGCTACCTGTGCAGAGTAGAGTTGAACAAATTATGCTATGCCATGTTTTTAAAATTAATAAGAACTTGGCTCCAGAATATTTGAAACAGCATTTTACTTCAGTAGCTTCTAGTCATAGGTATAAAACCAGGCTGAGTACAAAAGGAGGCTATTGTGTTCCCAAAGTTAAATCTTTTGGCTCTAAATCTTTCTGTTATATGGGATCCAAATTGTGGAACAAACTTTTGCCAGAGGTAACTGAAACCAATAAGTATTATGTTTTTAAAAAGTCTGTAAAAGAGGTTTTATTAAACAATAATAGTAGATATAAGTAACTTTGTCTGTGATATTGCTAACGATAGTGATTGAATTTACTGTGATATATATGAAATGAAGTAGATTTGTTTTTTATTACATAACTTTTCAATTTAGTCAATAACACAAGCCTCTCTGTGTCATGCCCCCATTTTGTTATACAGGACCACAATGGAAATAAGATTTACAGTAATGTAGTCTTTTTCGTGTTATCCTGGGTTAGGAGGCATAACATGGGTAGTTATTTAAATTTGTGATTTATGCAAAATGTAATTATCATTGTTGTTTGAATTTTAGTAACTATTAATGTTTTTATTTATAATTTGCATTTTTTATTTCTTTTAGAAATGTAACTAATTAATTATAATTTGTATGTATATGTAATCCTACTCCATGTATGATCTCTATTTTACCGAAATAAATCTATCTATCTATCTAAGGTGCATGGGGGCTGAACCCGGCCGGTCCATTATACTGACACGGCCTGAGTCCCCTGAAATTATGAATTGATTTTTTTGTTGTTGATGTTCATGTTTTTTATAAACTTATGGTTTATTCATGTAGAAATGCAGCCTCGTGGACGAAGCTTCACAATGGAAATGCTATCAAACTTATCTGTTGCTATGCGAGCACACCAAAATATCTTCGTGCGAGCTGAAATACATACGACGCCAAACGAAAGACCAGCAGAGAACGTATTTTCTACGAATATTTATCTTTCTTAATATTTGCTAGTAACGGATTATTTAAATGACTACCCATTGTTATAAAACATTATCTAAATACAATTATATGTGATCATTTGACTTGTTCGTCCAATTCCATAGAGCACACCAGAATAACGTGATTAAGATTTATAAAAGGTACATGTTTCATTGAAGATATAGTGTCATCGCTTCTGTTGTTGTTTTTTCCCCTGAATATCACGTTATGTTGAAAAAAAACTATTCAGACATCTTCTCACTTAAAATATTTCATTATTTCGACTCTTGCATATACTTTCTCAGGTTACTACTTGGCTTGAAAATTTAAATTCTGAAAATATTCGAAATTTATACTTACTTACTAAGTTACTTTTATTCTTTTATTAAACACATTCTTTAAGTATTAGCCTTTTCAGCATCCAATTGTATCCTACTTTAAAAAAGACAAATCAAACGGTTAGTTATGTCTTATGCATTTGTTTAAATGTGAACTTTGTGTTATTGACAAAAATGAAGTTATTATTAAAAGTGTCATATTTCTTGATTTATTTTTATCAACAGAAATACAATAGAAACGATTTTATCGTCACGTATACATAAAACAAAAGCGGACTAGATGATTACTTACACCGGGATATGATTGCACCTTTACAAATAACTTAATATGTTTATTGTGTATGAGCCTAGTAAAATAAATGAAATGTTCTTGTTAAGGGAGTCCTACTGTAATGACTTCCCGCCAAATTTAAAGCAACATAGGAAATATCGGTCAACATCATTGATAACAACATTGATGCATAGGACGCTTTGTGGTGGAATCCAGAAAGGTCTTGTGGATATCCAGACTGTGCTTACGTCAACCTAGTTGCGTATGGTACTACACATGTATATACAGTCAAGAGGCATGCCGTTTTTAGCAAATACAACCAAACTTGGTACAGATGAGCATTTTGTATTTGTTTAATTTGTAGATAAAAACCTCCCTCTGCATGTTGCTGTCTGGCAGTTTTAAGCATTCGTCTGATAATTGAAAAGAAGTTATAGACACTAATGCTAGTGGTCTAATTGAAAATAAAATGCATTAAAGGAAAAATGGATTATACTAACCGAACTGGATAAATTATTTAACTTATCGGAATAATCAGTTCTGTTTTTTTTTTCTTAATTTTAGCTATGATTGACACACTTGAAGGACCTGTGCAACAATCACCTTGCTGTTAATGACTGGAGAGGCACAAAGGTATGGGATGAAAATAAGAAAAAAATCGCTTGGACTTAACTTTAGCCCTCTATTTATGATAAAGTGACCATTGTAAACAACATATCAAACTTATAAACGTAGGAGTATATCTGCTGGTGACAAGTTATTTACAGTTGTATAAAATAATCCATGTTGACTCATATTTAATAGATTTTTATGCGATGAATAGATACATACTATGTCACTATATATAATGAAAATCATTATAAAAATATCCTTTCTTGCGTATTTACTTATGTTTCTTATAAGTTATTGTTTGTTTCTGTCGTTTATCATCAGACATTAGGCCAAAAATATACCATCGACCTCATTCCATACTACCAGATGAAGAGTCAAGATTGCAAATAGTAGGGGCGCCCGTTGCCGAGCGGTTAGAGTCGCTGATTTGAAACTACTCAGTTCCTCACCGGGTGGGTTCGAGTCCAGGTCAGGGCGAGAACTTTCATGTGACGAGGTTTTCCACCTAACCTGGGGTGCGCCGGTAATTCTACCCAGATGTAGGTCTGTGGACTCCCTCCACCAATAATTAGCTGGACGTCACCAACATAACAAACATTGTGTCGGTGCGATGTAACAGAACAAATAAAGCAACTAGCATCCAAGTTCCTCTGTCAAACACGTGTTGGGATATCCTATGCAGTTGACACTGCATGGCAAAAGTGAGAATTTGACAGTTTAACTTGTAAATAATCTATGTAGGGAAAGACCCAGTTTATATTTCCATGTTACAATACTATAGATTTTTATACAGACTATTTTATGAAATTAATACCATCTTTCTTTAATTGAAATATCATGAAATAAAAGCGTAAAAATGTTTCACCTCACTGCTTGGGATTTAGTCTCATTCAAGGCAAGAACTGTCATATATGGATGTGTTTCTGCTGCGGTTCTACTTAAGTACTCTGGTAGTAGGATAGGTTGAACATCGTCTTCAGATGGAGAAGGCCAGGGGTTCAATCCCAGTGTTTTGTATACCAAAGTAAAAAATTGGCAGTGGTATATCTATCTTGCTTACTCTATGCTTATATAGGTAGTTTCACAACTAGTTGGCCGGGTATAATGATAATGTGACTAACTGTATGTGGTATCATGTCAGGTGTTCACAATATGCTGTCACAGTAAAGGCAACACTGAATTTGCCTCAAGTTCGCATTGTCTCAGGATAACTGAACTATTGTTGGTGGGGTGTTAAACCAAACAAAAGCACAAAATGTACAGAGATATTAATCAGAGTCTTCCTCCATCAATAATGTGCCATTAGAAATTAACTGTGTGGTAGCATCTTATATATCAAAACAAGCATAACCTGACAAGTAAGTTGTCTTCTTTCCAGCTCACATGTTTTACATGAATAAAGTAAATAAAAGATTCTCAAAACCCTGATCAGCCACAGAGTATGCAGTGCCGGCAAAGGAGACAGAGGTAGCCAATTAGAAATCGTTACCATGAGAGAAATCTTTCAGTCAAGTGTCAGGCTTATGGAAAGTGCCAGTGGGGGTAGAGGATGTAAATGAATTCTTTGATGAAGGAATACACATCGAATATATCCAAGGTGGTGATGACAATACCCTTATTTCACACCTCAAGAGTGACTCTAAAATAAAAATGACAAAAGGTTTTGACAAAAATCATGTGGTGAAAAACAAAGGTCATTGTCTTGATACTCTTTGAAATGAAAAAGTTGTGAAGATGAGCAAAGCAGTCATTTTGCATATTGAAAAATATATTTCATCTTATAAGTTTAATTCTATATAAATTTTAATACAAGGACAGTATTTAAAAATGATTATTAAATATTTTAAGAAAGTGTCTTAAGAACAGTTACGATTTTCAAAATACAATTTTTATTACCTTACCTTAAAACAATATGTGATTATTTGCCTGTCTAAGTATTAACTTAGTATCAAATATGATTTATATAAACCCAAAATGTAAGCCCCAATCATGGAACATTGTTTTCGAGAGGCAAAACATGGCTTAATATATTAGAAGCTAGAAAATTCTGGGATTTTTGATAGTTTGTAATATGGAATGCCTTGCATACATAAGCAAGGTTTTAATTTTAACAGTATTTGATATTTTCTTAAATCGCATATACTAATACGTATTTATCGACAAAGTATTTTATTTTTTCTTTAAAATAATACATATATATTTCACATACACAGGTTTCGTTGTTGTTTTTCTGCAAGGCAAAACTCGAGATTTTGACTCAAACGAGTCTGCCTTATATAGGATCATAACATGATCATAAAATCTTTTAAATTTTAATTGGATCCAGGGAAGTATAATGGTTATGAAAATAATTGACCATTAATAGTAGGCCTACCTTCAGTCTGGCAGATATAAAATGAGTCATTATTATTATTATTATACTTTATAATAATAATATTATTATTACAATTACAATTATTTTTATTATTATTATTATTATTATTATTATTATTATTATTATTATGTTTATTAGTATCAAGCATTATTCAAAATGCTATATAAAACGTATACGTGCCGCTGAAAAAATCAAGATTTATTCTATTGTCAGCATAGAAAGAAACCAACAATTTTTTAAAAAAAAATGGAAAATGTGAGAAGGTTATACTGCTTTCTAACACATCAATTTATGTTATTGGTATATTGTCTCTAGTAACAAAAAAGGCAAAAGTTGATATTTGTTTAAGAAGTTTAATAGTTGTGTATAAAGGATCCATATTGACCGAATTGTACAAATATTAGTAAATATAATAAAAAATATATAGAAAATATTTACATACATAAAAATCACGTTTATTTACTTATAAAAACATTGTTGGCAATATAGTGACACCATGTATGATTAAAACTATATTTAAAACATCCACTAATCGAAACAGTAAATAGCCTTGTTCAGTTAAACAGATTTTGTTAATAACACAAAATATACTTATTTGCAGAAATATGATTTCTGGCATACCTAATTTTACATCTATCTCCTGGCCAGTCCTTATTAACAATGTGCATTTGACAAGTTTTTGGTGGCTTAATTTATCCAATTAAAACATTTCAAAGTGTCATTACGTAAGGAACGAAAGTAAATGTTTTCCATGTTAAATCAGGATTGAGTTATGCCTTTTTATTACAACAAATTTATGGGCGCCCGTGGCGTAGTGGTAGGATCGTTTACTTGTAACTCGTTTGACCGCTTAGCCTCTCACGGCCTGGGTTCGAGTCCCGTTCAGGACGAAGGACTTGCAATTGAAATAATTTTCACCTGAGCTCCGGTGCAACAGTGGTTAATTAAACCCAGCCATTTGTCAAGGGTCTTTCTCCAACAAAAAATAGCTGGACGTCGCAATAATTATTGGTCGCTACGATGTATTTCGAAAACAAAACAAAATACAACTTACTGTAATTCATTCAGTTACAAATATGCAATTATCTTAAGGTCAGTATATTTTCTTATAAACAAGGGTAAAAAGATATTAAAACATGACAATATAACAAATACAAGGCTCGAAAACAACGATATATTGGCGGAGTTTTTTCTTGCTTTTTAAACACGCTGAATTTACCACAAAAGCAACAATAACAATGTTACATATTAGCTTGGGCTTACCGCTATTACAACATGGCCACACTGTCAACTCTTAATTAGTAGGCGTTATCTTAATGGAAAACAGCCTCATTTATTTTTAGATATCTAGAGATAGAAAATACACAAATATAATACATATCGATCAAAATAAAAAGCACATAAGCATGTTTTTGTTGTTTCTATACAGCCAATCGTGTCAGCTTGACGACATTTTTTGTGTGTCAGGTCAATATCAATAAATACCGGATTCCTACGTTTAATTGACTCACGCGTAACACACAGCTGACAAATGCGACAGCGCTAAGTTAAAAAAGCATTAATATATAGACATTTTAACAAAATGGAACTCTAATTGCGATATGATTAAATGAGTAATAAGCCAATTATGATGTACAAGAAAAAGGTTATTACAAATTACTAAATTAATGAAAAATATTTTTTCAATAAACATGCGTAACATATCAGCACATATGAATATAGTTGCTATGACTACACGGCTTATGTTAACATTACTAATTTGAAACAAATATATACATGCAAAAATGAAATAATATAGTGATAAACAGTATAATTTATTTACATAGAACATTATCATTTTGTGTGCAGCTATAATATATGATTAATAATAAAGCTTTAATAACAAAACTCACTTTAATTTACTTGGTTTTATATTGCAGTTTGAACCCGGGACCTCCAGTACCTGAAGTCTACGCTACCGATTGCGCTACCAGG
The DNA here is from genome assembly GCA_007844125.1 of Sinonovacula constricta. Lineage (NCBI taxonomy): Eukaryota > Metazoa > Mollusca > Bivalvia > Cardiida > Solecurtidae > Sinonovacula > Sinonovacula constricta. The sequence goes on from CM017563.1 coordinate 18,022,881, forward strand.
TCTGCCTTACTGTTGTCTCAGGTAAAAATGTACTGCTTCTGAATCAACGACGACCTTTGGTGATTTATGCTTATTTGTTATCTCTTTGATGGACTCCTCGGTGCAGTGATTGGTAATTGGCACATGCGGCAAAGGAGATAACTTTAAGCTAAAATACAAACTGGTTTGACACTTGTTATGTCCCTTTCAAAATAACTGTAGATGTGCAAACGCAAGTTTGTAAGGAACATACAACATTCTAATAATTTACCCCACGACAAGAAGACAAAAATAATTATTTTACTAACATTCAGGTCGTACCCGAATTAAAGTGATCTCAAAATTGTATATATGGAGAAAAAAAGTAAAGCGCATGTACTTTTACAGAAAATAACATGATTACATAATACATTCCATTACATACGATAAAGAATGGCCAACTGTAAACACATTGACAAAGGAAGCGCAAAGAAACGTCTACGGGTATTGTCAATAAATAATTGTTGAATTGTTTAATGTCGGCTAACCGACTAAAACATCGACATACATGTATACGTGTCTTACTAAATACGCACTCACTATCTGAAAGACGCAATTTCTCTATCTGTAATTTTTATCTCTCTCTTGTCAGTACGGGTGGCTTTTGAACGGCATTGAGCACTTCAAATATAGGTCATGTTCCATCAAAGTGCTTCGATTACTATCTAACATAATAAAAGTTTCTGATTAACTACTTAGGTCGAACTCGAGTAGCTCCGAACAGTCTCCCCCCATATATAGCTTGTGTGTCACCACATTGTAACACATGGAGACAGGTAACTTTACACCATCAGCTGAGGATAAAATTTGATCGACAACTTGTCCATTATTTGAAAGTTTGACCACCTTCTGTGAGCTGCTTCCACAAACTAGAATATTTCCTTCATGGTCAATGGCTAATCCAGAGAGATCTAATAGTTGTTGTTTCTCTTTAGAACATCTGAAGACCTCCGTCCCTACCTTGTCAATACAGATAACACCATATATATTGTGGGCTATGTACACGTTTTTGTCACTAATGGCAAGGTCCGAGATAGGTTGCAACGATTTTCTGGTAGGAGATTTATAGATTGTTTTCTTTTGTGTTCTATTCTTATCATATGCATACACGTCAGTTCCGTCAGTAGCAAACATCTCCCCTGAACTGTCAGTCACAGTACATTTAACGGCATGTCCGAACTCAATAATCCTTGAACATTGTAGCTTGCTGCTATGAGAAACAATCTGCACCGTTGAGGATCCAGTGCATGCTGCCACCTCATGTAGGCTGATATTTGTCATTTTTTCAGAATGTTTACTCATCTGGCAATAATCTATTACTGTACCGGTAAAGGGGTTCACCAGTATAAGCATTAGGTTGTTAGAATCTGCTAGCAGTATTCTACCGTCGGGAAGTACACAGCATCCTGCGATATAGCACCGTCCAATCTTCGGCACAGCAGAAACATTGATTCTTCGCACAGGTATGGTCTTTTCCGCTTTTTTGACTTGCATGAAAACGTATTTCCTCGGGAGACAAGGTACAACGTTTCTCACCGGAAGAGGAGGCGCATTTCGCAATGGGGCTACCGAAGGTAACGAAAGAACTTTTCCGCCAGAAGGAACGACCTCATTCACTTCCGATTTTTCCACAACTAACGACGTAAACTCATTCAAACACCTTTCGATCTTTAGGTCAAGTCCAAAAACGACATTTTTATTCTTCATGATAAATTTATTTTTCTGACAAAGGGTTTCAGTATTTGTACACAGTGCATGTCCTTTCTTTGCTAACACAAACAACTGGGCCTTGTTCTTTTCTGACTTGTGTATACCTTCTACACATCTGGTGATATCTGCTTGGGTCACCTTACACAGGTCTTTTCTTTGATTGACTTCCTGCTCGAGTGCTACATACCGTGCTATGACACATTCTTCTGTCTTCTTTTGAAGCTGTTCAATCTTAGATACGAGTTGTTTCATGTATTGTTTTATGTCATGCAGAATATCTTTTTTCTTTAACAGTAATTCCCCTAAGTGGTTGTTAAATGACTCCAAGACAGTGTCAATATTCTTTAGTGCTGACATTAGGTTGGCAGAAACATCTTTAATCGTAGGGTCCTTATTCAAGATGTCACTTGACTCACTGATGTGTTCCAGCTCTTTACAAGCCCTAAAAACGACATGAAATATTATTATATTTTATAAGACATATTATACGCCATATACAATGCTCGACTTAAATGTTTTGAATAAGTTTGATCTATTGAACCAATTACTTGCGTCTTTGTGTGGCCAACAAATTTAAATCTAATTTCTGAACTGTTCTTTCTTTAATTGAATTACTATTCAAATTTCATTTCATTTTGAACTTGGTTACAAGAATTGTCTAGTAAAGAAACATTCAAATCGTCCTAATTACTAGGTAAATACATACAAAGGAATAACGCATTGAATTTGAGAGTACAAATGTCTTTCCTCTTTCCTAACCGATTTAATGCTGAGACGAGTTGACTGGGGTAATAAAGACCTGACTGCTAAAGATGTGCAGTTAAATGATAAAAAACAAGTTCTACAATAAATTTAAATTCAGTGATAAAAGTGATAATAAAAGTTTTGAATGCCTTAATACGGATCAATATATTGTCACATTGACATAAATACATTGTTGTCTGCATTTTCATTTGTCTGCATTTTCATTTTTCTTTTTTTAACTTATTTACAGTTTTTTATCTTAGGTAATGTGGACATAAAGCTGATATAAACTCAACTCGAAGTTAACACTATCATCGGTTCCAATTTGTTTTGAACAGACTAGGCAGGTTGGGGTCCAAGTTATCTATGGTTTGGAATTTTATCATTAAATTTGGTATAAATCAGATACATTATATGACATATATAATGACTTTATGTCTATAGTTTAAGCATTACTGCAAATGTGTCAATAAAACAATCATAAAAAATCCTTTAGAGGTTAGGAGACATAGACGATTTTAAATCATAAAAGAATTTAAATTACTTTAGTCGAATCCCTAAATGTTCCGATCAGTTTCGTACGCGTTCGTATTATCCCGTGATACTCATTTACCCTCATCCGTGACCCTTAATTATTAAATAACAATGGTGGACGAAGGAAACCCGAGCCGAAAGAGAGGAAGTCCAGCTTTGTCTTATTCGAAAAAAACAACAGATCAATAACTCGTAGGGTGGAACAGCACAAATCTATAATTCACATCTGTTCCAAAGAAATACGGACGACTCCATTTACTTTCAGCCTGCAAAACGGAAATGCCCGAGGAAATTATAGGCTGTTATCGACTTTAGTGATTAAAGCGAAAGTAAAGTTTCAACTAATATATGTTAATAGCATTTATTGGTTAGTGAGAATAATAAACGTTATATTAACCCCGTTTTGAGCAGTAAAACATTCGTACCAAAAGATCATAAAGGCTCACACATAGTATTTGGCGACAGCAAAGGGTCAATTCCGATAAAATCTACATGTAAAGAGCCACATTCATTTGATCTAAAACAATAGCTTTATGTCAAAATACTTTTAATAAAAAAAACTGAACACATAATGTGTTCGGCTGTTGTGTAATCGTACGGTTCGCATGTACGACTCTCCTTTTTAAGATAGCTCGTGAGCCCATAACAACATAAAATAAGGACCTGGGACGGTGTATTATCGATATGCGTCGTTACATGTATGTCGTTGTCCTTGTTACACATTGAACGTAATAAAACATGCACCACTTGACATATACCCGCGGCCTAGTCACGCACTATTGATTTGAATACACACACAGATATTGGGGAAACATTACAAGGCAAGCATTATCGATTAAAATTATACATATGTTTAGAAGCCGGTGAAGTAAATCAAAACCATAAAACACAATTTACCTGTGGTCCATTAATCCACACACACTACACGCTATTTGGTCGTGACCTGGACAGTAGAACTTGATAATTTCCCCTGGGTGTTTGTCACACCTCTCGGTGAGGAGAACTTCCTGCTTGTCCTCTCCGTGTCCTTCAACAACATCATGGTCATCGTGTAAATGATCGTGAATGGTGATACAGGTCACACAAAAGTTCTTCTTACAATCATAACAGTAATGTTTTGCTTCCTGATGTTTATCATTCTTCAAACAAAGTGTACATTCAACGTCAAAATATTCGTCGCATAGACTTTCCGCCACACCTCCGGTCGCCATATTTTATGTCGCAATTACCACCCTGGATGTGGCTAAATCTTCACGTCAGACATCACGTGCCTTTCTGATAAGAAATTATATTGGCTATTGGAATAGCGAGATTTTAAACGGGATTATAATAGTATGATTATTATAAATTGTATTGGAAGTTTGAGTCTTAAGATAGTGCGATAAACATTTGATTCTAAACATAAAAATAGTTTGATACTATTACATTAAAATTGTATGGAGCAGTTCTTTACATTGACACCGGTATCCATGTGCGCAATCATGGTAGCCGCTATGATAAAGTGTTTCTCGAAAGGGTAGTGGCTACTGTAGCGTTGCAAAACATAACCGGTGTGAGAAGTCGATGATCCTCGGGTAATTTGGTCCTGAGTACGATCCTTGGCGTGTATACACTGAGATCAAGTGACTAACTTCTCCTGATAATATAACTGTTAACACCTTATGATAATATCAACATAAGCTGTCTCACATCAGGGGCGTAGCTAGCCATAATATGATGTGTACGCAGAGCCGCTTCGAGGGGAAAAAAACAGGGAGGTATCCAGAAAATTTGGTGGGTGTGGGGTATGAATCAAGATCCATTCAACAGACGAAGTTTACTTTAAAAGCTTAGTAATATAAATATTGAATTTCATATTGACATACTTTTATTATTTCCAATAGAGAAGCCTCTCATACACAAGCGTCAAATTTCTGGTAATTACAATTTATTAATAGTTTGATCCTACCCTGTATATTGAATTCAATCACGTTTCACCTTTTCATGACGTATTTTTCTTATCCATCTTTAAGCAAAATTACATAATTTGGTAAAAACGAAGCCATTTTGAGATATCGCAACAGAAAAATGGTAAAATAAAACGAATTGATATAAAGCATTAGGGAAGCATTAGGGAAGTGATAATTTAGCCGCTATTTGTCTCACGAATTGCTATCAGTAAGTCAGTCCCGTGATAAAACACAAATCGGTGCATATCACGAAAAAACCAGTACGTCATGATTACAAAAAATATAAATATTTTGTCTTTAAATAAAATGCAGAAACCAATGTATATTCAACGATAGATGAAAACATAAGTGGTAAACTACGAACTAAAATGTCGCAATTCTGTAAAAAAAACCGGCAATAATACTCCTAAGATGTGATCGTCCTGAAAAGTTCTGATTTGAAACATAAGCGTACAAACCTTGTCCGCATACCAGAAAAGTTATTAAATCCATTTAGCAACTTTGTACATTCTTTCAAGTCGCAAACAAGGGTGCTAGTTACTAGAAATATACACCTAACCCCTTTAAAGGTAACATTTTAATTACAGATTTAATCTGTTTCTTTGTCTAGGTACAAGTACGTGGCTGCGTGTTCTGCGGACAGGCAGCTACGCACCAGCACATGTTTACGGATAATGAACGAAGGCTCGTTACTGCACTCTATTTATAGCACTCATTTCATTGCAAGCGCACGAAAACATGTCAACATTTGTTATTGCCCGATATGGTTGTATAGGGAAACATGGGTTATACGGTGTGGTGAAAATAAGGTACAAAACCACAGTCGATATACTCCAAGGCTTGGATGGATTCAGAGGGGCGGGGCATGGGGGATGCATCCCCCCACCAACCAGCAAAAAAGTGGAATTGTGAAAAGACATACATGTAAACTTAACAAATACTAAGCTTTTAAAGTGCATTTTGTCTTTTGACTGCGTAGGTCCCTTACTGTACACGCATATAATATGTATATTGAATGCATTTTAATACATACCACTCCCCCTCTACACCAAAATTTTCTGGTACCGCCCCCGATCCATAGTAGCTATTTATAGAATCGTCTTTTTTACTCCAGGGGAGGTAAAATATACCGTGTTATTCTGCAGGCATGTTTTCTTCTCCTTCGTCTTATAGTTGCCTGTTTGGATCATAACTATGAAAGTAGAAGACACTGTTTTATGTTTTGTTTATTTGGATTATCGTCCCACTAACAGTAGTTCAGTTATCTGGAGACGGTCGGTCGCTGTTTTATCATCATTTAATCGAACAGAGAACATGATTTATAGCTTGACAACATTGATCTTGCACACAATAGTTTTTAAAAATGTATTTACCATATCTCATCGATGTTATGGTTATATGTAGCCCTACGCACGGAAACCTAGGATAACAGGTTTGAAATAGTTAACATTTACAAAAATATGCTTCCTTGCACTATTTCCAATAATATTACCAAAATACTTTTATCATTTTCTACGTTTTTATTTATGCTCCCGAGTGAATACTCCCTTCGCAGATCCTGCTATGCAATACAACTAGAACACAATTACTTGGCTGGAACTTTATCACTTTGTATATATTTGTGTAATTTACATTATGTAATACTTTTGAACGCCTTAAGCACGTGTCTCAATCATGTAACCACTTGCCTTAATGTTGTTAGCACTCGTCTTTATCATGTAAGCGCGTGTCTAAATCATGTAAGCACTTCCCTTAATGTTGTTAGCACTCGTCTTTATCATGTCAGCACTTGTCTTTATCATGTAAGCACTCGCCTGTATTATGGTTTAAAAATACACAATAAGGAAATATGACAAAGTCCCATGAGTGTTGCAACTTATATCAAAAATTAAATAGGCACGGGATAAAGTATTCTTATGCAAGTCAAATTTTAAAATAAGATCAAATCTGTTATGAGCTATTAAACCAATATAGCTTACCCAACAGTTACCGATTTGGAACGGTCAGTCGGCAAAAGGGACCTATTGGGGTGCTTAAATCTGTTTTACAGAGCTCTTACCTAGTACTTCTTGAGGGGTTTCTGAAATGCAACCAATAAAAAGAAAACACATCTATTTGAATAAAAAATGTCAAAGCGCCGCAGGCGTTTTCTAAGATAGAATAGGAGGTGACCTAAAAGGAATTAAAAGGAAATACTGACGTAATTGCAAAAAAGTATTAATTCTATTACAAGAACAAAAAAGTTGTTGATTGTAAATTGATTGTATTTTTTTTTTCAATCACGAACAAATGAGCAGAGAAGAAGTGTAAATGATTGCAGCATCCTGTTCATGTGTAGATGAAATTGAGGAACCAAAGTTCATTGTTTACCAAAGGAGAATATACGTAAAATTCTGTGATGAGTCATTAGACACATTGAGCAAACACCACAGTTACCGCAAAAGGTACCGACAGGGAGCTCAAAATACGTTACGATAGTATTATATTTAAAAGAAAATAAATAGGCTCCTGACAAGGGTTATAGATTTGAGCTCATTATAAACATAAACTTGTGACATCTGTGAAAAAGTAAGGAATGTGATATGTTAAGGTGACTGTGTGTGTGTCAGCCTTTAATAACAAACATCAATATGAATAAGATGTGATACAGTTTCATACCCTATTAAGCGACGTTTATTATAAAATGCAGAGTTCTATATAAACATGTTGTGTAAGCAACAAACTCAAACATCAATACGACATTCCACGGTATTATTCCTTACAAAACAAAAACTTAAACATGTTAACATTTTATTAGAAACAATATCACTGTTGGTACTAATAGTTTCGTCTTAGCAACTACATTAGAATTTATGAGTGAGTTGCACCAATTTTGGAAGGAAGAACTAGAAAGAGAAAGGAGCATGAGAGATCGGAAGCCAAAAATGCCGTAACCACACTGTATTTTCTATCATTGAGGTTGACCTTATGAAGTACTGCATATACAGCCAAAGACAATTATCCCTGTTCGCGCTGCAGTCATAGTAGGAGTATCATCCCAACAACCAGCATCCGAAAGGAACAACCGTGCAGAAGATGGAAGATAAAAACCATGACATTTTTACAACTGTTTAAAAAGAAAGAATATTCGCTAGCAAGCAAACTAATGTAATAGTTTTATCTTATTTCTGTTCTTTTAAAAGAAATAAGTCCCATTTAAGTTACTTGTTATTTAGAGACTCGGCATGTGAGTTACAACAAATAAGTTACACAGAACAAATACGTAATATAAGCATGGAAAAGCATGAAAGCATAGTAGTGAGGATTGTTTAGCCCGAACGTCGAACATAACGAGGAAATTACTTTGTGTGAAAAAGCAGCATGAAAAGTTTACATGTTTGTGTATTGGATTTGGTATTTAATGTATTTTATGAGATAGCAGTTAAAATATCATTAAAACATTTCAAAAGAAGTACTTATGAAGTTCCGTTGTTGTTTTTTCGTTGTTGTTTTTTCCGGTTTAGAAATTCTTGTCCGTAGTTTGGATTGTATGATTTAATGTTTCATTGATTTGAACTGATTAGTCAATGATATTGCTTCTCGATATACGGGCATTTTGATAGTTTTATTGAATGAAGCGGTGAGAATGCATATTTTCTTGTTCAGTCATCGTCAATTCACGAATTCATGAATAGGTCTGTCAAAGTATGAAAGCATTAAAAAAATAACTGTAAACGTTGCCTGAGAACGCATTGAATGTGAATTCCTTTTCAAGCGTTATGAATACGCTGTTTTGTTTATAAAAAAAAACATGTGCGTAAAACTTGACATAAACATGAGCCAATGTGAGTTAAACTACATAAGAGAGATAATTCAAATATGTTCTACATGACTATCCCATAGGAGTTTGGGATTCGCCGGCGTTTTTGCCGACACTGTGCAGCGACATTTCTATCATTATAGCACAGGGGCACTTATGAGGTGCCCAAGAACTGAACCCGGCCGGTCCATTATACTGACACGGCCGGTCCATTTTACTGTTCAGACAGCGCCTCAGACCACTAGACCAATGAGCTCAGAAGGCATAAGGGTTTTAGATTAATAATGTTTTGGCGATTTCTTTTTGGTGGGATATGTCCGCACATTATGACTTTAGAGAAACTTGTTTAAGAGAGCTCGTTGTGGAATCATTTAACTCAATTGTTATGGTTTAAATAAAAAAAATGCTATTGCTGTGGTAGCCTGGGTTATACAGTGTTTACGTCGTTTAGAATGGATTAATAATAATAGCCTTATAATGGGAAGCCCCGGGTTCTATCCTGGGCCGTGACATACCAAAGTCATTAAAATGGTAGTGGTAAAGCTCCCTTGCTAACGCTCAAGTAAATATAAGGGTAGTTCCACGACTGGTTCGCCCGGTGTCAGGATAATGTGACTGGGTGTGTTATCATGCCATGTGTTCATGGCATGCTATACACAGTGAAGGCAGCACAATATCTGCTTCAAGTGGACACCGTCTCCATATAACTGAAATACTGTTGGTGGGACGATAAACCCAATAAACAAACAAACAAAGCCTTATAACTCAGATGCCATGAACAGCATATTGTTAACAGATAACTAGGTCCCCTGAAGTTATGCATTTTTGTTTGTTGATGTTCATGTTTCTTATAAACTAATGGTTTACATTACTTGTCACAATAATCAGTTCTGTTTGTTTTTATTTTAGCTATGATTGACACACTTGAAGGACCTGTGCAACAATCTCCTTGCTGATAATAACTGGAGAGGCACCAAGGTAAGGGATGAAAATTTTTTTAAAAAAATCTATGGGGCTTAACTTTAGCCATCTCTTTATGATAAAGTGACCATTGTAAACAACATATCAAACTTATAAATGTAGGAGTATATCTGCTGTTGACAAGTTATTTACAAGTATAAAATAATCCATGTTGATTCATATTTATGCGATGAATAGATGCGTACTATGTCACTATATATAATGAAAATCGTTATAAAAATATCCTTACTTACGTATTTACTTATGTTTCTTATAAGTTATTGTTTGTTTCTGTCGTTTATCATCAGACATTAGACCAAAACTATACCATCGATCTCATTTCATACTACTAGATGCAGAGTCAAGATTGCAACTAGTAGGGGCGCCCGTGACCGAGCGGTTAGAGTCGCTGACTGGAAACTCCTCAGTCCCTCACCGTGTCGGTTCGAGTCCCGGTCATTTCGAGAACTTTCATGTGGGGAGGTATTCCAGCTTACCTGCGGTGCATCGGTTGTTCTACCCAGACGTAGGTCTGTGGTCTTACTCCGCCAATTATTAGCTGAAGTCGCCAACATTACAATAAGTGTGTAGGAACGATGTAACAAAAACAAACAAAGCAACTAGCATCCAAGTTTCTCTGTCAAACAAGTGTTGGGATGTCCTGTGCAGTTGGCACTGCACGGTAAAAGTGAGGATTTGACAGCTTGTTTTGTAAATTATATATGTAGGAAAGCACAATTTTATATTTTCATGTTGTAAATCTATAACCTCTTCAACAGACTATTTTATGACATTCATACCTTTTCCAATAATTGAAATATTATGAAATAAAAGTGTAAAAACGTAACACCTCAATGCTTGGGATCTAGTCCCATTCAAGGCAAGAACTGTCATATGTGGATGTGTTTCTGCTGCGGTTCTACTTAAGTACACTGGTAGTGCGATAGGTTGAACTTCAGATGTAGAAGGCCAGGGGTTCAATCCCAGTATTTTTCATACAAAAGTCATAAAAGTTGTAGTGATATAGCTATCTCGCTTATATAGGTAGTTTCACAACTAGTTGGTTTAATGATAATGTGACTGACTGGATTTGGTATCATGTCAGGTGTTCACAATATGCTGTCACAGTAAAGGCAACATTGAATTTGCCTCACTTTTGCAAGGTCTCGGGATAACTGAAATACTGTTGGTGGGGTGTTAAAACCAAACAAAAGCACTAAATGTACAGAGATGTTAATTAGAGTCTTCCTCCATAAAAAATGTACCATGAGAAGATAACTGTGTGACTGCTTTTTATTTATTATTACAAGCATAACGTGACAAGTAATTTGTCGTCTTTCCAGCCCACATGTTTAACATGAGTAAAGCGCATTATTGCACAAAATGAGTCTCAGAACTCTGATCAGCCACAGAGTATGCAGTGCCGGCGGAGGAGACAGAGGCAGCCAGTTAGGAATCTTTTCCATGTGAGAAATCATTCAGGAAGTGTCAGGCTTATGGAAGGTGCCAGTGGGGGTAGAGGATGTAAATGAATTCATTGATGAAGGAATACACATCGAATATATCTACGGTGATGATGACAATACCCTTATTTCACACCTCAAGAGTGGCTTGAAAAATAAAAATGACAAAAGGTTTTGACAAAAATCATGTGGTGAAAAACAAAGGGCAATGTCTTTATACTCATTGAAATGAGAAAGTTGTAAAGATGAGCAAAGCAGTCATTTTGAATATTGAAAAATATATTTCATGTTATAAGTTTAATTCTATATAAATTTTAATACAAGGACATTATTTAAAAATGATTATTGAATATTTTAAGAAAGTGTCTTAAGAACAGTTACAAATTTTCAAAATACAATTTTTATTACCTTACCTTGAAACAATATGTGAATATTTGCCTGTCTAAGTATTAACTTAGTATCAAATATGCTTTATATAAACCCAAAATGTATGCCCCAATCATGGAACATTGTTTCCGAGAGGCAAAACATGGCTTAATATATTAGAAGCTAGTAAATTCTGGAATGTTTGATAGTTTGTAATATGGATTGCCTTGCATACGTAAGCAAAGTTTTAATTTTAATAGTATTTGATATTTTCTTAAATCGCATATACTAATAAGTATTTATCGACAAATTATTTTATTTTTTCTTTAAAATAATACATATATATTTCACATACACAGGTTTTGTTGTTGTTTTTCTGCAAGACAAAACTCGAGATTTTGACTCAAACGAGTCTGCCTTATATAGGATCATAAAATGATCATAAAATCTTTTAAATTTTAATTAGATCCAGGGAAGTATAATGGTTATGAAAATAATTGACCTTCAGTCTGGCAGATATAAAATGAGTCATTATTATTATTATTATACTTTATAATAATAATACTATTATTACAATTATTATTATTATTATTATTATTATTATTATTATTATTATTATTATTATTATTATTATTATTATTATTATAATTATTATTATTATGTTTATTATGTTTATTAGTATCAAGCATTATTCAAAATGCTATATAAAACGTATACGTGCCGCTGAAAAAATCAAGTTTTATTCTATTGTCAGCATAGAAAGAAACCAACAATTTTTAAAAAAAAAAATGGAAAATGTGAGAAGGTTATACTGCTTTCTAACACATCAATTTATGTTATTGATATATTGTCTCTAGTAACAAAAAAGGCAAAAGTTGATATTTGTTTAAGAAGTTTAATAGTTGTGTATAAAGGATCCATATTGACCGAATTGTACAAATATTAGTAAATATAATAAAAATATATAGAAAATATTTACATACATAAAAATCACGTTTATTTACTTATCAAAACATTGTTGGCAATATAGTGACACCATGTATGATTAAAACTATATTTAAAACATCCACTAATCGAAACAGTAAATAGCCTTTTTCAGTTAAACAGATTTTGTTAATAACATAAAATATACTTATTTGCAGAAATATGATTTCTGGCATACCTAATTTTACTTTACATCTATCTCCTGGCCTGTCCTTATTAACAATGTGCATTTGACAAGTTTTTGGTGGCTTAATTTATCCAATTAAAACATTTCAAAGTGCCATTACGTAAGGAACGAAAATAAATTTTTTACATGTTAAATCAGGATTGAGTTATGCCTTTTTATATAACAAATACAAGGCTCGAAAACAACGATATATTGGCGGAGTTTTTTTCTTGCGTTTTAAACACGCTGAATTTACCACAAAAGCAACAATAACAATGTTACATATTAGCTTGGGCTTACCGCTATTACAACATGGCCACACTGTTAACTCTAAATTAGTAGGCGTTATCTTAATGGAAAACAGTCTCATTTATTTTTAGATATCTAGAGATAGAAAATACACAAATATAATACATATCGATCAAAATAAAAAGTACATAAGCATGTTTTTTGTTGTTTCTATACAGCCAATCGTGTCAGCTTGACGTCAATTTTTGTGTGTCAGGTCAATATCTATAAATACCGGTTTCCTACGTTTAATTGACTCACGCGTGACACACAGCTGACCAATGCGACAGCGCTAAGTTAAAAAAGCATTAATATATAGACATTTTAACAAAATGGAACTCTAATTGCGATATGATTAAATGAGTAATAAGCCAATTTTGATGTACAAGAAAAAGGTTATTACAAATTACTAAATTAATGAATAATATTTTTTCAATAAACATGCGTAACATATCAGCACATAACAATATAGTTGCTATGACTACACGGCTTATGTTAATTTGACACAAATATATACATGCAAAAAATGAAATAACATAGTGATAAACAGTATCATTTATTAACATAGAACATTATAATTGTGTATGCACATGTAAGATATAATTAATAAAAATAGCTTTTAAAATAAAATATCACTTTAATTAACTTGTTTTTATATTACAGTTGATGACTGTAGATGTGCAAACGCTAGTATTCTTTAAAACAATGCAAGGAACATAAAACATTCTAATTATTGACTCCGCGACAAGAAGACAAAAATATTTTTTTACAAACATTCAGGTCGTACCCGAATTAAAGTGATCTCAAAATTGTATTTATGGAGAAACACAAAAATAAAGCACATGCATTTTTACAGAAAATAAAATGATTGCATAATATCTTCCATGACATACGATAAAGAATGGCCAACTGTAAACACACTGATCAAGGAAGCGTAAATGAATGTCTACGGGTATTGTCAATAATAATTGTTTAATTGTTTAATGTCGGCTAACCGACTACAACATCGACATACATGGATACGTGTCTTATTAAATACGCACCCACTATCTGAAAAACACAATTCACTATCTGTAATTTTTATCTCTCTCTTGTCAGTACGGGTGGCTTTTGAACGGCATTGAGCACTTCAAATATAGGTCATGTTCCATCAAAGTGCTTCGATTACTATCTAATATGATAACAGTTTCTGATTAACTACTAAGGTCGAACTCGAGTAGCTCCGAACAGTCTCCTCCCATATATAGCTTGTGTGTGACCACATTGTAACACATGGAGACAGGTGACTTGACACCATTAGCTGAGGATAAAATTTGATCGGCAACTTGTCCACTGTTTGAAAGTCTGACCACCTTCTGTGAGCTTCTACCACAAACTAGAACATTTCCCTCATGGTCAATGGCTAATCCAGAGAGATCTAATAGTTGTTGTTTCTCTTTAGAACATCTGAAGACCTCCGTCCCTACCTTGTCAATACAGATAACACCATATATATTGTGGGCTATGTACACGTTTTTGTCACTAATGGCAAGGTCCGAGATAGGTTGCGACGATTTTCTGGTAGGAGATTTATAGATTGTTTTCTTTTGTGTTCTATTCTTATCATATGCATACACGTCAGTTCCATCAGTAGCAAACATCTCCCCTGAACTGTCAGTCACAGTACATTTAACGGCATGTCCGAACTCAATAATCCTTGAACATTGTAGCTTGCTGCTATGAGAAACAATCTGCACCATTGACGATCCAGTGCATGCTGCCACCTCATGCAGGCTGATATTTGTCATTTTTTCTGAATGTTGACTCATCTGGCAATAATCTATTACTGTACCGGTAGAGGGGTCCACCAGTATAAGCATTAGGTTGTTAGAATCTGCTAGCAGTATTCTACCGTCGGGAAGTAGACAGCATCCTGCGATATAGCACCGTCCAATCTTCGGCACAGCAGAAATATTGATTCTTCGCACAGGTATGGTCTTTTCCGCTTTTATGACTTGCATGAAAACGTTTTTCCTCGGGAGACAAGGTACAACGTTTCTCATCGGAAGAGGAGGCGCATTTCGCAATAGGGGTCTCGAAGGTAACGAAAAAACTTTTCCGCCAGAGGGAACGAGCTCATTCACTTCCGATTTTTCCACAACTAACGACGTAAACTCATTCAAACACCTCTCGATCTTTAGGTCAAGTCCAAAAACGACATTTTTATTCTTCATGATACATTGATTTTTCTGACAGAGGGTTTCAGTATTTGTACACAGTGCATGTCCTTTCTTTGCTAACACAAACAACTGGGCCTTGTTCTTTTCTGACTTGTGTATGCCTTCTACACATCTGGTGATATCTGCTTGGGTCACCTTACACAGGTCTTTTCTTTGATTGACTTCCTGCTCAAGTGCTACATACCGTTCTATGACACATTCTTCAGCCTTCTTTTGAAGCTTTTCGATCTTAGATACGAGTTTTTGCATGTATTGTTTTATGTCATGCAGAATATCTTTTTTCTTTAACAGTAATTCCCCTAAGTGGTTGTTAAATGACTCCAAGACAGTGTCAATATCCTTTAGTGCTAACATTAGGTTGGCAGAAACATCTTTAATCGTAGGGTCCGTATTCAAGATGTCACTTGACTCACTGATGTGTTCCAGCTCTTTGCAAGCCCTAAAAAGGATATGAAATATTATTATATTTTATAAGACATATTATACGCCATATACAATGTTCGACTTAAATGCTTTGAACTAGATCAATCTATTGAACCAATTACTTGCGTCTTTGTGTGGTCAAAAAATTTAAATCTAATTTCTGAACTGTTCTTTCTTAAATTGAATTACTATTCAAATTTCATTTCATTTTGAACTTGGTTACAAGAATTGTCTAGTAAAGAAACATTCAAATCGTCTTAAATACGACGTAAATACATACAAAGGAATAACGCATTGAATTTAGAGTATAAATGTCTTTCCTCTTTCCTAACCGATTTAATGCTGAGACGAGTTGACTGGGGTAATAAAGACCTGACTGCTAAAGATGTGCAGGAAAATGATAAAAAAAACTATAATAAATTTAAATTCAGTGATAAAAGTGATTATAAAATGTTGGGAATGCCTATATACGGATCAATATATTGTCACATTGAAATAAATATATTGTTGTCTGCATTTTCATTTGTCTGCATTTTCATTTTTCTTTTTTTAACTTATTTACAGTTGTTAATCTTAGGTAATGTGGATATAAAGCTGATATAAACTCAACTCGAAGTTAACATTATCATTGGTTCCAATTCGTTTTGAACAGACTAGGCAGGTTGGGGTCCAAGTTATCTATGGTTTGGAATTTTATCATTAAATTTGGTATAAATCAGATACATTATATGACATATATAATGACTTTATGTCTATAGTTTAAGCATTACTGCAAATGTGTCAATAAAACAATCATAAAAATTCCTTTAGAGGTTAGGAGACATAGATTTTAAATTATAGAAGAATTTAAATTACTTTACGTCGAATCCCGCAATGTTCCGATCAGTTTCGTACGCGTTCGTATTATCCCGTAATACTCAATTACCCTCGTCCGTGACCCTTAATTATTAAATAACAATGGCGGACGAAGGAAGCCCGAGCCGAAAGAGAGGAAGGCCAGCTTTGTCTTATTCGAAAGAAACAACAGATCAATAACTCGTAGGGTGGAACAGCACAAGTCTATAATTCACATCCGTTCCCAAAATACGGACGACTCCATTTACTTTCAGCCTGTAAAACGGAAATGCCCGAGGAAATCATCGGCTGTTATCGACTAAAATGATTACAGCGAAAGTAAAGTTTCAACTTATATATGTTAATAGCATATATTGTTTAGTGAGAAGAATAAACGTTATATTAACCCCGTTTTAAGCAGTAAAACATTCGTACCACAAGATCATATAGGCTCACACATAGTATTTGGAACCGGACCTGGTAGTGCAATCGGTAGAGCGTCGGCTCTAGGTACGGGAGGCCCCGGTTCGATCCCGGGCCGTGACATACCAAAGTCGTTAAAAAAGGTAGTGGTATAGCTCCCTTGCTAACGCTCAAGGAAATATAAGGGTTGTTCCACGACTGGTTGGCCCGGTGTCAGGATAATGTGACTAGGTGTGGTATCATGCCAGGTGTTCACGGCATGTTATACACAGTGAAGGCAGCACTATATCTGCTTCAAGTGGACACCGTCTCCAGATAACTGAAATACTGTTGGTGGGACGATAAACCCAATAAACAATAAACAACAACATAGTATTTGGCGACAGCAAAGGGGCAATTCCGACAAAATCTACATGTAAAGAGCCACATTCATTAGATCTGAAACAACAGCTATATGTCAACATACTTTTAATAAAAAAATACTGAACACACTGTGTTCGGCTGTTGCGTAATTGTACAGTTCGCATGTACGACTCTCCTTTTTAAGATAGCTCGTGAGCCCATAGCAACATGAAGTAAGGTTCTGGGACGGTGTAATATCGCAATGCGTCGTTACATGAATGCCGTTTTCGTTGTTACACATTGAACGTAATAAAACATACACCACTTGACATATACCCGCGGCCTAGTCACGCACTATTGATTTGAATACACACACAGATATTGGGGAAAACATTACAAGGCAAGCATTATCGATTAAAATTATACATATGTTTAGAAGCCAGTGAAGTAAATCAAAGCCATAAATTTAAATACACAATTTACCTGTGGTCCATTAATCCACACACACTACACGCTATTTGGTCGTGACCTGGACAGTAGAACTTGATAATTTCCCCTGGGTGTTTGTCACACTTCTCGGTGAGGAGAACTTCCTGCTTGTCCTCTCCGTGTCCTTCAACAACATCATGGTCATCGTGTAAATGATCGTGAATGGTTATACAGGTCACACAAAAGTTCTTCTTACAATCATAACAGTAATGTTTTGCTTCCCGATGTTTATCATTCTTCAAACATAGTGTACATTCAACGTCAAAATATTCGTCGCATAGACCCTCCGCCACACCTCCGGTCGCCATATTTTATGTCGCTATTACCACCCTGGTTATGGCTAAATCTTCACGTCAGACATCACGTGCCTTTCTGATAAGAAATTGTATAGGCTATTAGAATAGCGAGATTTTAAACGGGATTATAATAGTATGATTATTATAAATTGTATTGGAAGTTTGAGTCTTAAGATAGTGTGATAAACATTTGATTCTAAACATAAAAATAGTTTGATAATATGACATTAAAATTGTATGGAGCAGTTCTTTACATTGACACCGGTATCCATGTACGCAATCATGGTATCCGCTATGATCAAGTGTTTCCCGAAAGGGTAGTGGCTACTGTAGCGTTGCAAAACATAACCGGTGTGAGAAGTCGATGATCCTCGGGTAATTTGGTCCTGGGTACGATCCTTGGCGTGTATACACTGAGATCAAGTGACTAACTTCTCCTGATAATATTACTGTTAACACCTTTTGATAATATCAACATAAGCTGTCTCACATCAGGGGCGTAGCTAGTCATAATATCATGTGTACGCAGAGCCGCTTCGAGGGAAAAAATCAGGGAGGTATCCAGAAAATTTGGTGGGTGGCGGGTATGAATCAAGATCCATTCAACAGACGGAATTTACTTTAAAAGCTTAGTAATATAAATATTGAATTTCATATTGACATACTTTTATTATTTCCAATAGAGAAGCTTCTCAAACACAAGCGTCAATTTTCTGGTAATTACAATTTATCAATAGTTTGATCCTACCCTGTATACTTGTACAAGAATTCAATCACGTTTCACTTTTTCATGACGTATTTTTCTTATCCATCTTTAAGCAAAATTACATAATTTGGTAAAAACGAAGCCATTTTGAGATATCTCAACAGAAAAAAGGTAAAATAAAACGAATTGATATGAAGCATTAGGGAAGCATTAGGGAATTGATAATTTAGCCGCTATTTGTCTCACGAATTGATATCAGTAAGTCAGTCCCGTGACTAAACACAAATCGGTGCATATCACGAAGTAACCAGTACGTCATGCTAACAAAAAATATAAATATTTTGTCTTTAAATGAAATGCAGAAACCATTGTATATTCAACGAAAGATGAAAACATAAGTGGTAAACTACGAACTAAAATGTCGCAATTCTGTAAAAAAAACCGGCAATAATACTCCTAAGATGTGATCGTCCTGAAAAGTTTTGATTTGAAACATAAGCGTACAAACCTTGTCCGCATACCAGAAAAGTTATTAAATCCATTTAGCAACTTTGTACATTCTTTCAAGTCGCAAATAAGGGTGCTAGTTACTAGAAATATACACCTAACCCCTTTAAAGGTAACATTTTAATTAAAGATTTAATCTGTTTCTTTGTCTAGGTACAATGTGTACATGGCTGCGTATGCTGCGGACAAGCAGCTACGCGCCTACACATGTTTAC
Organism: Sinonovacula constricta; assembly: GCA_007844125.1. Lineage (NCBI taxonomy): Eukaryota > Metazoa > Mollusca > Bivalvia > Cardiida > Solecurtidae > Sinonovacula > Sinonovacula constricta. Next base: position 18,042,316 of record CM017563.1, read on the forward strand.
TGATAATGAACGACGGCTCGTTACTGCACTCTATTTATAGCACTCCTTTTATTGCAAGCGCACGAAAACATGTCAAAATTTGTTATTGCCCGATATGGTTGTATAGGGAAACATGGGTTATACAGTGTGGTGAAAATAAGGTACAAAACCACAGTCGATTTACTCCAAGGCTTGGATGGATTCAGAGGGGCTGGGCATGGGGATGCATCCCCCAACCAACCAGGCAAAATAGTAGAATTGTGAAAACACATACACGTAAACTTAACAAATACTAAGTGCATTTTGTCTTTTGACTGCGTAGGTCCCTTACTATACTTATACAGAGAGAGAGAGAGAGAGAGAGAGAGAGAGAGAGAGAGAGAGAGAGAGAGAGAGAGAGAGAGAGAGAGAGTACTTACTGCGATACTGCTATTTATAGAATCGTCTTTTTACTCCAGGGGAGGAGAACTGTACTGTTATTATCCTAAGCACGTTTTCTTCTCTTTCGCCTTATAAGTGCCCTTTGGCTCATAACTATGAAAGTAGAAGACACTGTTTTATGTTTTGTTTATTTGGTTTATCGTCCCACTACCAGTAGTTCAGTTATCTGGAGACGGTCGCTGTTTTATCATCATTTAATCAAGCGGAGAACATTATTTAAAGCTTGACAACATTGAACTTACACACAATTGTTTTTAAAAGTGTAATCATAAAATCTCGGTGATGCTATGGTAATGTATGACCCTACGCATTGAAACCTAGGAAAAACATGTTTGAAACAGTTAACAGTTTACAGAAACATGCTTCCACTATTGCCTTTAATGTTACCAAATAATACTTCTATAATTTGCTACGTTTTTATTCATTCTACCGAGTGAATACTACCTTCGCAGATCCTGCTATGCAATACGACTAGAACACAATTACTTGGTTGGAACTTTATCACTTTGTATATATTTGTGTAATTTACATTATGTAATACGTTTGAACGCCTTAAGCACGTGTTTCAATCATGTAAGCACTTGCCTTAATGTTGTTAGCACTCGTCTTTATCATGTAAGCGCGAGTCTCAATCATGTAAGTACTTCCCTTAATGATGTTAGCACTCGTCTTTATCATGTAAACACTCGTCTTTATCATGTAAGCACTCGCCTGTATTATGGTTTAAAATAAACAAAAAGGAAATATGACCCATGAGTATTGCAACTTATACCAAAATTTCAAAAGGCACGGGATAAAGTATTCACATGCAAGTCAAATGTTAAATAAGTTCAAATCTGTTATGAGACATTAAAAAAGTAACTAACCCAACAGTTGTCGACTTGAAACGGTCAGTCGCCAAAAGGGACCGATTGTGGTGCTTAAAGCTGTTTTACAGAGCTCTAATCTAGTACTTCCTGAGGGGTTTCTAAAATGCAATCAATGAAAAGAAAACAAATCTTTTTGAATCAAAAATGTCAAAGCGCTGACGTTTTCTAAGATGGGTTAGGAGGTGACCTAAAAGGAATTAAAAGAAAATAGTGACGTAATTGCAAAATTATGTCGACATGGTATTAAGGAGAGAAGTATTAATTTTGTTAGAAGAACAACACAAAGTTGTTGATTATAAATTAAATTTAAAAAAATCAATCACGAACAAATGAGCAGAGAAGTGTAAATGATTGCAGCATCCAGTTCATGTGTTGAAATTGAGGAACCAAAGTCCATTGTGCATCAAAGGAAAATATACGTAACATTCTGTGATGAGTCATTAGACAAACAGAGCAAACACAAAAGTTACCGCCTTGCAAAAGGTAATGACAGGGAGCTCAAAACACGTTACGGTAGTACTATATTTAAAATAAGAAAATAAATAGGTTCCTGAGAAGGGTAATCGATTTGAGCTCATTATGAATATAAACTTGTGAATTCTGTGAAAAAATAAGCAATGTGATGTGTTTAGGTGACTGTGTGTATGTATGAGTGTGTGTGTGTGTGTGTGTGTGTGTGTGTGTATGTGTGTGTGTGTGTGTGTGTGTGCGAGTGTGTGTGTGTGTGTGTGTGTGTGTGTGTGTGTCTGTGTGTGTGTGTGTGTGTGTGTGTGTGTGTGTGCGTGTGCGTGTGTGTGTGTGTGTTTGTGTGCGTGTGCGTGTGCGTATCTGTGTGTGTGTCAGCCTTTAATAACAAACATCAATTTTAATAAGAAGTGATACAGTTTCATACCCTATTAAAAGACGTTTGTTATAAAATGCAGAATTCTATACAAACATGTTGTGTAAGCAACAGACTTTAACATCAATACGACATTCCACGGTAGTATTCCTTACAAAACAAAAACTTAAACATGTTAACTGTCTAAAGACTTTAGAGACAATATCACTTTTGGTACTGATAGTTTCGTCTTAGTAACTACATTAGAATTTATGAGTGAGTTGCACCAATTTTGGAAGAAAGAACTAGAAAGAGAAAGGAGCATGAGAGATCGGAAGCCAAAAATGCCGTAACCACACCGTATTTTCTATCATTGAGGTTGACCTTATGAAGTACTGCTTATACAGCCAAAGACAATTATCCCTGTTCGCGCTGCAGTCATAGTAGGTGTATCATCCCAACAACCAGCATCCGAAAGGAACAACCGTGGAGAAGATGGAAGATAAAAACCATGACATTTTTACAACTGTTTAAAAAGAAAGAATATTCGCTAGCAAGCAAACTAATGTAATAGTTTTATCTTATTTCTGTTCTTTTAAAAGAAATAAGTACCATTTAAGTTACTTGTTATTTAGAGACTCGGCATGTGAGTTACAACAAATAAGTTACACAGAACAAATACGTAATATAAGCATGGAAAAGCATGAAAGCATAGTAGTGAGGATTGTTTAGCCCGAACGTCGAACATAACGAGGAAATTACTTTGTGTGAAAAAGCAGCATGAAAAGTTTACATGTTTGTGTATTGGATTTGGTATTTAATGTATTTTATGAGATAGCAGTTAAAATATCATTAAAACATTTCAAAAGAAGTACTTATGAAGTTCCGTTGTTGTTTTTCGTTGTTGTTTTTTCCGGTTTAGAAATTTTTGTCCGTAGTTTGGATTGTATGACTTAATGTTTCATTGATTTAAACTGATTAGTCAATGATGTTGCTTATCGATATACGGGCATTTTGATAGTTTTATTGAATGAAGCGGTTAGAATGCATATTTTCTTGTTCAGTCATCGTCAATTCACGAATGAATAGGGCAGTGTCAAAGTATGAAAGCAAAAAAAAACAACTGTAAACGTTGCCTGAGAACGCATAAAATGTGAATTCCTTTTCAAGCGTTATGAACACGTTGTTTTGTTTATAAAAACATGTGCGTAAAACTTGAGATAAACATGAGCCAATGTGAGTTAAACTACATAAGGGAGATAATTCAAATATGTTCTACATGACTATCCCATAGGAGTTTGGGATTCGCCGGCGTTTTTGCCGATACTGTGCAGCGACATTTCTATCATTATAGCACAGGGGCACTTATGAGGTGCCCAAGAACTGAACCCGGCCGGTCCATTATACTGACACGGCCGGTCCATTTTATTGTTCAGACAGCGCCTCAGACCACTAGACCGATGAGCTTAGAAGGTATAAGGGTTTTAGATTAATAATGTTTTGGCGATTTCTTTTTGGTGGGATATTGTCCGCACATCATGACTTTAGAGAAACTTGTTTAAGAGAGTGCGTTCTGGAATCATTTATTTCAATTGTTATGGTTTAAATAAAAAAATGTAATTGCTGTGGTAGCCTGGGTTATACAGTGTTAACGTCGTTTAGAATGGATTAATAATAATAGCCTTATAACGGGAGGTCCCGGGTTCTATCCTGGGCCGTGACATACCAAAGTCATTAAAATGGTAGTGGTAAAGCTCCCTTGCTAACGCTCAAGTAAATATAAGGGTAGTTCCACGACTGGTTCGCCCGGTGTCAGGATAATGTGACTGGGTGTGTTATCATGCCATGTGTTCATGGCATGCTATACACAGTGAAGGCAGCACAATATCTGCTTCAAGTGGACACCGTCTCCGTATAACTGAAATACTGTTGCTGGGACGATAAACCCAATAAACAAACAAAGCCTTATAACTCAGATGTCATGAACAGCATATTGTTAACAGATAACTGAGTCCCCTGAAGTTATGCATTTTTGTTTGTTGATGTTCATGTTTCTTATAAACTAATGGTTTACATTACTTGTCACAATAATCACTTCTGTTTGTTTTTATTTTAGCTATGATTGACACACTTGAAGGACCTGTGCAACAATCTCCTTGCTGATAATAACTGGAGAGGTATGGGATGAAATTTTTTTTTAAAAAAATCTATGGGGCTTAACTTTAGCCATCTCTTTATGATAAAGTGACCATTGTAAACAACATATCAAACTTATAAATGTAGGAGTATATCTGCTGTTGACAAGTTATTTACAAGTATAAAATAATCCATGTTGATTCATATTTATGCGATGAATAGATGCGTACTATGTCACTATATATAATGAAAATCATTATAAAATATCCTTACTTACGTATTTACTTATGTTTCTTATAAGTTATTGTTTGTTTCTGTCGTTTATCATCAGACATTAGACCAAAACTTTACCATCGACCTCATTACATACTACTAGATGCAGAGTCAAGATTGCAACTAGTAGGGGCGCCCGTGGCCGAGCGGTTAGAGTCGCTGACTGGAAACTCCTCAGTCCCTCACCGTGTGGGTTCGAGTCCTGGTCATGTCGAGAACTTTCATGTGGGGAGGTATTCCAGCTTACCTGCGGTGCATCGGTTGTTCTACCCAGACGTAGGTCTGTGGTCTTACTCCGCCAGTTATTAGCTAGAAGTCGCCAACATTACAATAAGTGTATTGAAACGATGTAACAAAAACAAACAAAGCAACTAGCATCCAAGTTTCTCTGTCAAACAAGTGTTTGTCCTGTGCAGTTGGCACTGCACGGTAAAAGTGAGGATTTGACAGCTTGTTTTGTAAATTATATATGTAGGAAAGCACAATTTTATATTTTCATGTTGTAAGTCTATAACCTCTTCAACAGACTATTTTATGACATTCATACCATTTTCCAATAATTTAAATATTATGAAATAAAAGTGTAAAAATGTAACACCTCAATGCTTGGGATCTAGTCCCATTCAAGGCAAGAACTGTCATATGTGGATGTGTTTCTGCTGCGGTTCTACTTAAGTACCCTGGTAGTGCGATAGGTTGAACATCAACTTGAGATGTAGAAGGCCAGGGGTTCAATCCCAGTATTTTTCATACAAAAGTCATAAAAATGGTAGTGATATAGCTATCTCGCTTACTCTATGCTTATATAGGTAGTTTCACAACTAGTTGGTTTAATGATAATGTGACTGACTGGATTTGGTATCATGTCAGGTGTTCACAATATGCTGTCACAATAAAGGCAACACTGAATTTTTCCTCACTTTTGCAAGGTCTCGGGATAATTGAAATACTGTTGGTGGGGTGTTAAAACCAAACAAAAGCACTTAATGTACAGAGATATTAATTAGAGTCTTCCTAAATCAAAAATGTGCCATGAGAAGATAACTGTGTGACTGCATTTTATTTATTATTACAAGCATAACGTGACAAGTAATTTGTCGTCTTTCCAGCCCACATGTTTAATATAAGTAAAGCACATAATTGCACAAAATGAGTCTCAAAACCCTGATCAGCCACAGAGTATGCAGTGACGGCGAAGGAGACAGAGGCAGCCAGTTAGGAATCTTTTCCATGTGAGAAATCATTCAGGAAGTGTCAGGCTTATGGAAAGTGCCAGTGGGGGTAGAGGATGTAAATGATTCCAGTGATGAAGGAATACACATCGAATATATCCAAGGTGATATTGACAATACCCTTTTTTCACACCTCAATAGTGGCTTGAAAATAAAAATGACAAAAGATTTTGACAAAAATCAAGTGGTGAAAAAAATAGGGCAAAGTTTTTATACTCATTGAAATGAAAAAGTTGTGAAGTTGAGCAAAGCAGTCATTTTGCATATTGAAAAATATAGTTCATGTTATAACTTTAATTCTATATAAAGTTTAATACAAGGACAGTATTTAAGAATGATTATTTGGATTTTTATTCATAAAATCAGTTTAAAAAACAACAACATTTTTTTCAATATTTTGCCTGAAAACAGTATCTGATTTTTGTCTGTCTAAGTATTGCCTTAGTATCAAAGATATTTTATATAAACGCAAAATGTATGCCCCAGTCATGGAACATTGTTTTTGAAGGACAAAATATGGCTTTATATCTTAAAGGTTGTACATTTTTGGATTTTTATAGTGTAATATGGAATGCCTTGCAAACACAAGCAAGGTATTGATTTTATTAGTATTTGGTATTTCCTTAAATGGCATATATTAATGAGTATTTATTGACAAAGTACTTTTTTTCTTAATATAAATAAATATGTATTTTACATACTATAGGTTTTGTTGTTTTTTCTTCTGCAAGTCAAAACTCGAGATTTTTCTTCAAACGAGTATGTCTTATATGTGATCATAAAAACGTTTAAATATAAATTTGATCCAGGGTAAAGGTCCTGCGAAACTCCATCGTTTATAATAGTTTTGAAAATTGACCATTACAGTACGGCTAGATAAGGTCTGGTAGATATAGTGATATGATGATGATGATGATGATGATGATGATGATGATGATGATGATGATGATAATAATAATATTATGTTATTGGTATACTTACTCTAGTAACACAAAAGCAATGTTGATATTTGTCTAAGAGGTTTAATAGTTGTGTTTAAAGGATCCATATTGACCGAATTGTACAAATATAAGTAAATATAATACAAATATATAGAAAATAGTTACATACACAAAAATCCCGTTTATTTACATATCCAAAAAATTGTTGGAAATATAGTGACACCATGCACGTTTAAAAACTATATTTTAAATATCCACTTATCGAAACAGTAAATATCCTTGTTCAGTTAAAACTGATTTTATTAATAACACAAATTATATTTATTTGCAGAAAATGATTTATGGCATAATCAATTTAACATGTACCTCCTGGCCTGTCTTTATTAACAATGTGAATTTGACAAGTGGTCGGTGGCTTAACTCATTGATGGAGTATTTTCTTGCTTTTTAAATACGCTGAATTTACCAGGAAGCATCAATAGCAATGTAACCATATTAGCATGGGCTTACCGCCATTACAATTTCCAACAATGTGTGTGTGTCAAGTCAGTATAAATGAATATCGGATTCCTATGTTATATTGACTCACGCGTGACACACAGCTGACCCATGCGACAGCGCTTAATTCAAAAAGGATGTAATATATGGACATTTTTAACAAAATGGAATTCGACTTATGATTAAATGAGTAACAAGCTAATTAGGATGTACAAGTAAAACAATTTTACAAACTACTTAGTTAACTAAAATATTTTTAATAGGTAAATAAGAAAAGGTCCTATCAAAATTTTCACAGATATTTAAATTTTATCTACCTGCAGACCAAGGCAGACAAGGTAAATGTAAATGTGACAAAAAACACAGAGACGAGACATAACACACAAAAAGAAAAACCATCAGTTACCGCCTTGGAACGGTCAGTCGGCAAAATGGCCAACTGGGGTGCTTAAACCTGGTTTGTGGAGCGCTCCAACCTCGCACTTCCTGACGGTTTTTCTATCAAACAAACAGTGTAAATAAAAGTATCCCGTCAAAGTGACACAACTAACAATAAGCACCTGCATCGGGAGTTAAAACAGATATAATGAACATATGTACAGTATTTACAGTAGATAAAAGCCTCGGCAACCAAAAAATTCCAAATGAGAGAGTAGTTTAAAATAAAATAAAGCAGTACAAGCGCTGATATATTATAAGAACCATATAACGACGTCATAAATGCCATGACGTCATATGCCAAAAGTGTCAAAAGTGAAATGTAAACAATATGGAAGAAACAATAGAATTTTAGAAAATCAACACAATAAAACGTAGTATTGTTTAGAGATAATCGTTTAAAAAACATATTATAAATGCCGAGGATTTATCCGCAGTTGACATATTATATATGATAAAGATTAAAAAAAAAAAAAAAAAAAAAAAAAAAAAAATCCCGATGTTATACCTACTGTGCAATCTCACGTAAAGGGTATGGAGACTGCTCAAGTTGCCCCACCTATATAGGGCACGACTGGAGAGATGAAGAGACAAGAAATCCAACAGTGACTGTCCAATTATGGCTTTAAGTCACTGTTTTCATATAGTCTCAACGACCTGTCCGGTCATCGTGTAATTTAAAAGCAATGCAAGTTCTTGACTGTAAAAGGGTCAATTGCAAGCAATGCAGTACATCGAAGTATTCCCGGGTTGTAACCGTCTGCAATACATTTTCTGATAAGTTTTGTAAAGTGGTCAGAAAAGTTATTGAGACCCTTGATCTTCTTTAACTTGTATAAAACATTTCCATAAAATGCAGGATGGCTTATGCCTTTCTGCATAAGTGTTTTCATACTGCTATTATACTTAGAAGCAATAAAATCATTGCGGTGAAAGAATTTTGAAAACGCCTTTCTTAATTTATGAAAACGAAAGCCTTGCTGTAACAGTTTAGAAGAAATAAACAGGTTTCTAGCATTGAAATCTTCTACTTTAGTACAAACTCGTGCAAACCTTGTAAGTTGTGATATGTAAATACCATAGGAGGTAGCACGAGGTGAATCACCATCAAGGTATGGATAATTCACAATACTAAAGTTGAAATCATCTCTCTTGTCATAGATTTTAGTAGAGACGTTGTCATTGGAAATATTGATCTCAATGTCCAGAAACGCCGCATTCAAACGTCAGTTATTTGCTTTATTAAGGGTAAGTTCTGGAGGGTAAATCAGATGGATCATTTGAGAAAAGAAAGGATTATCTATAGTTAGAATATCGTCAAGATAGCGTGACGTTAAATTGAAAGCCTCTATAATGTGGCTTTGGTTTAAATTAACATGCGTCAACATATCAGTACATAAGAATATGGTTGCTATAACACCACGGCTAATATTAACATTACTAATTTGAAACAAATATATACATGCAAAAATGAAATAATATAGTGATAAACAGTATAACTTATTTACATAGAACATTATCATTTTGTATGCAGCTATAATATATGATTAATAATAAAGTTTTTATAATAAAATCTCACTTTAATTTATTTGTTTTTATATTACGATTGTTAACTGTAGATGTGCAAACGCAAGTATTCTTTAAAACAATGCAAGGAACATATAACATTCTAATTATTGACTCCACGACAAGAAGACATAATAATTCTTTTACTAAGGCTCAGTTCGTACCAGAATAACATGATTACGTAATACCTTCCATTACATACGATAGAGAATGGACAAGTGTAAACACATTGACCAAGGAAGCGTAAATAAACGTCTACGGGTATTGTCAATAATTAAATGTTTAATTGCTTTATGTCGGCTAGCCGGCTAAAACATCGACATACATGTATATGTGTCTTATTCCATAAGCGCAGTCCCTATATGAAAGACACTGTTTCACTGTTTGTAATATTTTATCACTCATTTCAGCACGGACGGCTTTCGTACGGCATTGAGCACTTCAAATACGGGTCATGTTCCATCAAAGTCCTTCGATAACAATCCAATATGATAACAGCTTTTGGTTAACTACTTAGGTCGAACTCGAGTAGCTCCGAACAGTCTCCTCCCATATATAGCTTGTGTGTGACCACATTGTAACACATCGAGACAGGTAACTTGACACCATCACCTGAGGATAAAATTTGATCGGCAACTTGTCCATTATTTGAAAGTTTGACCACCTTCTGTGAGCTGCTTCCACAAACTAGAACATTTCCCTCATGGTCAATGGCTAATCCAGAGAGATCTAATAGTAGTTGTTTCTCTTTAGAACATCTGAAGACCTCCGCCCCTACCTTGTCAATACAGATAACACCATGTTTATTGTGGGCTATGTACACGTTTTTGTCACTAATGGCAAGGTCCTTGATAGGTTGCAACGATTTCCTGCTAAGAGACTGATAGAGTGTTTTCTTGTGTGTTCTATCCTGATCATATGAATACACGTCAGCTCCATCAGTAACAAACATCTCCCCCGAACTGTCAGCCACAATGCATTTAACGGCATGTCCGAACTCAATAATCCTTGAACATTGTAGCATGCAGCTATGAGAGACAATCTGCACCGTTGAAGATCCGGAGCATGCTGCCACCTCATGCAGGCTGATATGTGTTAGTTTTTCTGTATGTTTATCCATCTTGCAATAATCTATTACTGTACCGGTAGCGGGGTCCACCAGTATAAGCATTATATTGTTAGAATCTGCAAACAGTATTCTACCGTCAGGAAGTAGACAGCATCCTGCGATATAGCACCGTCCAAAGTTCGGCACAACAGAAACATTGATCCTTCGCACAGGTAGGGTCTTTCTCGCTTTTTTGACTTGCACAAAAACGTTTTTCATTAGGGAAGGAGGTACGCCGCTTCTCACCGGAAGAGGAGGCGCATTTCGCAATCGGGCTTTCAAAAGATTTTTTTTGAAAGAGAGAATAGGCTCTTTTTCCACAATTAACGACTTTGTGTTCAAACACCTTTTGATCTTTAGGTTAAGTTCAAAAACGACATTCTGATTCCTCATGCTACGATGATTTTCCTGAAGGAGGATTGTAGTATATTTACACAGTGCTTGTCCTTTCTTTGCTACTACAAACAATTTGATTTTCTGCTTTTCTGACTTGTGTATGCCTTCTACACATCTGGTGATATCTGTTTGGGTCACCTTACACAGGTCTTTTCTTTCATTGAGTTCCTGTTCAAGTTCTACATACCGTGCTATGACACATTCTTCCGCCTTCTTGTGAAGCTCTTCAATCTTAGATACGAGTTGTTTCGTGTATTGTTTTATGTCTTGTAGAATAGCTTGTTTCTTTATTAGTAATTCCTCCAAGTGGTTATCAAATGAAACCAAGACAGTGTCAATATTCTTAAGTGCTGACATTAGGTTAGCAGAAACATCTTTAATCGTAGGGTCCTTATTCAAGATGTCATTTGACTCACTGATGTGTTCCAGCTTTTCGCAAGCCCTGAAAAGGACGTGAGATATTATAATATTTGAAATTTTATATGACATCTTGTGCGCCATGTACAATGCTCGACTTACATCTGCCTTTATCACTTCAATTGTTTTGAACTAGCTTAATTTACTGAACCAATTACTATGTGTTTTATGTGGCCAACCAATTAAAATCTAATTTCTGAACTGTTCTTTCTTTAATTGAATTACTATTCAAATTTCAAGTCATTTTTAATTTGGTTACAAGAATTGTGTAGAAAAGAATAAATATTTTTTTTTAATTCGACGTAAGTACATAAAAAGAAAAATGCATTTAATTTGAGAGTGCATTGTCTTATTTACTGTTAACAAGCAACCGATTTAATGCTGAACCGAGTTAAATGGGGTAATACAGACTGACTGCTTAAAAATTGCAGGTAAATGATTAAAACACAAGTTCTACAATAAATTTAAATTAAGTGATAAAAGTGATAAAGGTGTGCATGTCTTATTATGGATCAATAGATTGTTACATAGTAGTCATAAATACATTATCTTAAGTGTTTAACATTTTTTTCAAATGTGTCAATGAATTTTATAAAATCCTTTAGCGCTGGGGAGTCATAAAAGATGTTAAATCATAAAAGTATTATAATTACTTCCGTCGAATCCCGAAATGTTCCAATCAGTTACATGCGAGTTCGTATGATCCCGTTACCCGCATTTATCTTAGTCCGTGACACTTAATTAGTAAATAACAATGGCGGACGAAGGAAGTCCGACTCGAAAGAGAGGAAGGCAAGCTTTGTCTTATTCAAAAGACAATGCAGATCATTAACTCGTAGGGTGGAACAGCACAAAACTAGAATTCATCAGGTCGGAAAAATCACGGACGACTCCATTTACTTTCGGAGTGTTTAACGGAAATGCCCGAGGTAAATATCGGCTGTGATCGACTATAGGGATTTAAGCGAAAGTAAAGTTTTAATTAATATATGTTAATATCATAAATTGGTTAGGGAGAAGAATAAACGTCATATTTTACCCCGTTTTGAGCAGCAGTTAAATATTCGTACAACAAGATCATATAGGCTAACACATAGTATTTGGCGACAGCAAAAGGTCAATTCAGAAAAAAAATCTGCATGTAAATAGCCACATTTATGGGATCTAAATCAATAGCAATATGTCAATAAGGTTGTCGATAGACTATATTGACCAAAATATTTTTAATCAAAAGAAATTGAAACTAAACGCACTGTGTCTGGATGTTGTGTAATTGTACAGTTCGCATGTACGACTATCCCTTTTAAGATAGCTCGTGAGCCTACAGCAACAGGAAATAAGGACTTGGGACGGTGTATTATCGCAATGCTAATAACGTGATACAAAAATACAGCAACGGCTTTTCACTTTCAAAAGCTTAATTAATTATAAGCGTCGTTACATCTATGTCGTTTTCTTGTTACACATTTAATGTAATAAAACACACACTACGTGACTTTAACCAGCGGACTAGTCACACTCTGTTGATTTGTATGCACACCCTTAAGGTAAATATTGAGGACAACATTACAATGCAAGCATTGTTGATTAAAGTAATACATCTGTTTAGAAGCCAGTAAAGTAAATCAAACCCATCAATTAAAGTACACAATTTACCTGTGGTCCATTAATCCACACACACAACACGCTATTTCGTCGTGACCTGGACAGTAGAACTTTATAATTTCCCCTGGGTGTTTGTCACACTTCTCGGTGAGGAGAACGTTCTGCTTGTCCTCTTCGTGTCCTTCAATAACATTATGGTCATCGTGTAAATGATCGTGGATGGTGATGCAGGTCACACAAAAGTCTTTCTTGCAATCGAAACAGTAATGTTTTGCTTTTTGATGTTTATCATCCTTCAAACAAAGTGTACATTCAACGTCCAAATATTCGTCGCATAGACTTTCCGCTGCACCTCCTGTCGCCATATTTGTATGTCGCCACTGCTACCCTGGATATGGAAATATAATCACGTCATACGTCACGTGACATTCTAATAATTAACTATGATAACGGACTGAACGAACGAGATTTTACACGGAATTCTGATAGTTTGGTAGATTTGGTTCGGAGTATAGTGCGACGCAAGTTCGATTTTAAAATCAAAATGGTTCGGTAATGTAACATTCTAATTGTATGGAACATTTTTACTTTGGCACTGGTATAGATGTACACAATCATGATATGGGATATTGTTATGTTTTTTTTTCTCGAAACGGTGGTGGCTTATGTAGCGTTGCAAAATGTAAGCGGTATGAGGAGGAGCTCCTCGGGTAATTCCGTCATCGGTACGATCATTTGATATTGCCATCTCGGCTCATCTGACTGAAAATTGACAATAGTACAGTGTACACCTTTTGATAGTATCAACATAAGCTATTGCAGAATGAACCATGACCAGGTAATGCACTCTATTTATAGAATGCGCCTAAAACATGCCAGCAAGTGTAATTGCCTAATATGGATAAATTGGAACACCATGCCGATTTACTTCAAGGTTGATATTTATAGAATTGCGTTGTTTCCTTCAGGGGAGGAAAAACGTACTGTGTTATTGCCCTTAGCACATTCGTTTCTCTTTCGTCTGTTTTGATCAAACTATGAAAGTTGAAGGTGCCGTTCTCTCATTAGTTACTCCAGAAGAGAACCTGATTTATATCGTGACAACTTGCACAAAATAGTTTTCTACACTATAATCACGAAATCTCGGAGATGTTATGGTCTGTAGTCACGGAAACCTAAGAAACACATGTTAATTAACAAGGTTTTAAATCGTTTACGGAAACATGCTTCTATGCATTATTGCCAACTTAAGGATACCAAATTAAATGAAAAAACATTTTATACGTTTTGAGTATGCTCCCGAACAAAAAATACCTTTTCTAATTCGGCTATGCAATATGATTTCTTGGACTGGTACTTAATCACTTTATATATATTTGAGCATTTTTACATTATAAAATATAATTCGACACGTTAAGAGCCTATCTTATTATGTAAGCACTCGCCTGTATTATAGTTTTTAAATGTACAATAAGTAAATATGATTAATTAGTCCTATGAGCATTGCAACATATACCAACATTTGAAAAGACACAAGACTAATGTAAAAGTAAGAACAAATCTGAGTCAGTAAACAAAAATAGCAAACCTAGCAAGTACCGCCTTGGAAAGGTCAGTCGGCAAAAGGGTGCTTTAACCGGTTTTATTGAGCCCTAATCTCTAACTTCTTGCTGGGTGTCTAAAATGAAGGCACAGAAATGAAAAAATGCATGAAATATGTCCAAATTGGTAAGCTCAAACCACCTTAAGGTAGTACGATATTTAAAAGAAGAAAATAAATAAACTTTGCTCTTGACAGGGATTGTCGAAATGAACACATTGTGAATGTAATATAGTGTGTCAGTGAAAACATAAGCAACGTGATATGTTTATATGTTTAAATGACTGTGTGTGTCAGTCGTTATTAACAAAAGTCAAGTTGAATAGGAAATGATGAAGTTTCTTAAACTATTGTGTTTGTTATAATATGCAGACTTTGTTAAAGCAACGTGATTAAGGCATGTTACAGAAGTATGCATTACTTAAAAAAAACATTAAACATGTTTACCGAAAATAAGAGACAGTTTCACTTTTGGTACTGGTAGTTTCGTCATAGCAACGACAATAGCAGTTATCGGTGAGTTCCACCAATTTTGGAAGGAAGACCTAGGAAGAGAAAGGAGCATGAGAGATCGGAAGCCAAAAATGCCGTAACCACACCGTATTTTCTATCATTGAGTTTGACCCTATACAAATTCAGAAGCACTGCATATACAGCTGAAGACAATTGTCAGTGTTCGGGTGCAATCGTAGGAGTATTATCTCCACAACCAGATCCCAATAACCAAGGGGAAGATGAAGGATAAAAACAATGACTATGAAAGAATATTCGCCAGAGAGCAAGCTAATGTAATAGTTTTATCTTATTTTTGTTTGTATCTTATTTTTGTTCGTTTAAAAGAATTGTTCGTTTAAAAGAAATAATAAGTTGGAAGGAAGAATTAAGAAGATTGGTGCTTGAAAGAAAAGAAGTCACACATGCAGTAACCAAACCGTATTTTCTATCATTTAAGTTGACCTTATGAAAATTTAGAATTACTGTAAATACAACCAAAGACAATTATCCATGAGTATCCTCTCCACATCCAGCGTCCGAAAGAAACAACCGCGGAGAAGATGGAAGATAAAACGATGACTCTTTTACGACTGTTAACAAGAGAGAATATTCGCTAGCGAACATGCTAAGGTAATAGTGTTATCGTATTTCTGTAAGTTTAAACGAAATAATATCCATTTAAGTTGCTTGTTATTACGAAGCTCGTATGTGAGTTACGACAAATGAGTCACACAGAACAAATGAATAATACTACAAACAAACAAATAAAAGGTTAGCTCAGCAATTCGATTTCATGCAAGGTTGCAGGTGTAACGTGCCGAGCGGGGCACGAGTTGCTGGGCGCACACACACAGACGGTTTCAATACGACCTAACTTAACTATACAAATAAGACTGTATGCATAAACTATATTACACGGTCTGCCTGATCTTAAGCGAACCTATGTGCGCCCGAGCCCTACGAAGTAACCGACAATACAGAATGGAGGGAGCCGACACACACTACACCAAGCCTACTCAGCTAACAGAATCCTACCTAGCACACTAACGCAACACATACAATCAAAAAACATACAATGCCAGGCACGCACGCTCCTAGTGCAGGATTAAGCGCGGTCTCCCTTCTCGGGGCTTGTACGGCGCGCCTTCGCGAACGATCCCACTGTCGTTGCCCACTCGAAGCCTGACCGGCTTGCACCCACAAGCTAAGAGCACCAGCCCTCTTTAGCTACCGGATTAAGGGGTCGCTTAAGCGGCACATTTCATAAAATTTTAATTTTCAAAGTTCATTATTTTTCATATAAATATTCATGCCATACATCAAAACCAATGTTATAACATATTATATCATAATTTATTAAGATTACTTCACAAAAAAGTGAAATTTGATGAATATTGATAAAACTACCATTTTTTTGTTATGAGCAGTTTAGCCCAGGAAATATGTTTATAGACACAATTTTATTGTAACATAAGTTTGTTCAAACAATTTTCAACGTAGAAGCTCACTTAATTTTCATAGTGAGTGTTTAGAACATGCATAAAAACACACTTTAAAAATCAAGTAAAAACACATGTACTTTCTATTTCAAAGAGGGACTACTTTTTTGACATTGAAAACTATGGTGATAGATTTATCAAACACAGTTAAGGTAATCAAAATTTTAAGCTCCATACTACCTCCATTAGGGTGTATTTAATAATTCTGCTAAATGTTGTTTTATATAAGCTTTGCTGTGAAGATGAACTTTTGCCCCCACAAAATGACTGAAAAAAAAATTTCTAAGAAAAGAAAACGTATTTCTAGGTAATTTTTCACGTTTATATTTTGCCATTCTGTTCTTATAGAATGTATACATAATTTTGGAAAGTTTTAGAAGAGTCGGACAAAAGACTTCATAGTTATGAGCATTCAAAATTTGGGGCATTTTATCATTTCACCGCTTTCACGACCCGTTAAGCGCGGCCTTCCGACTCTGGGGCTTGGCTTGTAGGCGTGCCTTCGCGAACGATCCCACTGCCAAAGCCCACTGGAAGCTTGACCGGCTTGCACCTGTAACCTCAAAAGGCCAGATAACAGAAGCCTGGATCTCGGACCGCTTATAACTAACCAAGCGATGGTCAGCAAGCAAAATATGAGAGTTTCCTCTCGCATCTCTCGACTTGAAAAAGCTGCAGTCATATATACAGATTTAGTTTTACGTTCCGACAGGTAGATTGTACTATCTTGAACATTGGACAATTATTAAAGGGGAGTAATTCTATATCTCGGGCGGTACATAAGGGAAGTAATTACCTGACTCGGGCGAACTCGTTACTTGCATCGTTTAATTTGCACTACATTACCCACGCCTCCGACTAGGCATGAGTCCCTCATGCGTCAATTTACAAAACATTTTGTGAAGGACACATTGAACAACTAAAACTTTAATAAACAACGTAACATAAGAAAGAAACACTCCAGTAACTAGAACATTAATAAAACGTAACAGCGAACAAGTGATATTAAACACATGAGAACTGTCTTATCAAACTTATCAAACTCTATGGCAAAGTCTTCCCTTGGTAAGGAAGTCCGACTCTCACAGTCTACCCTTTGTATGGAAATACGACTCTCAAGCTTCCACCCGTAACTTCCAGAACAACATCTTCCAACCTAATAAATCCGACCCCTCGAACAATCTCTCCAAGTCTTAAACTTGTAGAGCCGGTAACTCGTTGTGCACGTGTTTCTTGGCCGTACACCTCTTTGCCTCCGTCCTTTATGGACAAACGCCCGATCCTCAGATCATCGCTGCGTTCAAAACGGAACCTCTGCCTTGCAAGTAACACCCAGCACGCTTGACCGGGAAATATACCAGAACCTTGTCTCCCACCTCAAACGTTTCGAACGAGACTTTAGCGTCGTGGTATAACTTCTGTCGCTTCATAGAAGCCTCCGTGTTCCTACGAACTACCCTGTGTGCTGATTCAAGCTTGTCTTGAATCTCCCAAACCCATTCATTGACTGGGATTTGTTTGAATTTGGTGGGCATCTCATACATGAGATCCAGAGGGGTACTAGCTTCTCTTCCCAGCATCAACTGATTCGGGGAGAACCCAGTTGTCTCATTCTCGGTTGAACGATAAGCCATCAGCACATATTGCAAGTGCTCATCCCAGTCTTTGTGATGTTCATCTACATACGCACTGAGCATGGTAGTTAACGTCCTGTTAAACCTTTCAACCATCCCGTCCGACTGGGGATGATACGGGGTTGTTCTTGTCTTCTTGATTTGTAGAAGCGAACACATTTCTGAGAAAAGGGCGCTTTCAAACTGTCGCCCTTGATCTGAATGTATCACTCGAGGCACTCCAAATCGAGTGACCACCTGTTCCAGGAGAATGGAAGCAACAGTCTTGGTTTCCATGTTTGGCATCGGATGACACTCCATCCACTTCGTGAAGTAATCGCCAATAACAAGTATGTACTTGTTTCCCCGCTCAGTCATTGGAAGCTCCCCAAGAATATCCACTGCTATCCGTTCCATTGGAAACCCGCTTCTTGTGATCCCCATCGGAGCACGTTTCGACTTTGTAGGGTCCTTCCTTTTTACACAGGCCTCGCATCCATTCACATACGTTCTGACATCATTACGTAGGCCTGGCCGATAGAAGCCCTGCCGGACTCTAGCAAGTGTCTTCTTCATCCCCAAGTGACCTGATGCACGGATATCATGAGAGTGTTTCAGCACCTCTCGTCTCAATGTTAAAGGCACAATTCCTTGCAACACATTTTTTCCGTTTTCAGAGTTCGTACACCTTCGCATGACTACACCTTCATGCACCTCAATACATTCGAACTGTGCAACAAGAGACTTCATGTAAGCGCTTTCAGACTCCAAGTCTTTGCGCTCTGGGCATCTCCCAGATTCAATCCACTGCTTTAATCGTGTTATGTCTTCATCTCTTTCCTGGGCACTCTTAAGATCGACAGTTGAGCATTCCACTTGTGCTATCCTGTCAGCCACAATGCAACTGTCTTGCCGCCCACACTGTCTGCATATCCGTCTGCTTAACCTATCAGCGTTCCCGTGATATTTGCCAGGTCTATGCTCTATCTTCATGTCATAGGATGACAAAACTTCCAACCATCTTGCAAGCTGTCCCTCTGGATTTTTGAAATTCAACAGCCATCTCAATGAGCTATGATCCGTCCGCACAAGGAAAGGCTTGCCGTACAGAAAATGGCGAAAGTGTTTCACGAAGCACACTACAGCTAAAAGTTCTTTCCTCGTGACACAATACCGCCGCTCAGACTTTGAGAGTGACCAGCTCGCAAATGCAACTGGTCGCTCGACTCCATCTACTTTCTGAGATAAGACAGCTGCCACTCCATTTTCGCAAGCATCAGTGTCTAAAATGAACTGTTCGTTGAAGTTTGGGTGAGCAAGCACGGGCGCCTCAGTCAAGCATCTTTTCAACGTAGCAAAGGCAGTTCGACAACTCGTGTCGAAGTCGAATTTTTCTCCCTTTTCAGTCAGTCTGTGAAGAGGTTTGGCAATCTTGGCGAAATCGCGAATAAATCGACGATAGTACCCGCACAAACCAAGGAACGACCGCACCTCGCGAAGACACCTAGGTTCCGGCCACTCTCTTATGGCTTCTACCTTTGCAGGATCTGTCCTTATGCCATTCCTAGACACAATGTGACCGAGATACTGAACCTCATCTCGGAACAGCTGGCATTTCTTTGGCTTCAGTTTGAGGCCTGCTGAACTGAGTCTTGTGAAAACTTGGTCGAGATTATGAAGCATTTCCTCAAAAGTCCGCCCGTGTACAATTACATCGTCTAAGTATATAAGGCATATTTGCCAATTCAATCCAGCCAAGACTGTCTCCATCAGGCGTTCAAAGGTTGCCGGGGCATTGCACAGGCCAAAAGGCATGACTCGAAATTCAAACAACCCTTGTCTGGATGAAAACGCAGTCTTCTCTCTGTCCGCCTCATCAAGTTCTACCTGCCAGTACCCTGCGTTAAGGTCCAGGCATGAAAACCACTGTGCACCCGCCAACTGATCAAGAGAATCATCGATGCGTGGGAGCGGGTATGAATCTTTTAGGGTCACATCATTCAAGCGCCTATAGTCAACACAGAAGCGCTTTGTGCCATCTTTCTTGGTAACCATCACGATACCACTTGCCCAGGGGCTTGCGGACGGCTGAATAATTCCACGCCGAAGCATGTCGGAAATTTGTTCATCAATGTCGGCGTTCAAGTACACAGGGGCTCTTCTTAGCGGCTGCTTAATTGGCTGAGCATCACCTGTATTTATCTTGTGTCTAACCACTCCGGTTCTACCCAAGTCCTCATCGCTGGTCGAAAAGGCCGACGAATGCCTGGTCAACAGCTCGGCTACACTCTTCTGTTGCTCTGGCTCCATGCCTTGGACAGAACGTGAGTAGAGTTCGTGTAAATGCTTTGGAACGTCGGTACACTTATTCAGACTGCGATGCCCCAATTCGACCAGAACTGGACTAAGGCTCGCCACAACAGTGTTCTGATGGAGTAGTTGATCTTCCTCTGACACATTCATTAAACGGATAGGAACCATTGAAGACCCGTCAACCAAGGATCTGGCGACCAGGGACGTTCCTTTCTCTAACATTTTCTTCGAAGGTTCTACCAAGTAAGGTCCAGTACAATCATTTTTATACGCAAGTACGCTTCCCTGCACAACAACCTCTGTTCTAGCAGGTATCAGTGTGTCTTTTGAAAGACGTACTCGGTAACAGCCTCCACTGAATGCTCTTTTTAGCTGTAACCATTTCCCCCTTACTTCGATCTTCTGACGCACTAAATCAAGTTTGCAACAATGAGCTTCCATGAAATCCAGGCCGAGAAGAAGATCACAGTCAATATCAGCCACGACAACCTTTGTAGTCAGGACTTCATCTCCAATCCTCACCGATAGCTGTGTGACACCTTTCACTCGCAACGGGTCCCCTGATGCGGTATACAACTCTGTATCATATGGCATCAACGTGCTCCTTGCTTCCTGCGTGCCAACATCCCACACCCGTGACGATAGAACAGATATTGAAGCACCCGTGTCTATCAGTCCAAGTAAGCTTACTCCTAGGCATTTTGCGGGGAGGTATAATCCACTGCCGATCCTACTAAGACTTTCACGCGGCTTCTCTTGCTTTGAAGATGGAGCCTGAGGTCTTTGTCCCCCTCTCCGTCTGAACCTGGTAGGGCAATTCCTCAATACGTGCTCTTTGGAGCCACAACCATAACACCGACGCTCTGAGCCTTGACGCGCCTCACGTTCTGAATGTTGTGGTGTATATGCTCTTTTTTCAGAATATTCAGCTCTTTACTCATTTCTTGCATGAAGGTCTGAAGCTTCTCCATCTTCTCGAGCAAAACATTCTCACTACTGGACACTTTTACGATGCCCTGCCCATCAACCTTCGCTCTCTCGGCTTTGTTGAAAGCCTCTAACTCCACAGCATGGCGTATTGCGTCGTTGAGGCTTACTGGCCGTGACTGCTTCACACGGAGCCTCATCTCAACATTATGCAGAGCATCCAGAAACTGCTCTTTGGCCAATGTCTCCCTCACGTCCATGGGAGCCGACGGGTAAGCGAGGTTTGTCAGCCTTCTAATATCTTGGCCTAACTCAGCAAGACTCTCTGAAGCCCGTTGCCGGCGCTCCCTCAGTTGTACTCTATACAACTCTGTCTGGTTTGGTGGAGCAAATCGTTCCTCGAGAGCTAAGACAAGCGAGTCATAGTCTCTCGCGCTCCCAGCTAGATTGCTCAAGACGCCCTGTGCCTGGCCTCTCAGTGACACTGCCAGATACAGCCCTTGCTCCACATACGACCATCCATTGATCTCCGCACAAGTTTCAAAGTGTGCCTTGAAATCTCGCCACGAGCTGACGCCATCGTATGTCGCTGCTTTCACCCGTGTAACTGGCTTCGTTGAGGCCTTTGGCCGTCGAAATGTGATGTTGGCTTCATTGATCCCATGCAACGGAGTCACCAGTGAGTCTTTAGTCCTCCCTGCAGCCTCTGGCGTCCTGGGGACATCAATGCTGATGATACTGGGAGCTCTGGCTCCATCATACGCCGGGATTTCTGAGAGCCTACGTTTCTGTTTGGCTTCAGTTGTCCGAGTCGACAACAGCTCTGTATGACTCCCGGGACGCGGCGTCATTTGTGCCTTCATTTCCGCAACCTCACATCTAACAGACAGCAACTCCGCCTCTACTCTTAGGCTTGCATTCTCCAGTTTGATGTCCTCGTGCTCTAGCTTCAACGAAGCCAACTCTTCTTCTAAACGGGACAATCTATCATCGCTCCCCTCCATATTGAAGCCTGGGCGTGACAAGTATGGATGTCACAGTATCCCACCGCTGCCACCAATTATTGTAACGTGCCGAGCGGGGCACGAGTTGCTGGGCGCACACACACAGACGGTTTCAATACGACCTAACTTAACTATACAAATAAGACTGTATGCATAAACTATATTACACGGTCTGCCTGATCTTAAGCGAACCTATGTGCGCCCGAGCCCTACGAAGTAACCGACAATACAGAATGGAGGGAGCCGACACACACTACACCAAGCCTACTCAGCTAACAGAATCCTACCTAGCACACTAACGCAACACATACAATCAAAAAACATACAATGCCAGGCACGCACGCTCCTAGTGCAGGATTAAGCGCGGTCTCCCTTCTCGGGGCTTGTACGGCGCGCCTTCGCGAACGATCCCACTGTCGTTGCCCACTCGAAGCCTGACCGGCTTGCACCCACAAGCTAAGAGCACCAGCCCTCTTTAGCTACCGGATTAAGCGCGGCCTTCCGACTCTGTGGCTTGTAGGCGTGCCTTCGCGAACGATCCCACTGCCAAAGCCCACTGGAAGCTTGACCGGCTTGCACCTGTAACCTCAAAAGGCCAGATAACAGAAGCCTGGATCTCGGACCGCTTATAACTAACCAAGCGATGGTCAGCAAGCAAAATATGAGAGTTTCCTCTCGCATCTCTCGACTTGAAAAAGCTGCAGTCATATATTCAGATTTAGTTTTACGTTCCGACAGGTAGATTGTACTATCTTGAACATTGGACAATTATTAAAGGGGAGTAATTCTATATCTCGGGCGGTACATAAGGGAAGTAATTACCTGACTCGGGCGAACTCGTTACTTGCATCGTTTAATTTGCACTACACAGGTTAGAATCCATCGTAATAATATTTCTACACTATATATTCATATACCTTGAGAATTAATCCAATCTCTTGCAGCACCTTTATGTGTCGGTCATTTTTTCTCTGTGTGTATGTGTACTCACCCCATTTATTAGCTTGATATTAATATCACCTATCCATTCCAGTCACTTTGTCACACATAACACAAACCACCAAGCACGTATATTCCACACAATAGCAGACTGTCGTTACTTATTTCACTTGTTTCCTGACCATTTAGAGCACCAATTGAACTCCATTGTTGACGAGTTAGGTAGGCTTGTGCGCTTCACTAAATTTAATAATTTGACAAAAAAGACCTAAACAGATTACCTAAAGTGAAAAGTAATAAGATAGAGTGGCATACTAGAATACACATTGAAACAACAAAATACATATACTTTTTTAACATAAGTTATTACATTTAAATCATAATATCTAAAAACAACATGCAATTAGTACAAAATTATTCCAAAAAAGAATTATATGGTATTGAAGACTGACAAAGACTTATCTATTGGCCAAGCAGTAGGCCCGGCGTCAACATTCTAATTAACTGATAAAACAAGGTTAAATCCATTCAAAGCTATGGCAAAGGTAATGCTGAAATTTGAATGACGGCGTTAGTCCGAAGTCACTGTAAAAAGGCTTACATAGTTAGAAATCTACTTAGACTCAGTAGCTCAGTCAGTAAAGCACTAGGCTTCGAATCACGAGGTACAGATTTCGAATGCTGAAAAATCCATTTTTTTTTTTTTTGTTTATTTTTATATTTTATTTTTGTCAATTTTGTCTTTTTCATCTTTGCATTTCAACTCGATTTCATGCACGGTTGCAGTAAAGACTTCAGCGTACTCTATTTGTACTCTTTATACTCATATACCTTTAGAATTAATTCAACGGCCCTGCCGGTAGCGGCTTTAGAATTATCCGGCTGCCGCTACCTGTAGCGGGGTAAGAACCCTCCAATGGTAGTCCACCTGTTTGCCGTGAGTGGCAACCCTGTATCACTGTGACAAGGGGATCCTGGTGGCTGAGGCCATTGTTGCTTGTCAGGATATGACATATAAGTCAGCACTAGTCAACACACTTCTTGGCCCTTAGTTGCGGGGTAGACGGGCGGTTATATTGGTCCGGTATAACCAGTCGGCTGGCCGTGTTGTTCATAGATTGCTACTACTTCCCTATTGTACACACATACTTAGTCCTACTATCCACTTTAATTTCTGCTTTTTCCTCTATTGTATACCGTGCAACGCAGCCCCTCCCTCTAATAGTCTCATTTTTTTACTTATTATCTAATGAACGGCCGGCTATACGGATCAATCTGGCATCATTTGCATTTTGTAATTCATGTCAGAGTATAGCACTCTGGCGTTGAGAGTTCGGATACCCACTTCATATCAACGTCCCCTTGTTGGGCTCCTAGGCGGGTGGTGACTCAGAGTGCCGAAATTGTAAATAACATCTTTCACCGCAATGGTTTTGAAACCATATGAAAACAGAGACTTAAAGCCATAACTGAACACTGTTGGATTTCTTTTCTCTTCATCTCTCCAGTTTTGCCCTATATACGTGGGACAACTTGTGCAGTCTCCATACCCTTTACGTGAGATTGCACAGTAGGTATAACATCGGGATTTTTGGTACCTTTATTATATATAATATGCCAACTGCGGATAAATCCTCGTTTTTTATAATATGTTTTTAATATGTATTAACTCTTTAACAGTACTAAATTTTATTTTGTTGATTTGGGTCGTTTTCTAAAATTCGATGACTTCTGTCGTATGTTTTACATTTCACTGTTGACACTGTTGGCATATGACGCTATGGCATTGTATGACGTCATAATATTGTTCTTATTATATATCACCGCTTGTACTGTTTTATTTCAATTAAAACTACTCTCTTTTTGGATTTTTTAGGTTGCCGAGGCTTTTATCTACTGTACATACTGTACATATGTTGACAGTTTACTTTATTACTAGTTATTATATATGTACATAAGTTCACTGTATCTGTTTTAACTCCCAATGCAGGTGCTCACTGTTAGTTGTTTCACTTTGACGGAATATTTTTATTAACACTGTTTGTTTGATAGATAGAAAAAACTTCAGGAAATGCGAAGTTAAATCGCTCCACAAACCAGGTTTAAGTACCCTAGTCGGCACTTTTGCCGACTGACCGTTCCAAGGCGGTAACTGGTGGTTTTTCTTTGTGTGTGTTGTCTCGTCTCTGTGTTTCTGTCACATTTACATTTACCTTGTTTGCCTTTGTCTACAGGTAGATAAAATTTAAATATCTGTGGAAATTTTGATAGGACCTTTTCTCATTTACCTATTAATGGATCGCAAACGCAAATGCTTTGAACCGATTCCTACACTATTATCAGAAGAATTCTGATACAAAAGATACAGAAACTAGATCACCTGACAAAACTTTCTCACATTTTCTTGTTTTACAATCTATTGAGAAAAATCCCATACCTAAAGTCTCACCTTTCGTAATTGAAAAGTCTATCAAAGGCCTCATAGGAACAGTAGAACATGTAAGGAAAATAAAAGATGACTGTTTACTTATTAAACAAACAGAAAGCCTATTTCGGACAAAATTTTAAGATAAACAGAATTCTGTTCACACAAAGTAAGCACCTTCCCACATAACTCGCTAAATTACTCCAAAGGCGTTATTCGTTGCCCCGACCTATCCGGATTGTCGGAGGAGGAGATCCTGACCACAATGTGAGAGCGGTGTCAGGATGATTTCCTTATCCAAGGAAGGCCGCAAGATCCACACCATTAGTTTTAACATTTAACAACCCAAAACTTCCATCAACTATCAAAATCGATTATCTTCAGGTCAAAATCCAAGTCTACATTCCAAATACATTACGTTGATTTGATTGTCAGAAATTTGGTCACCATGAGTCCAAATTGTCAAAACAACATCATCTGCGGACGATGCAGTGAACCCGCTCACACCCCAAACTTTAAGTGTGAAGCTGAACCGAAGTGTCCAAATTGCCCCAGACCTCACAAAAGTAGGTCAAGAGTTTGTCCAAATTAGAAATTCAAGAAAGATATGCTTAAAATCAAATACACCCTCAACATCTCATTTACAGAAGCGCGTAAATCAGTGGAAGAGAAACAGAAATCTGTTTCTTCAAAAACATCTTACGCTGCAATAACAAAATAAAACACTTCGGTTTGCCAGGAACATTCGTCTCAATATAAAACACCCTCTTTTGACCAAGCCTCTGACAATTTAATAATTCCAACAAAATTCAAAAACACAGAGTCTTCTGAAATTACAAAAACACCCAAACCATCTTCGTCTATAAAATCTTCAAAACCTTCCTCTCCCCAACACACCAAATCCTTTTCTACCCAACCTTCAAAGAATACTTCAAAGCAGACGAACGAAAATCTGCCGCAATGGCAAAAGTTTCAAGAGAAAATACAAGCCCTTCCGGGAAAACAAGAGGACCTAGTCCTCCTAATACCAGGGAGAAGAGAGTTGGTCGATTCAACTTTCTCAATAGAGTTGATTGTCTGGTGGATACAGATTCTCCACAAGACAAGGAAAAGCATCAAGGTCACCTGTTACGGCTCCAAGATGACACATTTTTACTACCATTTAATGTAATCCCGTGAACAACTAAATAGTGCATAGGAATTGTCGGGGCCTCAGAGCCAATTTTAATGAAATTTTACTTTTATTTACCACTTTAAACCCTGCTGTGTTATGCCTTCAGAGGACATTCCTGATTGACAGTGCTAACATTGACTGTTAAGGTTATTCTATATATAATTGCATTCATACAATGTGTGAAAAGGCGTCTGGAGATTATTGACAATAATTGTCAACTCCAAACTGCCACAGTCAAAGATTAACCTTAAAATTTACAGGCTGTTGCTATTCGTTTAACAGTCCATAAAGCCATTACAGTTTGCTTTGTTTATCTTCCACCTAATTCAGATATTTCAAAATCAAAATTAGATGACTTAATAAATCAATTACCTTCCCCTTATATTCTTGTAGGGGACTTTAATGGACATAGTCCATTATGGGGATGTTCTTATAATTATAATATGGGTAAAACGTTAGATGACTTTATTGCCGAACATGATATATGCCTAATGAATAATAAAAAGGCAACTTACTTACATCCTGCTTCATGACATTATTCATCTCTTGACCTTTCTGTATGTCACCCTTCTATATATCCTGATTATAGTTGGGATGTACATGACGATTTATGTGGAAGTGATCATTTTCCTGTAATATTAACCAACGAATCTGTCAACTTAAATGACAATAATACTTATTGGAGGATGAACAGATCAAATTGGGAATTATTTTCAATGTATTGTACTGAATAATTTACTACTTCAACATTTGAGAATGCTGATGATAAAATACATTCTTTCTCAAAAATTCTTCATAGCATAGCAGAAAATTGTATACCTAAGACCACTACAAAGTCAATAAGAATATATGACAAAGTCCTATAAGCATTGCAACATATACCAAACTCCGAAAAGGCACAGAGCAAAGGTATTTCACATGCAAAACAAGCGAAAAGTAAGAGCAAATCTGTGATGAGTCATTTAACGAAAAGGGCATACCCGACAGTTACCGCCTTGGAACGGTCAGTCGGCAATATGGACCGACTGGGGTGCTTAAACCGGATTAAAAGAGCTCTAACCTCGCACTTCCTGACGAGTTTCTCAAATGCAAGCAAAACAAAAAAAAAAGAAAAACGATCTATTTGAATACAAAATGTCCAAGTGCTGATATTTTGTATACGTTATGAAGAAAGTAGTAACGTCATTGAAAATTTATGTCCACATAGTGTTTTGAAAAGAATGTGGTATTATTTCGATTTGAACAACTACACAAAAACGGTAGACTATAAATAAAATTGACTTTCTGAATCATGAACAAACATGACCAGAGACGAATGAATGGTTGTAGCACCCTGTTCATGTGAAGATGGAATTGAAGAACCAAAGTCCAATGTCCATCAAAGGAAATGCACGTAACAATCCTTATAGGATGAATTAAATGACAACATAGATTACTTGCACGGGGAGATTTTTTACGACCGCCACACTGAACAAGTAACATTGTTTTGATCATGAATAAGAATATATAACAAATAGGTAAACAAGAAAAGGTCCTATCAAAATTTTCACAGATATTTAAATTTTATCTACCAGTAGACAAAGGCAAACAATGTAAATGCAAATGTTACTAGTACTAATTTAAATAATGTCAAAAACGGGCTAAGAGCAAGCGGATCATTAAACAAGCCAAAAGAACATCATGGCAGAAGTTTGTTTCTGGTATAACCAATAAAACTTCAATTAAAAATGTTTGGTCAGTCATTAGGAAAATTAGCGGTAAATCTCCTTCAACGACAGTTAATCATCTAAAATCTAATGACTCAATAATAACAAACAAAAAAGAAATTTCAGATACTCTTGCTAAAAGTTTTGCTAAAAAATCATATTCGGAAAATTACTCGAAAGAATTTCAAAATGTGAAGAATCGCGTTGAAAAAAGTAAAATCAGTTTTAAGTCAAACAATATTGAAAATATCAACCAACCCTTTCATTAAAAGAACTTAAGAGAAGCACTGAATAAATCTCATGATACTGCTGCTGGACCAGATGATATTCCCTACCAATTTTTGAAACATCTGCCGCATACATCATTGAAATCAATTTTGCCTATTTATAATGAAATTTGGTTTTCGGGAGAAGTTCCAAATTCGTGGAAAATGCATTCGTCATCCCTATAACTTAACAAGGAAAGTATACAACAGATCCATTAAGTTACACGCCTATTGCTTTGACTAGCTGTATTTGTATAACTTTAGAACGGATGATAAATAATAGTCTCGTTTGGTATCTTGAATCAAATAATTTACTCACCGAATTTCAAAGTGGATTCAGAAACCAACGCAGTGCACTCGATCATCTCGTTCGATTTGCAACTTTAATACGCGATGCCTTAATCAAGAAAGTCACCTAGTAGCGGTGTTCTATGACCTTGAAAAGGCATACGATACAACATGGAAACATGGGATTTTAAAAGATTTAGGTGACCTTGGTCTCAAGAGTCTTTTACCCACATTTATTAACAGTTTTCTTTCTGACAGTAATTTTCAAGTTAAAATTGGGTCTACTTTGTCTTCTGTTCATAAACAGAAACAAGGTGTCCCTCAGGGTAGTATATTGTCAGTTACTCTCTTTAGCATCAAAATAAATAACATTGTTAAAACCCTAAATAATGGAGTAGATTGTTCACTATATGTGGACGATTTCCTTATATGTTATCTTTCCTAAAATATGAATACGATAGAAAGGCAATTAAAACAATGCCTCGATAAATTAAAAACTTGGAGTAACAACAACGGTTTTAAATTTTCACCCACCAAAACAAACTGCTTACATTTCTGTCAGAAAAGACCTTTGCACAACGATCCTGAATTATTTCTTTCAAAGAACTGAAATTTCTCAGTGTCATATTTAACAGTAAATTATCTTTTATACCGCATATTAAACATGTAAAATCTAAATGTCTTAAATCTCTTAACCTGTTGAAATTTTTATACAATACCGACTGGGGAGCTGATAAAAAAGTTTTATTGCAATCACTAGTAAGATCGAAACTAGATTATGGCAGCATTGTTTACGGCTCTGCCAGGAGATCATATCGCCAGATGCTTGACGTTGTCCACAACCAGGGACTCCGTCTGGCTCCTAGAGATTTTGGGACCTCCTCTGTAGAGAGCCTTTAAGTTGAAGCTAATGGGCTATTATCACCTTAGACGAGAGAAACTTGCGCTTCAGTTCATAACAAAAGTGAAATCTAACCCTAAAAATCCAGCACATAGTGTTATTTTCAATCCTAAATATGAACACTTGTATGAGCGTAAACCAAATGCAATTAAGCCGTTTGGTTTACGGATATTAGAACTCATACACTCATCACATCTGAATTTAAAACAAATTACCGAAAATAATGTATTAGAATTTCCACCATGGCAATTTAAAACTCCCAAAGTTGATTGAACTCTTTGTACAAGTAGCAAGTCAAAAACAGACCCTCTCGTACTTCGCTCTATTTTTATCGAACAGCGCGACAATAAATACTCTAACTACCTCGAAATATATACTCATGGCTCAAAAGCAGGTTTATATTCGGCTGTGCTTCCGTAAGCAAAATTCATTGTTTTAAACAAAAATTACACCCCGAATCGTCCATCTTTACAGCAGAAATCCAGGCTGTTAACCTTTTTCTTGACTTTATTTCAACTCATCCTGGCAATAAATTTGTAATGTTTACTGACTGTTTTTCCGTGTTACAGTCCATTAAAACCTCAACTTTTCCAACCCTCGCATTGGAGATTTACGTAATGAACGTTCTCTTAATAAGCATATTGTTTTCTGTTGGCTACCTAGTCGTGTAGACATCCGAGGAAACGACAATGCAGATAAGAGTGCAAAATCTGCCTCAGACCTTGCTGAGACATATTTTTGCATCCCACACACACTTAACCACTTATCAATCGATATATTTAACAAAATGGCAAACAAGTTGGGACAATACTGTTTATAACAAGTTACACGCAATTTAACCTACGCTCTCACCCGCTGTCGCATTGGACATACTAGACTAACTCATTTATATCTCTTAAAAAGAGAAGCTCAACCTGAATCTGTTCCTTGCCAGGAACCACTGACAGTTAGTCATGTTTTATTACATTGTATTGACACAGGCCATATTCGGTCTAAATATTTTCATGTCAATAACTTATACGAACTATTTAAAACAGTGTCCGATTCCAAGCTTGTTTGCTTCCTGAAGGAGATTGGTATTCTTAATAAGTTATAAATTTTTAAACGGTTTATTGTGCTAACGTTATATATTTTACCTGTTTAATATGTAAAGCTGATTTCACTTATAATTCACATTTTTAACCTGATAGATTTTTATTTCTACTCACGTATTTTAGTTGTAACCTGATTATATTCTATTGTCGTTAAACTTCAATATATTCGGAGCCGTATGACCTTTCAAGTGTAGGTGTGCCGTAAAACCCAAAATACAATACAAATACAAATTAATTCAAATTCTTGCTGAAACTTTTTTGTGACGATACTTTTGTCACTCTGTGTGTAGGCGTACTCATGCAATTTGTTAGCTTGATATTAATATCACCGATACATTCATAGTCACCTTGTCACACAGAACATAAACCACCAAGCACGTATATTCCACACCATAGCAGACTGTCGTTACTTTGATCACTTGTTACCTGACCATTTAGAGCACCAATTGAACTCCTTTGTCGACGTGTTGGGTACACCTGTGCGCTTCACTAAATTTAATATCTTTGCAAAGAAGACCAAAACAGATGACCTAACATGAAAAGTAATAAGATGGAGTAACATACTAGAATACACAATGAAATAAAAAATACAGATACTTTTTGGGGAGACGTTTTGAATGTTCAATATTTTGATACTTTATAGATTAATAATAATTGCATTGTGGGCAAACATAGGCAATTATGGTTTTAGAACTGCAAAACAACGACAAGTCATATTTTGATTCTGACAACGGGTTTAGGAGAAGCATTTGCCGGGGATATTTCCATGCATAACTGCCATTGACTTGACCACTGTCCAGTTTCATGTCACGGTGACAGAACAGTATCATCAGAGCAGGTCTGGCACGTGATATTTTGTGAATTTAGTACAATGCACATGATGCTGTGGAAGATGTGTACACTTTGGTGAAACTCTTCTAGCATTCATGCACATTATTTCCAGATGTTCTCAAATCTTCAATCATTGACATGTCTGGTAGCCAGTAGTGTCTGTAAACTGCCAACAGAAGAACATATAGCATCATCTGGACTCAACCTGGAACATCTCAGGATAATATACACACAAGATGGAGAAGATGGACTGCATTCTACCTTTACATCTAAAAATAGTGAAGGACAACCTTGCGTTACAAACACTAAAAGAACACTTGATACTTTAGTGCCTAACCTAGCTTATTTCTTTCAGAAAAAAAGTACACAGTAATTTACTAAATGCAGTGCACAGGAACTCTTGATTTTATGACTTTTTTTAGTTATATCCAATTATCCTGCATCAAAGCTGCATCAGGGACCTTTTGTCACATTCTCTGACAATACTCCTGTTATTGTTAGCATTTAAAATTTGAGAGGAAATAAGTTTCTAGCTTTTTTTCCAAATAATTTCATTGTTTAAGTTTTAAAAAAAGGCGTAAGTTTATGTTTGTGAAGAAAGCTAAATATTTTCTACATATTTGTGTTTGATTAACTCCCCTGAAACTTGACACCATAGTCATAAACCAGTATGTTGTGAAATAACTATGTGGTAAAAGTTATTCTTTTTTTTATATTTTGTCACTTATACAGTGTAGATAATTTATTTATAGGTTTCTTGGGATAATTGTTTATACAAAATTTTTAGCTGGAAAATCACACATTTGAAAATAAACAGAAAAATATCACTTGCGTTTTAGGATGTTGTTCATAAAAAATCCATTTTGCCTATTTTCTTATAGAATAAATCCAAATAATTAATTAATTTATTCATTTGGCAAAATTATAGAGGATTTTGTGTCATCAGTTGTCACTTTTCAGGTCATATCCGAAACGAGCGGTACAATCTTAAAATTTGCATATCTCATGTTTAAGCTGGTAAAAGTTGTCTAAACTTAATTTTTATATGTCTTATAGAATGCTTAACAAGAAAAAGTAAAGACGATTACCAATTTCTAACATGCATTTCGGAGTCCGTAATCCTTAATATGTTTATAAAACTTATGAAAACTATAGGTTATTTGTTTAAAATTTATTATTTTCTCTATTTCTAAACAAGAGGGCCATGATGGCCCTTAATCGCTTACCTGATGACACAGGCTTTAAGTAGGCTCAAATCTGGCATCAAGTAATTAAGAGTTATTGACTTTAGAAATCTTTGGTGAAGATTGGGACATTAGTGTGGCCACTGAGTTGATAACATTTTCTAGAATTTTACCAAGTAACCTACTGAATCCATATGACTCACTTCGAAACATATGTAAGATTTCATACTGGCAAACATGATGGTCAAGTTTGGTGAAGCCTGGGCCATCAATGTAGCCTCTTAATTGTTTTCACAAGCTTTTTCTAAGATTTGAATTTGTGACCTACTTTTTGACCCCACGTGACCCAGTTACGAACTCATCCCAGATTTCATGCAGACAAACATTCGGGCAAAGTTTGGCGAGGATTGGGCAATAAATGTGGTCTCTAGTGTGTTCACAAGCTTTTTTAAGATTTGACCTAGTGACCTACTTTTTGACCCCACGTGACCCAGTTATGAACTCATCCAAGATTTCATGCAGACAAACATCCTGACCAAGTTTTGTGAAGATTGGGCTATAAATGTGGTCTCTAGTGTGTTCACAAGCTTTTTCTAAGATTTGACCTAGTGACCTATTTTTTGACCCCACGTGACCCAGTTACGGACTTATCCAAGATTTCATGCAGACAAACATTCTGACCAAGTTTGGTGAAGATTGGGCCATAAATGTGGTCTCTAGTGTGTTCACAAGCTCTTCTAGGATTTGAACTTGTGACCTACTTTTTGACCCCACGTGACCCAGTTACGAACTCATCCAAGATTTCATGCAGACAAACATTCTGACCAAGTTTAGTGAAGATTGGGCTATAAATGTGGCCTCTAGTGTGTTCACAAGCTTTTTTAAAGATCTGACCTAGTGACCTACTTTTTGACCCCACGTGACCCAGTTATAACCTCATCCAAGATTTCATGCAGACAAATATCCTGGCCAAGTTTAGTGAAAATTGGGCTATAAATGTGGTCTCTAGTGTGTTCACAAGCTTTTTCTAAGATTTGCCCTAGTGACCTAATTTTTGACCCCACGTGACCCAGTTACGAACTCATCCAAGATTTCATACAGACAATCATCCTGACCAAGTTTTGTGAAGATTGGGCTATAAATGTGGTCTCTAGTGTGTTCACAAGCTTTTTCTAAGATTTGACCTAGTGACCTACTTTTGACCCCACGTGAGTTAGTTACGAACTCATCCAAGATTTCATGTAGACAAACATTCTGACCAAGTTTGGTGAAGATTGGGCTATAAATGTGGTCTCTAGTATGTTCACAAGTTTTTCCTAAAATTTGACCTCGTGACCTACTTTATGACCCCAGGTGACCCAATAATGAACTCATCCAAGATTTCATGCAGACAAACATTCTGACAAAGTTTGATGAAGATTTGATAAAAATTGTGGCCTCTAGTGTGTTCACAAGGTAAATGTTGACGACGGACGCAGGATGACGGACGAAGCGTTATCACAAAAGCTCCCCTTGAGCACGTTGTGCTCAGGTGAGCTAAAATAGATTGATAGGGTCTGTAGTGACATGTATGAAAAATATCAATTTTACTTACACACAGATGACAATCATGGAATAGTGCAGTGGTTATGGACTTGTCCTGATGTTAACAGTCTCGAGAGATCGAATCCCATCAATTTTTTATCTGTGACTTTTTTCTTCTTTGTTTTTACATTAAATATAACAAACAAAACATTTAAACAGACAAAAAATATTGATCAATAACAAATGTTCACGCAGAGGATGTATTTTTACTTTTTAAATTTCTTAACACTAATGTACATATGACGGTTATACATGTTAATGAAGACATATTTGTCCCTTTTTTAGGATTGTAGTTGTACATATAAGTAGAATTATATACCAGAATTAAATTATTACAGTGATTTTAATGTTTAATTAATAATTTAAATCAGTCATATCTAAATTTCTAATAAATATTATTTTTCAATGTTGCGTCGCCCTTTGATGCTTCGCATCAATGCTTTTCTTGTCAGAGCATTAAAACGCTGCTGACCCATCGTGCTTCTGTGAGAATTTTTAATTAATCTCAGCGTCGTGTTTGAGCGTTTGCCGCTGGCTGCTGTCACGGACGTTAGTAACAAAAGAACGGAAATAATTAGTGACATTGAACACCTACCTGAACTGAATCCACAATGTGGTGTCGAGATATTTCTAAAACTCGATCTATTTGTGTTTTACTATTAAACCTTGTATTTCATTGGTAACAATATGTTTATAAATAAGAAATATAAGTTTACGTTTAACGTGCTGTTCTATAGCGTCAATAAATGTATAGTGCGA
Source organism: Sinonovacula constricta (assembly GCA_007844125.1). Lineage (NCBI taxonomy): Eukaryota > Metazoa > Mollusca > Bivalvia > Cardiida > Solecurtidae > Sinonovacula > Sinonovacula constricta. The sequence goes on from CM017563.1 coordinate 18,077,637, forward strand.
AATGGGGGGGGGGGCGGATGCTATTACCATTAAAATTATTTACATCCCTTCATACACAGCAGTTTATTTAATGACATGCATATACCTGTTGACGTTTTGTAATGCAGAAGGCAATTAAATAATGTAATTTGCGTAGACAATATAGTGTTACAACAAAGCTAAAATTCGCGACAACAGTACTGCCACTCGGAACAACTCGTCCAATTCTATCCCGATCTGCTTTGGAAAGCGACGGAAATTGCCGAAGAATTCAGATCGCGGTAGAGCAGTGGAAAGAGTCCCGGGATCAATCCCAGGTCGCGTTATACAATCGTAGAAAGATTGTTGTCATGGTTTATGGCCTAAGAACACAGTTTTTCACTATATGTTTCATATAAGCATCTGTGCTGTGAGCAGAACATTTTTGTTTACTTCCCGAACAGAATATCTTACCTGAACTTTGTAATACTACATATTGTGACATTTTCTAGCCGCAAGAAATTGCACGTTGACCAGTAGTCTAGGCCAATAATTTTAAAAGTATATCCGGTGACTTGACAGGTTAATAATCTAAGCGGTAAACAGGCCAAAGACATCCCGGTTCAATAGCTGATTTGCAACAATCTATCATTAAACTTCCATCAAAACTGACATTTACTTACTCATTTTTACATACTTTGTACAAAAATGCCATTTAATCAGTCTTCTTCATTCAACTTTTAATCAGTATTCGTCAGCAGAAACAGGGACTCTTTTATCTTGTTCTGTTTCCTGTTCTTGGGTAACGAAAGGCATAAAACTGGGTTCTGACGCCATATTAAACGTCGATCGGCCGTGCCCGAGGTTAATAAAACACTGAGATTTGGGCTGAGATCATTGCCAAGCATCAAGCATCTGGACTTGAGGCCACTCTAGTCGCTTGTACACACCACAATAAATAATTGTTTATGATAGAAATCATTTGATAAACTATTAAAGGTGGTATCTGTCATTTTATCAATACCAATTACATCCAAGATAAGAGAATTTTGTGATGTTAACACTGATATCAAGGGGTGTACCTTAAAAAACCTTTTTTCTTACTCAGAACTTTCCTTAAATCAATTCACTGACATGTACATTGTACGATGTATGCAATGTTTTATGAGGTATGTGTAAAAATTTGCACTTACGAGATAAAGAATTATCATAAGTTAAAGATGTTTTTGTTTAAATAACACTGTGGCTACTGAACTTATCAAGGTTGTCTCAAAACTTTCTGAACAACCCTCGTAGTTATTTAAACATTTCTTTTTTTTATTCAGAAAACCATCTATGTTCAGAAAATTCTTACAATCATTGGCCGTTTTTTTTAAATTTCAGAACATTTTTAAGTTAAGGTCAGAAAACAGTTTTTCTTTTTATTACAACTGCATAAGGTGGTATTGATGCTTTTATAAAAATGATGGGCAACTTAGACGGTGGTAACTGTATAAAAACAATGTCTTGGGTCGTTCTTTTTTCTTTTGTTTTCTTTTCTTTTCTTCCTTTTTTCTTTTGTTTTCTTTTCTTTTCTTCCTTTTTTCTTTTTACTCTCTTTTTAGTTTCATCACAACTCCCAAACAAATCTAGAATATAAAAAAAACAAGAATTTAGCTGTCGTTTTTTTAAGGGAATCACATTTAATGTCTGCTGTCGATGCCATTCGTGTACATAAACCCTCAACTGGTCCCTTTATCTTAAATGGTCACAATGCGGAAATCTTCTTGCCACAGCTCATTGTATATCTAGAATAATGCCTAGTCTGGATGATCATTTAAAGTTGGTATCCGACAGTTTGGACCAAAACTATTTTAATTACAAAATCTTAGTAAACCATTTTTAACCGAAAAGATCTCGCAAAATGCTGTTTATCGACTTCCTACACCTGTCTGAAAAGTAAACCATAACGCCACAATCGTCATTATAAACACGTATTTCCTGTCTGAGCCACGCTGCACAGTTAGCTATTTTTAAACTAATTAAACCACATGACTAGTTATGTTATAGCTCATCTACGTCATCCGCTGTGACGTCGATGTCTGTTTATAGCAGGAATCCCGATCGTTCTAACTGGCAGATTTGAAAAGAATGAACATTTTAAGTGTTAATTAAGTTTTACTGCCCTAACATTGAGATTCTGGTGAAAATCGTCAAAGCGTACACTAAAAGATGACATTTTTTTCTGCAGAAATTATACAGAAATACCCCAAACAGAATTCAGATATTGCAACATAATTATATTAGATATAGGCAAACTGTCGGATATTACCTTTAAATATACTTTTAAGAACGTTGACTCGCTTAGTGTTTCCTTTTGTTAACAGAGCAGTCGCGATCCATTTTGGAGTTTACATAATATCATGTGTGCACTGGATAGTTGTGTTAACAGTGCTGTATAGTGAAGTTGCAGTAGTCGAGGAAGCCTGAACTAGAAACCAGGTACGTCTCATATGTCACATTCTTGCTAATTGTGTTCTATAAAGATAACTTTGCTAAGTAAAAAAGTTCAATTTAATTAGCTGCTGGATTTGCCAGGAGTTGTTTAAAATATAGTTCCAGGCGTTACCATAGTAATTGCATAAAAGTGTTCATTTACTAGATTTGATCAAATAATTACAGCGTGTTTCGAAAACAGAAATGAACTGTCGATGAATATCTAACTAAATATTACAATTTTGCTGGTAGTGCTTTTGCGGTTTCGCTTATTTATCGTCCATAATTAAAAATCAAATTAACATTGGAATTAAACCGGACCAGTCTCTCTTAGGTAACGGTAAAATATTTTTTTCATAATCATGTCATTGAAAAATTTTACTGAAAGAAAAACAAACAACAACGAAAATGTAAGGTCTCGTCTTGTTGCAAATATTATCTCACTCTCTATTATTGCAAAATTATTACAAAAAGCAAAAACTTTGTGAAACTTTGAAATTATCTCATTATAATTGCAAAACAAAGTGTTATAATGAAAGCATTTACCAGTTATGAATACTTTTCCATACATTTTTGTATGACATTAAGACAAGTCTACGGTATTTGAAAATTTAAAAGTTTACTGACCAGGACCAAATTACGAAAAACGCGCCTTTTGCCATTTTTATTTCCAGGATCTTAAAAGTACAATTTACTTACCAGATGGCTAATAAATGAAATGACATAACCTTTTTAAGCTTATGTTTTGTTTTACGGCTGGCACTTATGATCAAAGTTCATAATTGATCGTTGGCGCCGCTTTGGAGAGCGGTGTCTCTTAAAGAATGCATTTTTACCTGAACGATAGTGTAGCAGTCAATAACACGATGTCGCAGTTATTCTGCGAGAACACTGTCAGAGAAAAGGACCTAGCGTTCCGTTTGTTTGTTTTTTGTCAGTGTATCTTGCAACAATAAAGTGTAGTTTGCAATTATAAAAGTAACAGGAATTCATATGAATTCGCAGTCGTTTGGCGAGGTCTTGTTTAACAAAAGAAACCGAGTATTCCGATGTTAGCACTGCATCTTGTTATTACCAATGTAGCAGACAACAATAAAGAAAGACACGTAGCAGATTTCCCATCAGAGTTACGGTTCGTTAGTGTAGAATATTTATGTAATAAATCGACACTTTAAATATACTGTTCAGTTTCCAGGATAGCCATCTTCTTGTTAATGGCATATAACCCTTTACGGCGCATTGGCGGTCTCGCATCCATACTCTTTCTTGTAGATTATCTCGTTTGGATACGTCAACAGACGAATCCGAAACGCAGGCGGCAATTATGGTGGCACATAACGCCACCTCCTATCAATTTTCATAAAAGAAAGAACGCGATTTGCAGATAAGTTATCGGGTAAGGTGAAGGATCTTGCAGTTTATTAATTCATGGTAATATCATCAAAAAACGAATTCCAGTTACTGTTATATGTCACCGCCATTTACCTGCTATTTTCTTTCACAAAATATCAAAATTTTGTACTGAAGTTGTTATTATCAAGATTTTTTTCTGTTTCATGAAAATTAAATGGTTTTCACGATACGACTTATCTAAAATTAGATTTTATATTTGGATTCCCTTGGCCGTTATCCCATTCATCATGCGGCCTGTTACACAAGAGCTGGATCGCAAATCGCGTTGCGCTAGCATGTCTATATTTAGTTAACTGTGATGCCTGATTAGTATCTCTAATAGCTTCAAAATGTGATACCTAATTCCATCACTTTAAGCTCAAAACTGTGATATCCGATTAGTATCAGTAAGAGCTCAAAACTGTGATACCTGCATAGTATCAATTAGGGCTCAAAACTGTGATACCTGATTAGTATTACTAAAGGCGCAAAAATGTCATATCTACATTGTACTTAGTATCACTTATAGCACATAGCTGTCATACCACATTAGTAATAATAACTGTTTAAAACTGTGATACCTGATTAGTATCAATAACAGCTCAAAACTGTGATGCCTGATAAGTATCATTAAAGGCTCAAAACTGTGATACCTGAATAGTATCACTTAAGGCTCAAAACTGTGATACCTGATTAGAATCACTAAAAGCTCAAACTGTAATACCTGACTAGTATTATTTAACGTTCTAAACTGTAATACCTGACTAGTATTACTTAACGTTCTAAACTGTGATACCTGACTAGTATTACTTAACGTTCTAAACTGTGATACCTGACTTGTATTACTTAACGTTCTAAACTGTAATACCTTACTAGTATTACTTAACGTTCTAAACTGTGATACCTGACTAGTATTACTTAACGTTCTAAACTGTAATACCTGACTAGTATTACTTAACGTTCTAAACTGTGATACCTGACTAGTATAACTTAACGTTCTAAACTGTGATACCTGACTAGTATTACTTAACGTTCTAAACTGTGGAACTGACAAGTATTACTTAACGTTCTAAACTGTAATACCTGACTAGTATTACTTAACGTTCTAGACTGTAATACCTGACTAGTATTACTTAACGTTCTAAACTGTGATACCTGACTAGTATTACTTAACGTTCTAAACTGTAATACATGACTAGTATTACTTAACGTTCTAAACTGTAATACCTGACTAGTATTACTTAACGTTCTAAACTGTGATACCTGACTAGTATTACTTAACGTTCTAAACTGTGATACCTGACTAGTATTACTTAACGTTCTAAACTGTAATACCTGACTAGTTTTACTTAACGTTCTAAACGGTAATACCTGACTAGTATTACTTAACGTTCTTAACTGTAATACCTGACTAGTATTACTTAACGTTCTAAACTGTAATACCTTACTAGTATTACTTAACGTTCTAAACTGTAATACCTGACTAGTATTACTTAACGTTCTAAACTGTAATACCTGACTAGTATTACTTAACGTTCTAAACTGTAATACCTGATTAGTATTGCAAAAAGTTCTAAACTGTGATACCTAATTAGTAGCACTAAATGCTCAAACCTGTGATACACAATTAGTATCACTAAAAGTTAAACAAATTCTAAAATCTGGACTCTTCTCTATAACCAGAATAACTATGCCATTTTAGTATTTTTCTTTTCGCAAACTAGAAATATTAGTTGCTATTTTAAACACTCATCTAGGTAAAACGATGTAAACAGTCGACAGATGGCGCTTCGTACGAATATATACGGAATTTTTGGATTATCGCGATACCGACAATGACGCGGTACCAGCGAGAACTACTATATTACTTATTTTTATTGTGTGTTTGTATATTAACTTTGATAAGAAATATTGTTAAAAAAAAAATTATTTTATCGTGTCCAACCACCTTTTTATTTTTTATTTATTTCTGTACACGCATTACCTTTTGCCAGCCATGAAAACTTTCCGCGGGTAGTCCCGAAATTCAGCTTTCTCATAACTCTACACGCTGTCAAAATCACCCACCTCACCCTAAATTATATTTTCTACAGTAAATGTACACCAAAAGCATACAGATAATAAAGGGAACAAGATACAATTGAGTTAGAAGGGTAACGTCTCTTTATAAAAGAACTATGGGACACACGATACAGCTGATTGTAAATCAGATAAGAGATATATCTAGTTATTCACCTCTTTTCATAGAAAGTTGAGGTACATTTTATTTTTGCGACTAACATATAAAATACAAGGCCAGTACTTGGAATACAAATGTACACAAAGTCCGCGTATAATCGAATAAAGATTGCGGTATTTCATTTCAATGCAGAAAGCAAGTTTGAATAGGCATGTATTGCTAAGATTATATTTTCCTATTGTGTTGGAATTTATACCAATTAAATGTCGATTATTTATAATTGCTAAAAATAATTCACTGTGAGAAAAGAAATAGAAGAAAACGAACCTATGTGCTATATATTTTAAACATGGCTCGGAGAAACCAGCAATACGTCACAAGTCCTACGCAGACATTTTTCTGGGACTATCCTCCATTATTCGTATGGTCAATATGACCATATCCGGTCGCAATGGCTCAGGTGGTAGAGCGTCAGCTTGCGTATCCGGAGGTCGCGGGTTCGTACCTCTGCCGGTCAAACCACGGTCTTTAACGTTGGCTGTAGTGACTTCTTTCCTAACACTCGGGGCTAAGGGGACAGCATTAGGTCTGATTCGTCTGTGTCAGTATAATGGACCGGCCGGGTTTAGTCCCTGGGCACCTCATAAGTGCCCCTGTGCAATAATGATAGAAATGTCGCTGCACAATATCGGCAAAAAATGCCGACAAATGCCAATCCCTATCTTAGTGGAAAAAGAACTCGGACAGAAATAATAGCGCTCCGCACGTCATCTGGAAGGCCTTCTTTTGTTTAGTTTTTTGTAACGAAAGAAACTCGAACCCATGCAGTGCAAGGCTTAGTAGTCAAAAGTCGGTGACTCTTCCACGGGCGGACCTATTTAGTATTAAATCTCACATTAATTATTATGACACGTGCATGAAACCATACATACAAGCTACCAAATAGCTTCCGCATTAATTAAAACAAATAAAATTCATTATACATGCGTTTATAAAATGTACAAAAAGGATTGCCTACTTTGTTTAACGCAATTACGACCAAAGTGTCAATTTCTACTCACGCCTTTAGCGAAGCGTATGAGAAATATACCTAATAGGGATGGGATGGGATGGGATTTGCCGGCATTTTGACCCGGCCGGGGTTCGAACCCGCGACCTCCCGATCCGCAAACCGACGCTCTACCAATTGGGCTATTGCGGCCGGTAAAATATACCTAACCAGTTTTTGAGTGTTAAGGTGACAATATGTTTTTAATACAAAATCAATTAAGTTTATACATTAATTTATGAATATATGTCTTCACGTTTCATAAAGTCAGGCCAAGGTGCCCACTTAGTATCATAATGCAAACACCTTTGTGGTTATAAGGTACATGTACTACAAAATATATACAAAATTTACCAATTTTAATTAATCCATATTATAACTTTAAATAATAAGTTGCTCATTAGAAAACCGTATCATTTCCTTTCAATATTAATGTCAATGACTTTGGATACATTTTGATTTTACTCAACATGCCCCTAGAACGCCGAATACACGTTGTTATGTTATTTTTAACACCCACAAAAATGTATAAATATATATTCGATAACATATACAGTACATGTTCATTTGTAATTAACTTTACATTACTGACGAGGGGCAAAAATTAAAATTTGAATATATTCCATTTTTAGCGCTTATGAATTTAAAAATTTTCCAACTTTTCAAATGTATGTACGTTCGTTTTTTCGTTAAGCCAGGTAAAAGACTTGTGTATTTTGCCAGTGGTCTAACTACTCGATCAATCGGAACTCTTCAATTAATTCCGTCCTCGGGACAATCATCCAATTAGTGAATTATCCTTTAATTAAGCTTTAAGATTGACCACGCGATTGAGTTCAAAGATTGTGGTGTCACATTAAAGGTAGTAACCGAACCAAAATCACGTGTATCAAATTCAATTAACAAAACTCTGCAACTCTTTGTGGGTAATTTAAGCATAATTTTCGCATCAGCCCATGCTTTAGTCTAAATAAATGTTGATAACTTCTTCTATCGTTAGATAGTTCACAAATTGTGAAAAAATCGCTCTATTTTGTTCTCCAAATCTATAAATAAGTACAATTTGGATTTCTGCCATAAACTGATACCGACGTCAAAGCGGATAACACGGACTGTGATATAAAATGATCACGTGTTTTTCTTTGTTTAAAAATAGCTAACTGTGCAGCGTAGCTCAAATGGGAAATACATGTTTGTAATGTTGAATGGGAGGTATGCTCCACTTATAACATCGATTTAGGACATCAATCAACAACATTTCATGAAATATATACAGGTAACAATAAGTTTTATTTTTTCAGAGGAGAACGACAATAAATAATTAAAGAAACAGAGAGCACACTATGCTTTCATAAGCACCCTCAACTAAGAAACATCGGATAAATGTTGTGCTTTTGAGAACTGTTGTTAGACCTTGTTTCTTCAGAGCTTTATATCAATTTTTATGGTAGTTTTAGGGAAAGATTTGTTCCAAACTGCCGCATACCACCTTTAACGGTAACTATATCCAGTGGAAAAATACCAGTAAGCCCATTATTATAGACAACAGGTATGATTCCGTGTCTACCTTTCAATGCATGTGTGATTATTTGGAGAACGCAAACCCTTCTCTAATTTCACAACGAATTTTCGTTGAGACAAGTTCGCCATTATGCAGGTGAGACACTAAGACTTGGGCAAAATAACAACAGCAGTAACAAAGGTAACGACAACAAGATTAACAATAAGGACAAAAACAAAATCATCATCATCATCATTTGCAACAGCATCATCTGCAACATCATCAATAACAACTACAATTAAAACAGCTATTACAACCCCAAGCTAGTACCATCCCCAAAACCACGACAACAACATCAACGGCGACAACAACAACAACGACGACAACAACACTTTAATCTTTTTTTTTTATTTATTCATAATGCTATCAGTGGTTTTATGTGGGAGTTTCTGGTATCCATTACATTCAAAGTTGAAGATAGGCTCTTTACAAATGTGCTATTTATTAAGCAAAATGTATTTTTTTTTTAAATATTTCAACGCATTACAGTATTTAAATGTTTAAATTATGCAGTTTTTTTCTGTAGATTTTAAACAATGTTTAGATGAATTCATTTTATGCAGCATGTTTTAAACATAACAACAAAACTAAAACCATATTGCGGTACAGCTTTTTCATGTTAGTAAGTTTACAGATTTATAAGAAAAAATATTATAACCACATTTATGAAATTTTGTCATAAGCGGTTAATAATAAGTATAATTTAAAAGTATAATAACATTTTACTATAAGAGATGGCTAAATGGACTTAATCGATTAAAATTCAAACTGGACTTGTATACAACTTCTCACCGGGGATGCACGAACAAAACGTGCATTTAGTTCTGCTTGCAGATATTAAAATCTGAACATGACGATGCTATATCCTTCACAGACAAACAGGAAAAATAGAACAGAACCTGTTTTGTCAATCTTTTAGTTGTCAGGTGACCTTGATCTATCGTAACAGACAAAGTGTTGCTGTCACTTGCCGCGAACAACTTACATGATACTACACCCAGGTAATTATCCTCACAGACCGAAAGGCAGATGAGCAACCCTTATAGCTTTTGATCGGTAACATTACAACTTTGACGACTTAAGCAAATCGCGACCCGGGATTGAACACAAGACCTCCCTTGCTTGAAGCCAACGTTCTGTCGATTAAGCTTCAAGATCCGGTATAGTGTGTTTGGCAATAGATTGCAAATTGTCGGTGAATAATAACAAACGGAATGCAAAAAGAAAGCTGTGTTTAAAAGGCAAACGTATCACAGAAGTACTTTGCTATTCAGCTGAATTCATTCTTATCCCGGTGTTTTTATGACTTAATCACTAAGTAAACTTTTTTTTTAAAATATAAAAAAAATATTTATAAGAATTAATGAAATATCGATTGCAATATTCGTTGTTGTAGTTATGTGGTTGTGAAATCTAGTTATTTATAAGACTAAAGTAAGTTTGTTTATTTTTAGTTTGATAGCTAAGTTAGAAATACGTGACAGACCGTGCTAGTGGTAAATACATTAGACAATCAAGCACACTAATTTAGTGTCGTGTAACCTCCTGATGGGACAGCAAGTACAAAAAGAGGTAGAGAAGTGTCAAGCTAGTGAAGAAAAAAGGATAAAAAAAGGATAGCGGAAACAGAGGTAAAAAAGTTAATAGTGTTGGAAAACTGATCAAGAACTGTAAACAGAAACAAAGGTAAAGAAAGGTCTATAAAGCGGTTGAAAACGAGTCAGGAAAGGATTGCCGAAAACAAAAGTAAAAAATGGTTTATAAAGGGGTAGAAAAGGAGTAAGAAAATGATTGCCGAAACAAAGGTAAACAATTGTTTATAAAGCAGTAAACAATAAGTAAGCAAAGGATTGCCGAAACAAAGGTAAACAATGGTTTATAAAGCAGTAGACAACGAGTGAGGAAATGATTGCCGAAACAAAGGTAAACAATGGTTTATAAAGCAGTAAACAATAAGTAAGCAAAGGATTGCCGAAACAAAGGTAAACAATGGTTTATAAAGCAGTAAACAATAAGTAAGCAAAGGATTGCCGAAACAAGGGTAAACAATAGTTTATAAAGCAGTAGAAAACGAGTGAGAAGTCTGCCAAAAACAAAGGTAAACAATGGTTTATAAAGCAGTAGACAACGAGTATTGAAATGATTGCCGAAACAAAGGTAAACAATGGTTTATAAAGCAGTAGACAACGATTAAGGAAAGGATTGCCGAAACAAAGGTAAACAATGGTTTATAAAGTATTAGACAATGAGAAAGGAAAAGATTGCCGAAACAAAGGTAAATAATGGTTTATAAAGCAATAGACAACAAGTAAGGAAAGGATTGCCGAAACAAAGGTAAACAATGGTTTATAAAGCAGTAAACAACGAGTAAGGAAATGATTGCCGAAACAAAGGTAAACAATGGTTTATAAAGCAGCAGAAAACGAGTGAGGAGTCTGCCAAAAACAAAGGTAAACAATGGTTTATAAAGCAGTAGACAACGAGTATTGAAATGATTGCCGAAACAAAGGTAAACAATAGTTTATAAAGCAGTAGACAACGAGTAAGGAAAAGATTGCCGAAACAAAGGTAAACAATACTTTTATAAAGCAGTAGACAACGAGTAAGGAAAGGATTGCCGAAACAAAGGTAAACAATGGTTTATAAAGCAGTAGACAACGAGTAAGGAAATGATTGTCGGAAACAAAGGTAAACAATGGTTTATAAAGCAGTAGACAACGAGTAAGGAAAGGATTGCCGGAAACAAAGGTAAACAATGGTTTATAAAGCAGTAGACAACGAGTAAGGAAAGGATTGCCGAAACAAAGGTAAACAATGATTTATAAAGCAGTAGACAACGAGTAAGGAAAGGATTGCCGGAAACAAAGGTAAACAATGGTTTATAAAGCAGTAGAAAACGAGTGAGGAGTCTGCCAAAAACAAAGGTAAACAATGGTTTATAAAGCAGTAGACAACGAGTATTGAAATGATTGCCGAAACAAAGGTAAACAATAGTTTATAAAGCAGTAGACAACGAGTATTGAAACGATTGCCGAAACAAAGGTAAACAATGGTTTATAAAGCAGTAGACAACCAGTATGGAAATGATTGCCGAAACAAAGGTAAACAATGGTTTATAAAGCAGTAGACAACGAGTAAGGAAAAGATTGCCGAAACAAAGGTAAACAATGGTTTATAAAGCAGTAGACAACGAGTAAGGAAATGATTGCCGAAACAAAGGTAAACAATGGTTTATAAAGCAGTAGAAAACGAGTGAGGAAAGGATTGCCGAAACAAAGGTAAACAATGATTTATAAAGCAGTAGACAACGAGTAAGGAAAGGATTGCCGAAACAAAGGTAAACAATGATTTATAAAGCAGTAGACAACGAGTAAGGAAATGATTGCCGAAACAAAGGTAAAGAATAGTTTATAAAGCAGTAGACAACGAGTAAGGAAAGGATTGCCGAAACAAAGGTAAACAATGATTTATAAAGCAGTAGACAACGAGTAAGGAAATGATTGCCGAAACAAAGGTAAACAATGGTTTATAAAGCAGTAGAAAACGAGTGAGGAAAGGATTGCCGAAACAAAGGTAAACAATGATTTATAAAGCAGTAGACAACGAGTAAGGAAAGGATTGCCGAAACAAAGGTAAACAATGGTTTATAAAGCAGTAGAAAACGAGTGAGGAAAGGATTGCCGAAACAAAGGTAAACAATGATTTATAAAGCAGTAGACAACGAGTAAGGAAAGGATTGCCGAAACAAAGGTAAACAATGATTTATAAAGCAGTAGACAACGAGTAAGGAAATGATTGCCGAAACAAAGGTAAACAATGGTTTATAAAGCAGTAGAAAACGAGTGAGGAAAGGATTGCCGAAACAAAGGTAAACAATGGTTTATAAAGCAGTAGAAAACGAGTGAGGAAAGGATTGCCGAAACAAAGGTAAACAATGATTTATAAAGCAGTAGACAACGAGTAAGGAAAGGATTGCCGAAACAAAGGTAAACAATGGTTTATAAAGCAGTAGAAAACGAGTGAGGAAAGGATTGCCGAAATAAAGGTAAACAATGATTTATAAAGCAGTAGACAACGAGTAAGGAAAGGATTGCCGAAACAAAGGTAAACAATGATTTATAAAGCAGTAGACAACGAGTAAGGAAATGATTGCCGAAACAAAGGTAAAGAATAGTTTATAAAGCAGTAGACAACGAGTAAGGAAAGGATTGCCGAAACAAAGGTAAACAATGATTTATAAAGCAGTAGACAACGAGTAAGGAAATGATTGCCGAAACAAAGGTAAACAATGGTTTATAAAGCAGAAGAAAACGAGTGAGGAAAGGATTGCCGAAACAAAGGTAAACAATGATTTATAAAGCAGTAGACAACGAGTAAGGAAAGGATTGCCGAAACAAAGGTAAACAATGGTTTATAAAGCAGTAGAAAACGAGTGAGGAAAGGATTGCCGAAACAAAGGTAAACAATGATTTATAAAGCAGTAGACAACGAGTAAGGAAAGGATTGCCGAAACAAAGGTAAACAATGATTTATAAAGCAGTAGACAACGAGTAAGGAAATGATTGCCGAAACAAAGGTAAACAATGGTTTATAAAGCAGTAGAAAACGAGTGAGGAAAGGATTGCCGAAACAAAGGTAAACAATGGTTTATAAAGCAGTAGAAAACGAGTGAGGAAAGGATTGCCGAAACAAAGGTAAACAATGATTTATAAAGCAGTAGACAACGAGTAAGGAAAGGATTGCCGAAACAAAGGTAAACAATGGTTTATAAAGCAGTAGAAAACGAGTGAGGAAAGGATTGCCGAAACAAAGGTAAACAATGATTTATAAAGCAGTAGACAACGAGTAAGGAAAGGATTGCCGAAACAAAGGTAAACAATGATTTATAAAGCAGTAGACAACGAGTAAGGAAATGATTGCCGAAACAAAGGTAAACAATGGTTTATAAAGCAGTAGAAAACGAGTGAGGAAAGGATTGCCGAAACAAAGGTAAACAATGATTTATAAAGCAGTAGACAACGAGTAAGGAAAGGATTGCCGAAACAAAGGTAAACAATGATTTATAAAGCAGTAGACAACGAGTAAGGAAATGATTGCCGAAACAAAGGTAAACAATAGTTTATAAAGCAGTAGACAACGAGTATTGAAATGATTGCCGAAACAAAGGTAAACAATGGTTTATAAAGCAGTAGACAACCAGTATGGAAATGATTGCCGAAACAAAGGTAAACAATGGTTTATAAAGCAGTAGACAACAAGTAAGGAAAGGATTGCCGAAACAAAGGTAAACAATGATTTATAAAGCAGTAGACAACGAGTAAGTAAATGATTGCCGAAACAAAGGTAAACAATGGTTTATAAAGCAGTAGACAACGAGTAAGGAAAAGATTGTCGGAAACAAAGGTAAACAATGGTTTATAAAGCAGTAGACAACGAGTATTGAAATGATTGCCGAAACAAAGGTAAACAATAGTTTATAAAGCAGTAGACAACGAGTAAGGAAATGATTGCCGAAACAAAGGTAAACAATGATTTATAAAGCAGTAGACAACGAGTAAGTAAATGATTGCCGAAACAAAGGTAAACAATGGTTTATAAAGCAGTAGACAACGAGTATTGAAATGATTGCCGAAACAAAGGTAAACAATAGTTTATAAAGCAGTAGACAACGAGTAAGGAAATGATTGCCGAAACAAAGGTAAACAATGATTTATAAAGCAGTAGACAACGAGTAAGTAAATGATTGCCGAAACAAAGGTAAACAATGGTTTATAAAGCAGTAGACAACGAGTAAGGAAAGTTTTTCCGAAACAAAGGTAAACAATGGTTTATAAAGCAGTAGACAACGAGTAAGTAAATGATTGCCGAAACAAAGGTAAACAATGGTTTATAAAGCAGTAGACAACGAGTAAGGAAAAGATTGTCGGAAACAAAGGTAAACAATGATTTATAAAGCAGTTGACAACGAGTAAGGAAATGATTGCCGAAACAAGCATAAACAATGGTTTATAAAGCAGTAGACAACGAGTAGGGAAAAGATTGCCGAAACAAAGGTAAACAATGGTTTATAAAGCAGCAGACAACGAGTAAGGAAATGATTGCCGAAACAAAGGTAAAATATGGTTTATAAAGCAGTAGACAACGAGTAAGGAAAGGATTGCCGAAACAAAGGTAAACAATGGTTTATAAAGCCGTAGACAACGAGTATGGAAAAGATTGCCGAAACAAAGGTAAACAATGGTTTATAAAGCAGTAGACAAGGAGTAAGGAAATTATTGCCGAAACAAGGGTAAACAATGGTTTATAAAGCAGTAGACAACGAGTAAGGAAATGATTGCCGAAACAAAGTTAAACAATGGTTTATAAAGCAGTAGAGAACGAGTAAGAAAATGATTGCCGAAACAAAGGTAAACTATGGTTTATAAAGCAGTAGACAACGAGTAAGGAAATGGTTGCCGAAACAAAGGTAAACAATGGTTTATAAAGCAGTAGACAATGAGTAGGAAATGATTGCCGAAACAAAGGTAAACTATGGTTTATAAAGCAGTAGACAACGAGTAAGGAAAGGATTGCCGAAACAAAGGTAAACAATGGTTTATAAAGCCGTAGACAACGAGTATGGAAAAGATTGCCGAAACAAAGGTAAACAATGGTCTATAAAGCAGTAGACAAGGAGTAAGGAAATGATTGCCGAAACAAGGGTAAACAATGGTTTATAAAGCAGTAGACAACGAGTAAGGAAATGATTGCCGAAACAAAGTTAAACAATGGTTTATAAAGCAGTAGAGAACGAGTAAGAAAATGATTGCCGAAACAAAGGTAAACTATGGTTTATAAAGCAGTAGACAACGAGTAAGGAAATGGTTGCCGAAACAAAGGTAAACAATGGTTTATAAAGCAGTAGACATCGAGTAAGGAAATGATTGCCGAAACAAAGGTAAACTATGGTTTATAAAGCAGTAGACAACGAGTAAGGAAATGGTTGCCGAAACAAAGGTAAACTATGGTTTATAAAGCAGTAGACAATGAGTAGGAAATGATTGCCGAAACAAAGGTAAACAATGATTTATAAAGCAGTAGACAACGAGTAAGGAAAGGATTGCCGTAAACAACGGTAAACAATGGTTTATAAAGCAGTAGACAACAAGTAAGGAAATGATTGCCGAAACAAAGGTAAACAATGGTTTATAAAGCAGTAGACAACGAGTAAGGAAAGGATTGCCGAAACTAAGGTAAACAATGGTTTATTAAGCAGTAGACAACGAGTAAGGAAAGGATTGCCGAAACAAAGGTAAACAATGGTTAATAGAGCAGTAGACAACGAGTAAGGAAAAGATTGCCAAAAAAAAGGAAAAATGGCTTATAAAGCAGTAGACAACGAGTAAGGAAAAGATTGCTGAAACAAAGGTAAACAATGTTTTATAAAGCAGTAGAAAACGAATTAGGAAAGGATTGCCGAAACAAAGGTAAAGAATGGTTTATAAAGCAGTAGACAAGGAGTAAGGAAATGATTGCCGAAACAAGGGTAAACAATGGTTTATAAAGCAGTAGACAACGACTAAGGAAAGGATTGCCGAAACAAAGGTAAACAATGGTTAATAAAGCTGTAGAAAACGAATTAGAAAAGGATTGCCGAAACAAAGGTAAACAATGTTTTATTAAGCAGTAGACAACGAATAAGGAAAGGATTGCCGAAACAAAGGTAAACAATGGTTTATAAAACAGTAGACAACGACTAAGGAAAGGATGGCGAAACAAAGGTAAACTATGGTTTATAAAGCAGTAGAAAACGAGTAATGAAAAGATTGCCTAAACAAAGGTAAACAATGGTTAATAAAGCAGTAGACAACGGGTAAGGAAAAGATTGCCAAAACGAAGGTAAACAATGTTCATAAAGCAGTAGACAACGGGTAAGGAAAAGATTGCCGAAAAAAAAGTAAAAAATGGTTTATAAAGCAGTAGACAACGAGTAAGGAAAAGATTGCCGAAACGAAGTTAAACAATGGTTTATAAAGCAGTAGACAACGAGTAAGGAAAAGATTGCCGAAACGAAGTTAAACAATGGTTTATAAAGCAGTAGACAAGGAGTAAGGAAAAGATTGCCGAAACAAAGGTAATCAATGGTTTATAAAGCTGTAGACAACGAGTAAGGAAAGGATTGCCGAAACAAAGGTAAACAATGGTTTATAAAGCAGTAGACAACGGGTAAGGAAAAGATTGCCGAAACAAAGGTAAACAATGGTTTATAAAAGGGTAGACAACGAGTAAGCAAAATATTGCCGAAACGAAGGTAAACAATGGTTTATAAAGCAGTAGACAACGAGTAAGGAAAGGATTTCCGAAACAAAGGTAAACAATGGTTTATAAAGGAGTAGAATTCGAGTAAGGAAAAGATTGTCGAAAACAAAAGGAAAAAAATGTTTTTTTAAGCAGTAGACATCGAGTTAGGAAAAGATTGCCGAAACAAAGGTAAACAATGGTTTATTAAGCAGTAGAGAACGAGTAAGAGAAGAATTGCCGAAACAAAGGTAAACAATGGTTTATAAAGGGGTAGACAAAGAGTAAGGAAATGATTGCCGAAACAAAGGTAAACAATGGTTTATAAAGCAGTAGACAGCGAGTTAGGAAAAGATTGCCGAAACAAAGGTAAACAATGGTTTATAAAGCAGTAGACAACGAGTAAGGAAAAGATTGCCGAAACAAAGGTAAACAATGGTTTATAAAGCAGTAGACAACGAGAAAGGAAAAGATTGCCGAAACAGAGGTAAACAATGGTTTATAAACCAGTAGACAACGAGTAAGGAAAAGATTGCCGAAACAAAGGTAAAAAATGGTTTATAAAGGGGTAGAAATCGAGTAAGGAAAAGATTGTCGAAAACAAAAGTAAAAAAATGGTTTATAATGCAGTAGACATCGAGTAAGGAAAAGATTGCCGAAACAAAGGTAAACAATGGTTTATAAAGCAGTAGACAACGCCTAAGAGAAGGATTGCCGAAACAAAGGTAAACAATGGTTTATAAAGGGGTAGACAACGAGTAAGGAAAAGATTGCCTAAAGGAAGGTAAACAACGGTTTATAAAGCAGTAGACAACGAGTAAGGAAAAGATTGCCGAAAAAAGTAAAAAATGGTTTATAAAGCAGTAGGCAACTAGTAAGGAAAAGATTGCCGAAACAAAGGTAAACATGGTTTATAAAGCAGTAGACAACGAGTAAGGAAATGATTGCCGAAACAAAGGTAAACATGGTTTATAAAGCAGTAGACAACGAGTAAGAAAATGATTGCCGGAAACAAAGGTAAACAATGGTTTATAAAGCAGTAGGCAACGAGTAAGGAAAAGATTGCCGAAACAAAGGTAAACATGGTTTATAAAGCAGTAGACAACGAGTAAGGAAATGATTGCCGGAAACAAAGGTAAACAATGGTTTATAAAGCAATAGACAACGAGTAAGGATATGATTGCCGAAACAAAGGTAAACAATGGTTTATAAAGCAGTAGACAACGAGTAAGGAAATGATTGCCGAAACAAAGGTAAACAATGGTTTATAAAGCAGTAGACAACGAGTAAGGAAATGATTGCCAAAACAAAGGTAAACAATCATTTATAAAGCAGTAGACAACGACCAAGGAAAGGATTGCCGAAACAAAGGTAAACAATGGTTTATAAAGCAGTAGAAAACGAGTAAGGAAAGGATTGCTGAAACAAAGGTAAGCAATGGTTTATAAAGCAGTAGACAACGAGTAAGGAAATGATTGCCGAAACAAAGGTAAACAATGGTTTATAAAGCAGTAGACAACGAGTAAAGAAATGATTGCCGAAACAAAGGTAAACAATGGTTTATAAAGCAGTAGACAACGAGTAAGGAAATGATTGCCGAAACAAAGGTAAACAAAGGTTTATAAAGCAGTTGACAACGAGTAAGAAAAAATCGCCGAAACGAAGGTAGACAATGGTTTATAAAGCAGTAGACAACGAGTAAGGAAAGGATTGCCGAAACAAAGGTAAACAATGGTTTATAAAGCAATAAAAAAAATGAGTAAGCAAAGGAGTGCAGAAACAAAGGTAAACAATGGTTTATAAAGCAGTAGACAACGAGTAAGGAAATGATTGCCGAAACAAGGGTAAACAATGGTTTATAAAGCAGTAGACAACGAGTAAGGAAATGATTGCCGAAACGAAGGTAAACAATGGTTTATAAAGCAGTAGACAACGAGTCAGGGAATGATTGCCGAAACAAAGGTAAAGAATGGTTTATAAAACAGTAGACAACGGGTATGGAAATGATTGCCGGAAACAAAGGTAAACAATGGTTTATAAAGCAGTAGACAACGAGTAAGGAAAGGATTGCCGAAACAAACGTAAAGAATGGTTTATTAAGCAGTTTACAACGAGGAGGGAAATAATTGCCGAAACAAAGGTAAAGAATGGTTTATAAAGCAGTAGACAACGAGTAAGGAAATGATTGCCGGAAACAAAGGTAAACAATGGTTTATAAAGCAGTGGAAAACGAGTATGGAAATGATTGCCGAAACAAAGGTAAACAATGGTTTATAAAGCAGTAGACAACGAGTATTGAAATGATTGCCGAAAACAAAGGTAAACAATGGTTTATAAAGCAGTAGACAACGAGTAAGGAAATGATTGCCGAAACAAGGGTAAGCTATGGTTTATAAAGCAGTTGACAACGAGAAAGGAAATGATATCCGAAACAAAGGTAAACAATGGTTTATAAAGCAGTAGACAACGAGTAAGGAAATAATTGCCGAAACAAAGGTAAACAATCGTTTATAAAGCAGTAGACAACGAGTAAGGAAAGGATTGCCGGAAACAAAGGTAAACAATGGTTTATAAAGCAGTAGAAAACGAGTGAGGAGTCTGCCAAAAACAAAGGTAAACAATGGTTTATAAAGCAGTAGACAACGAGTAAGGAAAAGATTGCCGAAACAAAGGTAAACAATGGTTTATAAAGCAGTAGACAACGAGTAAGGAAAAGATTGCCGAAACAAAGGTAAACAATGGTTTATAAAGCAGTAGACAACGAGTAAGGAAAAGATTGCCGAAACAAAGGTAAACAATGGTTTATAAAGCAGTAGACAACGAGTATTGAAATGATTGCCCAAAACAAAGGTAAACAATGGTTTATAAAGCAGTAGACAACGAGTGAGGAAATGATTGCCGAAACAAAGGTAAACAATGGTTTATAAAGCAGTAAACAATAAGTAAGCAAAGGATTGCCGAAACAAAGGTAAACAATGGTTTATAAAGCAGTAGACAACCAGTAAGGAAATGATTGCCGAAACAAGGGTAAACAATGGTTTATAAAGCAGTAGACAACGAGAAAGGAAAGGATTGCCGAAACAAAGGTAAACAATGGTTTATAAAGTATTAGACAATGAGAAAGGAAAAGATTGCCGAAACAAAGGTAAACAATGGTTTATAAAGCAATAGACAACAAGTAAGGAAAGGATTGCCGAAACAAAGGTAAACAATGGTTTATAAAGCAGTAGACAACAAGTAAGGAAAAGATTGCCGAAACAAAGGTAAACAATGGTTTATAAAACAGTAGACAACGAGTACGGAAAAGATTGCCGAAACAACGGTAAACAATGTTTTATAAAGCAGTAGACAACGAGTAAGGAAATGATTGCCGAAACAAAGGTAAACAATGGTTTATAAAGCAGTAGACAACAAGTAAGGAAAAGATTGCCGAAACAAAGGTAAACAATGGTTTATAAAGCAGTAGACAACGAGTAAGGAAAGGATTGCCGAAACAAAGGTAAACAATGGTTTATAAAGCAGTAGACAACGAGTAAGGAAAAGATTGCCGAAACAAAGGTAAACAATGGTTTATAAAGCAGTAGACAACGAGTAAGGAAAAAATTGCCGAAACAAAGGTAAACAATGGTTTATAAAACAGTAGACAACGAGTACGGAAAAGATTGCCGAAACAACGGTAAACAATGTTTTATAAAGCAGTAGACAACGAGTAAGGAAAAAATTGCCGAAACAACGGTAAACAATGGTTTATAAAGCCGTAGACAACGAGTATGGAAAAGATTGCCGAAACAAAGGTAAACAATGGTTTATAAAACAGTAGACAACGAGTAAGGAAAAGATTGCCAAAACAAAGGTAAACAATGGTTTATAAAGCAGTAGACAACGAGTAAGGAAAATATTGCCGAAACAAAGGTAAACAATGGTTTATAAAACAGTAGACAACGAGTAAGGAAAAGATTGCCAAAACAAAGGTAAACAATGGTTTATAAAGCAGTAGACAACGAGTACGGAAAGGATTGCCTAAAAGCAAAGGTACATGTTATATCATTTATAACATTTATATTATCATAATTATATCATTAAGGAAAATATATGAAATGTGTAATGGTTTAACTCTGATACAAACGATGTTGATTTTTTTTATTTGTTGTTTTCTTGTTAAGTTTTCTTTTTTTGTTCGTATTTCACCACATACATACTATCGTTAGTTATAATACTGTCCTCGTTGTTCTACTCACCTGAAGAGGAACGAGAAAAAAAACTGATGTTAGCAAATCGTATGACTTCACAACACTACTATTATTACTACTACTGCTGCTGCTGCTGCTACTACTACTTCTACTATTACTATTTCTAAGACCACCACTACGGCGACTAACAACAGCAAAAAAGTACAACAGAACAACAAAACAACAATATATTATTTAGGAGTGAATATAACAATTAAACGGTATGCTAGTCGTAAGGGTGAGCCAATTTACTCTGTCTTATTGAACAAAATCATTTTTATTCGTCATTTTAAAACACAGTGTCCTTGACTTGATAAAGGATTCGCATTTTTATTTGTGACTCTTTCTTAAATTATTTTCAAATTTGCACATACACAATGTACTTTTGATCTCCAATAAATATTAACATGATGTAATTTTTTATAAGGACATCTTGTTTTGTTCAGACCTAATATTGACTTTATATAAATACCCTTACATCACAGTGTGCATATGAATATTAGGGGATTAACCGGTACATGCTCACATAGATTATAATAGGCAAACGAGAATGCGGTGTTGCATAAAAATAACGATCATATACAAAAAATATATATACTCTTACACTCAAAAATGAATTTCATTTAATACATTTCTAAAACATCAAACACTTCTTGGCACAGAAATAGGCCTACGAAACGACTCATCATCAAAATAAGATTTCAAAAGTTCTTTTAAAATTCTCGTTTTGCATAGAGCACACTAAAAAAAGCTTTCACCCTTTCGGCTAAAATCCTAGATCTGTACCGGATCAGTACAAACAATTCAGCACAGTTTATTTCATTAATGTTAAACAGCAAATCACATTAACCAACGAGGAAAATGTATGTTGTTGCATTTTTTCTATATTTTCTTTAGTTTACCGACACTTACAAAAAGACGATATGGAGAAAGAATCGTTTCTTCTGAAAGACCTTCCCAAGAATGGATCGACGATTGAAAACTTTAATTCTTTAGACCACAACGCTGGTGCGCAACCCGAAAGCGAGCTTGATGACGTCATAGAGGGAGTGGCCAATAAACGCGATACTTGGGGCGGGAATTTTGAATTCGTTCTATCTCTCATTGGATATTCGGTCGGCTTGGGTAACTTGTGTAGATTTCCTTACATCTGCTTCAGAAACGGAGGAGGTATGTGATATTTTTCTGTACATCAAGGTTATTGTAAATATAAACGGTAAATTTATCATAAAAATATAAAGGGTGCGTGCGTTTTATATATCGTTTATCAACACTATGTTTAATGAAAGTTATATTTTAAAATAGAGAAAATGTCAGTTTTTATTTTCATTGGCGCCTGAATAAAAATGTCTGATTCTAGATTTCATGACCTTAAATATAAGCACAATTGATTATTAAAACATAGTATTAAAATGCTTTCACGCTGTACAAGAATGTTTATTATTTCCTCTAAAGAATTATGTATGTAACAAGAAAACAGTAACAGTTTTATTCTTATTGCATTTGTTCTTGAACATATAGACTGTGACTTTAACATCATGAAAGTGAATTTTAATTAAGGACGTTCATCGGTTGATAGACCGTGTTAGGCCTTTTGAAATGTCGCGAAGGATTTTACGATTTACTTTAAATATGGTCCAATTAACGAAAAAAAACACCAACAACATTCATTTTTTATATTAATATTTCATTTAGGTATAATTAGAATCAAATCATTTAAAAGAATAGATAATTACTGTATCGTTATAAGACAAACCCTGCGACTTCTTATAGATGCTAGATCAAACAAATAGCTTACTCGGCGAGTGATAAAATTCTTCGTATTTAAGCCACGTCCAAAAAGTCAAGAAGCAAAACAACCAGAAAGTAGTTTATTATATATTTATAATACAGATTTTTACAAAGATGACGTGAAAAAATGGAAATAGTCCATAGCAAAATAATCTTCGCTCACCAAGCCAATCGGCAATCAGGAATGCAAGTGGGCGCTGTATACGTCACTCTGCTGTTCATCGAGAAATGAACGTAATTTTTATGTAAAGTTCATTGCAGCGGTAAACATTAGAAATAGTCATTTCATTAGTAATAAATATAAGAAAATACTATGTCATTTTCAGTACCTTCATTTTGACGTTATCCTGACGTCATTTTGCTAAGAAAGTGTTGATTTATTTTATTAAATTAGTTGGTTAGTGTAACATCTTGTGTAGTTGATATTTTTCCATAACACTGTTTTTAGTTGATACCGATGGAATCTAACAAAGCATCAATATAATTAAACAATACATTATTGTTTGAAAAAAATATCTGGGAATTCTACATCATATAAGTAGTATCAGCCTATTTTTTATTTAATTATTTTCTGATTACATGTACTTAGAAGACGTAATACATCTGTAAAATCAGCCAAACATACATGTAAATAAGCAGCCTGTGTTATTTCGATGTTTATGATACAAACTCGAGATGTTTTCCTTTTATCAATAAAAATCGAACTTTGTAGATCTGGCTAAAAATAATCACGTTTGCGGAATAAATCAAACGTTCGCGCGCAATCATGATCGTAAAATCACATTAATACTATTTTTAAACGGTTCTTATTGATGTCCCGCATAACGACAAATTCAGTTTAACAATATAACGTCTTATCACTGTAGAGCCTAATGTCCAAGACAATATTGCATTGTCAAGCAAAAAACCAACTTGCACCCACATTCGGTTGAAACTCATCGGCGGACACCCACGACCGATCTATTCCGTTATTCTCCATTCATCGCTCGTGAGATATTTTGTTCACTTTTCGCCGTTTCTAGTAAAATTTCATTGGTAACTTCAGAATCCGATAATTTCAGTTCTATGACAAAGCTCGTTCTTTCAATGTTTCGACAGACTTGTCAAAATGGCGACGTCATTGTTTTACTTCTAGTCTCCACGCTGAAGAGTATGGATTTTGTAAGCAGTATCATTCATGATTGGCCAATTCTTGGTCTATTCAGTTCGATAAGACTACAGGAAATTTACCAGTAAACCCACAGTCGACGAATGTATTAAAACGGAATAGTCGAGCGTGGGTATCCGACGATTGATTGGATTTGCCGGCATTTTTACCGATTCTATGCAACGAAATTTCTATCATAGCACAGGGGCACTTATAAGGTGCCCAGGGACTGAACCGGGCCGGTCCTTAATACTGACACCGACGAGTCAGGCGTAATGCTGTCCCCTTAGCCCCGAGCGTTAGGAGGGAAGCCACTACTACCAACTTTAAAGTCTTTGGTTTGACCCGGTCGGGGTTTCAACCCCTGACCTCACGATCCGCAAGCCGACGCTCTACCAATTGAGCTATTGCGGCCGGTCTCCGACGATGGTTGAAAATTTCTGATGTGACATTGTTTTCCCCAGACTTGACGTCATATTTCTCGGAAAGTTTCAGAATAGTAAAAAACTTAGCAACGGTGAGATAGACTCAAATACAAAGGTTTCAATGCGGTAATTACAACAGAGGTTGAACAAAACCGGAATACATCAAGGTGTGTTTAATGGTCTGAAACTATATTCACTTCCAGGAGCGTTTCTCATACCGTTTGTGGTTCTGATGGTAGTGTGTGGAGGCCCCCTATTCTATTTGGAGGTCAATATCGCTCAGTTCTCCGGACAGTCCGTCATCAATGTCTGGAACATTTCACCCATGTTCAAAGGTTAGATCAAATATCATAGTCTTCGTCTTTCTGATTTATTTATTCTTTATGTTGTGTCTTTTTTGTCCTTCACTTCCGCTATCCATCCTTCGTTTTCTGAAAAAATGCAATATTTGTAGGATAAGGTAGTATAACACTCTTACTTTGTCCATAATTTTGAGACAAAAGAACACCACAGAGTATCCCCCTTTAAATACTGAGATTAGTGCTTGTCACATGTAAATGGCCACTGATCAATTTCAGGTCTAGGCGTAGTGATGATGCTGACGTCAACGGTGATCGTTTGGTACCAGGCGGTTGTGTTCGGCTGGGTCTGGTACTACTTCATCAACTCATTCTATCCACAGCTGGGGTGGGCCTCCTGTCACAACGACTGGAACACCCCTCTCTGTACAGGTAAATCCGCATCTGCAGTAATATTTAAATAACAACAGCAACAACTAAAGCAACAAGGGCGCCGATAATGAAAATACGAACAATACCTGCAACAGTTGCAGCAAAGAAACAACAGTACGGCAGCAACAAACAAAAAAACAACAGTAAACAAACAGCAATGACGCAGCATGAACAACACCGTTAACTGCAACAGCGATATAACATCAATACAGCAAAAAAGCAATAATAACAGCAGCAACAAATGTATTCTTAACATCAACATCCACCACACATATAACTCAAAAAAAGCAACAACAGCAAAACCAACAATAGGAGGAGAACAATATTAAAAATACTGGTTTGCCTAAAGTGAGAAAGTAGTTTGAAACTCTGATTAGGACGGCAAATACTTGGAAACATTTTATGGATGAATTTGTTAACTATTTCATGAACAAAAATCATCTCAACTATGTTTACAGACAATTTCTATGGCAACACAACCAATCAGACGAATGAAATGTATCTTACCATGTCTGGGAACCAAACAGATGTGACGTTATTTAACCACACTATAAGAACCATACAGTCGGGTACCAAACGCTACTATACAGGCACTGAGGAATTTTTCGAGTAAGGCGGATATTTTTATTTCTCTTTTCCGCTGTACTTAATTTGTACAAAAATAAAATTGCTTATTTACTTACTATCTTCGTTATTATTGAGTGTGTTAAGTCTAAAAACTTTCTAAATATCCACATTTGCTTTTCAGTCTAGAATCCTTTTACTTATTTTAATATTATACTTTGTTATTGGGATTGGCAAAATTGAAAAAAAAGCATATAGTCTCCTTTAAAGCCAGTTTGCCATATTTTTTCATACTTTGAAATGATGTTATGCAGCACATAAATACTAATCTATAACGCTTTACTCTGTATGTATATTTTGAATATTTACAACAACAAAACACTCACGCATACACACACACGCACACACACACGCACAAACACACACACACACACACACACACACACAGACAACAAACCATACATAACCCGTTAAACTGTCCTAATGTCAATATCAATATAAATAAATCAAAGCGCGATTTAGACATTGAAATGTTTTACCATATATACGATTAAGGTGAACAGCGTACAGAAGCGCTGTTTGGAAGGTGTAAGTACAATTGTGCAAACAATGGTCAAAATTATTCTGTTCTGAATGAAACAAACAACGCAATAAATATTGGAATGAAGGCAAGTATTCAGCTAAAAATAAACACTTCTTCTGAAATAAAGATTTTACATTGGGACACAAGTTACATCGGAGTCACTAACATCTGAAATCATATAAAAATAGGAAATAGATTTCAATTTTGCGTGGTCTAACGCCCAATATATTACGGTTTTAAGTTCAGATGCATATTTATTTAATAAAGACGGCTGTAGGCATTGTTCATGTATAAATCTGCATCGTATATGCATTACACAATATAATGAACTAACAGTTAAAACAGATAACAATATTACTTTCAACATATAGTCTCCTTAGACTCATTTGTTCTGTACACGTACTACTCCTTATAATTGCCTGCTACCTTTTTGCTACTGTTGCAAGGAACCGTTTATCGTTGCAAGCTACTCTGTTAAAATGGAATAATCGTTTGTTTGTTTTTTTCTTTGAAAAAGGTCTTAAGAACAGCTGTGATTTCCTGTTTCTACCTGCTGCACTGTCGTCCCCATATAAGAAACGCCATAAAAGGCACCGCCCTCCAGAGATCTATTATTGCTTGAGGGTACATAATCAAAGCTCCGCATGCACTTTATATAGAATAGAGTATATTAAGTCTATTTTCTGTGGAAACGTCTTCATAGATTCTATCCGACTTAGACGTCACCGCCTCTCTTCTACCTGCTCTACCAAAATGTAATACGCCCCATAAAACTGTCAATCAAAATGTCAATCGTCTTGACGTGTTTAACCTTGTCTGTACAAGCCAGAATGCGTGGTTTGTTGAACATGCGCAGTTGAAAATAAAACCATTTAGTAAAATAGATCGATCTATTTTGTTCATTTTAAAACAGACAAGAGAAAGGAGCTCTATTGAATTAAATCGCTGAGGAATTTGAATTTTCATAGCTTCTGATTGGGAACAAATGTAGGGCGACTTCTAAAGTAGTTGAAGAGGTTTAAAGCAGGTTCGAAGTGTGGGTTTTGGCAAATCATTATTTTCCGATTAATCAAAAGCGAGGTGTGGAATTAACTATGGTTTTATCATAATTTTAAGAGCCTCCTAGACGCAGCTGAGTCGTTGTTGTCCTGATGTTAGATAATCTTCTAACTATTGCTGCAATAATGTATTTTCTATCATAGTCTTTGCTGATGCCATGTTTTATAGTGCGTTATCTGTCATGTCATCGTTCCTGTGTTCGAAAGTTTATTTAAGTGTTTGCTACCATGTCGGACTCTGTAAATATTTTTTTCAAAGCCATCGTCTGCTGCATAAGTCGGCTGGTATCGATGACCTGGGTACGATCCAGTGGCATGTTTTGGGGTGCCTAGGTCTGTCTTGGCTCGTCATCCTGGCATGTCTTGCTAAAGGCATCCGGACTCTTGGCAAGGTAACATAAAATATGACATTCAACATTGTAAATCATTTACTTCTTTAGCGAGTCTAAAAGCAAGTGTATATTAAATGCAAATGTCGCTAACTTTAAAGGTGGTATCCGATAGTTTGGACCAAAAATCTTTTCTTTAAAGATCAAAATAAACCACTGTTATCCGAACAGATCTCGCAAAATGTTGTTTATTGATGCCCTACACCTGTCTAAAAAAAGTGACTCATAACCTATTTACTATATGAGCCACGATGCACAGCTATTTTTAAACTAAGAAAACCACGTGACCTGTCGATGTTTGTTTTTAGCAGGAATCCCAATCGTTCTTATATATAGGTAGAAAAGAATGAATATTTTAAGTTCTGATTAACGAGTTTTACTTCCCTAAAATTAAGATACTTTTTGAAATAGTCAAAGCTTAGTCTGAAGTTTGATGTTTTTTTCTTCAGAAATTATGCACAAATATCCACAGAGGTCAGATATTGTTACATATATATAAGATATAGGCAAACTGTCGGATTCCACTTTTAAAGCAAAGGATAGGACACCTGTCGCCTAGAAGTATGAATGGAGGATTTAAGACCTTATTATACGCGAAATAGACCACCTTCATGCACATGCATACTTTAATTTACTACTGCGCAATAATTACAAATAAGGGGCCGGAATGTTTCCTCAAATGATCCCGTTGTCAAATGTTAATACAGACAATATAAAGACGATGCGGGGCGCCCGTGGCGTAGTGGTAGAGTCGCCGATTTGTAACGCCTCTGACTGCTAAGCCTCTCATTGCGTGGGTTCGAGTCCCGTTCGGGGCGAGGGACTTAATATGAGAAGGTATTCCAGCTGACTTGCGGTGCGCCGGTAAAACAAGAGCTTTCAATTCGCTGGAAATAATATATCAGAAAACTATGCATATTTATTATAGTAGCATTTAGCACCACTTCATTTGCTATTGTGTCTGGGGTATTCCTCCACTAAAAAGCTTGATGTTGCTATATAATGATCATAAATGGTCGCTGCAATGAATATCAAAAATAAAAACAGTAAAGACGATGCCGTAGTATTGGGCATCTACAACAAAAAAAATGTGTATAACTATTACATATTGTACTGACCTTATCACTCACCAATATATATGCATATTTCCGCCAGGTAGTCTATGTGACGGCCACAGCCCCCTACGTTTTGCTGACCATCTTGCTGATTCGAGGGGTCACCTTGGATGGGGCCGGAGAGGGACTCGCAATGTTCCTTAAACCGGACTTCTCTAAACTTGCCGGATCTCAGGTATGTACATGTATCTGTATTGTATTGGTGTTGTTGTTGAGTTGTATGTTTTCTGAATGCAGAGCTTCAGATTCGCCGGAAATAATAGATCAGAAAGCTACGCATATTTAGCATAGTAGCATTAAGCACCACTTCATTTGCTGTTGTGAAATAAAACAAATGCTTATGTTGTAAGAGTAGATGACACTTTTAACTCCTAGGGTAACACAAAAATAACGGTAAACAACAAAAATAAATGATTTTAAATGACCTATTGATTTCTTCGCAATATGTCTCCAAAAGTAATATTCTTTAATACAAAGGTAAAACCATGACGTTTAAACCTTAACAAACCTGGAATACCCAGCAAATAATTAAACATATATATATAAAAGTGTTCAAGCAAATGTGTATGATAATTAGTGCAGTCTGTCCGAATATAAACCAAACACACCACTAATTTCAGTAATACTCACCGAGCTGTTATTGCGCCATGCGACCCTAAAAGCTTTTTGATGGGTGTGAAAAAGGACCGAAACTGCGAATACTGATTATTAAGAAAGAATTTAACAAAGATTTAATTTGCAATTACCCGCTTTGTATTTAATGTCTAATGAGAGTAAACTTTACCCAACTTGTCTGTCTGTCTGTCAACCTATTAGGCTGTCTGTCTGTGTGTTAAATTTGTTATATTTTAGGCACATGTTCTATGTCCGAATGTCTTTATATTTATATAAGTCAATCAGTCCGTCTGTCTTTCTTCCTGTCGGCTTGTATGTCTATCCGTCTGCCTGTATCCACAGGTTTGGCTGGAGGCCTCCGTCCAGGTGTTCTATTCTCTAGGTCCGGCATGGGGAGGTATCATCACCATGGCTAGCTTCAACAAGTTTCATCATAACGCGCTCAGGTCAGTTATTTAACCCTAAGCAACACACATTCTGACAATTTTAAACTGCCACATTGTTAACATTACATGCACCAATTTAAGAACGTATTAGCAAGCAGAAAAGATACGAGAGGATGTTTAATAAGACTGTTGCTCAAAGGATGGGTTTGAGACTGTCGTTGCGAAACCTCTGGGGATGTGGAGGTCTTCCAGTTCATCTACGGTTACCCATTCATTGTAACTAGACCTTTGTGCTGTAATGATAATGATTTTGTCACTGCGATTTCTAAAACAAACCTGCTCCAACAATGATAAACATAATTATATACAGGCGATGTCAAACCGGATTACGCAAACTACACATTTTAATTTCTGAAACAACTTTAATCGTAGAATAGTGTTTATATCACTTAATCTAAAATGAATATTATCAAGTTGAAAAACCACTTGGGTGAAAAAGGAAGACAACAAATATGTTACCAATACGGGTATCTTTGGTCACTTCATTGTTGTCAAACCATATGCTGATGCGCTAACCTGCCGATCACATTATCCAATATTACACCGATTTATCATACTTTTCATGTAACGAAATAACAAAAATTAAAAGATGAAATAAACATT
The DNA here is from genome assembly GCA_007844125.1 of Sinonovacula constricta. NCBI lineage: Eukaryota > Metazoa > Mollusca > Bivalvia > Cardiida > Solecurtidae > Sinonovacula > Sinonovacula constricta. The sequence goes on from CM017563.1 coordinate 18,108,223, forward strand.
GTTTCTACCTAGAGATACTCTGCTCGTATGTGGTGCCAACATGTTTACTGCATTCTATGGAGGACTGGTCGTGTTTTCTGTCGTGGGCTTCTTTTCCAAGCAAACCGGCGTGCCGCCTACTGAACTTCAAATATCAGGTAAGTGTTAATGTTTAATAAGACATACGCCTATATAAACAACCATAAATACAGACACACAGACATGTGGACAGACGGGCGGGCGGACGGACGGATAGACAGACTGACGGACGGACCGGTGTAACGACAACTGAAATGCAAGGTCGGGTATCTGTGACTTTTTGAAATAAACACACGCACGTTAATTTAACCAGAAAGATAGACATAGATGTAGAAACGGACAAATGGAAATGTGCAGCAAACAAAATAAATTCCAGATAATAAGATTATGTTTGTTAAAATGATTAACTAACTTGACTCGGGATTTTCCTATCTTTCTGTGCATATGCCATCAACAGTTTCCCTCCACTTCTTGTTCTTTGCACATCGAACCATAAAATGACAGTCCAGTCCTGTTTACTTTTTCATCACCCAAGCGCGACGCGATTTTGTCTGTATTTTAGTTCATTGCATCAGTTTTAACTCCCGATGCAGGTGTATACTGTTATTTGTCACACTTTGATGGTATATTTTTAACACACTCTGGTAGATAAATCTTCAGGAAGTGCGAGATTTGAGCAAACCAGGTTTAAGCACCCCAGTCGGTCCTTTTGCTGACTGACCGTTCCAAGGCGGTAACTGCTCGTTTTTCTTTTTGCGTGTTATGTCTCGTCTCTGTGTATTTGCCACTTTTACATTTACCCTGTTTGTCTTTGTCTAGAGGCAGTTTAGATTTAAATATCGGTGGTAATTCTTATAGGACCTTTTCTTATTTATCGTAAAGTTCCCGTTTTGCCAAATGCCAAGTACTTTGTCAGGTGGTCTTTGACTGATTATTCCTCAGGTAAGAACAAACCATTACCACTTGCATTCGTTACTAAGTGAGAGACAGTTATTTATTTCGTCGAAAATTCTCTGTATACACTTTATGTGGCCTTGCATGGAGTGCTTTATCACCAAGTCGATGGCGAACAAGAACAGTCATGTGAATGGACGACATCCTACTGACAGCAGACCCTATCTCGATAGTTCTCGTTTGTGTATGACCTTAATTGTAGAAACTTTTTATGACTGATTTATTTTTGCGACAGACATTGATAGAATGCGGTCTGGGTTCATCAGCAACGAAGAACTGCTAATATCTAGAACTTCATGAAGTTAATTCGAAATATTAAAAGTATCCTTCGCCACCCAAAATGAATTTCTTCAAAGTGATGTGCGGTATGGCTCTTTTGCTTTGAATGATATTTCCTTTCTGAACCCTGCTTGTTATTGCAGATCTGCATCCAGAGTGCTATTGAAGCGACCCAAGCTGAGGCAGTTAAATGTTTCGTCGGTACTTCTTACAGATAGTCACTATTTTGCAGAAGCTTGGCTGAATAACCGTGCTCCAAGTCTTTTAACACCATTATATATTTTTAACAGTGGGTGTAGAGCTTTTTTACCGAGGTTTTAAGTTTGCCTGAAAGGTTTCGCGTAAGATACCGTGGATCCGTTTGTTTTCTGTTGTTGTCTAGGCTTGATAGTTCCCGCTTAGTTTTCTGCAGAATTTTTTATTCATTGATATCAGTTTGTTTCCTCGGAATTGACATTGTCGTTATTTCTGTCTTCAATGCTCTGTTGTTTCTTGAGACAACTCACCTAATTGGTACAGTTTCAGCAAAACTTTTTTTTTCATTTTTCACAGCTGCTGCATCTGTCTGTTGGAACCTATCTCTATAGTCGTTTGTTATGCATAGTTTTGGCTTTAACCTCATCGAGAAAGGTCCGCTGTACTCCTGTTGATAGTTCGCACTGCTAGTCTTTGCTTTGATGCCGCACAACCTTCATTGAACATCGTTTCTTTCTTCAATCTTTTATAAACATACATGCGGGCAGAGAGACGGAAATACCAGTAAACTGACAAAACGGTAAACGGACCGCTTCAGATGCCAAGCAATTATGAATGTTGACATTACAACGGACAAATATTCAGACATACAGATGGACGGACGGACGGACGGACGAACTTGCATTACATTGATTTTGAATGTAAATTCAAATCATAGAATCCGTTGATTTTGTATTATTTTTATGCTGTGTTGAGGGTTGTCATAAAAATAAACCTTTCTTTATACGAACATAAACTTCTAATCAGCTATCTGGTATTAAACTACATGCTTTTAGCGGGTTTCAGAGAGCTTTGTCCTTCTTTATTGCAGGTCCGAGCCTGGCATTCATCGCATACCCCGAAGCGTTGAGTCGTCTACCCCTACCCCAGTTGTGGTCAACTCTCTTTTTTCTTACCCTCATGTTCATCGCAATCGACACCATCGTTAGTTTTTTTAAAATTAATGTCTTAAAACTAGTTGCAATATCGCTGAAAACTTTACAAATGTTTCGTAGGTAAATTGTTGTAAACCGTAGATACTTAACTAATAGGTCGTGTGTATTTTGTGGATTCATTACTAAACAATATAATTAAAAAACGTTAAAACCTACCTTATATATCGTTAGTAGATCGTTGATTCATCACCAGGCAGTATTACTGAAATCAGTCGATACTTCACTAATATATCGTAAGTAGATTGTTGATTCAGCACCAGGCAATATTACTGAAATCAGTTGATACTTCACTAATATATCGTATGTAGATCGTTGATTCATCACCAGGCAATATTACTGAAATCAGTCGATACTTCACTAATATATCGTAAATAGATCGTTTATTCTCACCAGGCAATATTACTGAAATCAGTTGATACTTTACTAATATGTCGTATGCAGATCGTTTATTCACACCAGGCAATATTACTGAAATCAGTCGATACTTCACTAATATATCGTAAGTAGATCGTTTATTCTCACCAGGCAGTATTACTGAAATCAGTCGATACTTCACTAATATGTCGTAAGTAGATCGTTTATTCTCACCAGGCAATATTACTGAAATCAGTCGATACTTCACTAATATATCGTAAGTAGATCGTTTATTCTCACCAGGCAGTATTACTGAAATCAGTCGATACTTCACTAATATGTCGTAAGTAGATCGTTTATTCTCACCAGGCAGTATTACTGAAATCAGTTGATACTTCACAAATATATCGTAAGTAGATTGTTGATTCATCACCAGGCAATATTACTGAAATCAGTCGATACTTCACTAATATATCGTAAATAGATCGTTTATTCTCACCAGGCAATATTACTGAAATCAGTTGATACTTTACTAATATGTCGTATGTAGATCGTTTATTCACACCAGGCAATATTACTGAAATCAGTCGATACTTCACTAATATATCGTAAGTAGATCGTTTATTCTCACCAGGCAGTATTACTGAAATCAGTCGATACTTCACTAATATGTCGTAAGTAGATCGTTTATTCTCACCAGGCAATATTACTGAAATCAGTCGATACTTCACTAATATATCGTAAGTAGACCGTTTATTCTCACCAGGCAATATTACTGAAATCAGTCGATACTTCACTAATATATCGTAAATAGATCGTTTATTCTCACCAGGCAATATTACTGAAATCAGTTGATACTTCACTAATATATCGTATGTAGATCGTTTATTCTCACCAGGCAATATTACTGAAATCAGTCGATACTTCACTAATATATCGTAAATAGATCGTTTATTCTCACCAGGCAATATTACTGAAATCAGTCGATACTTCACTAATATGTCGTAAGTAGATCGTTTATTCTCACCAGGCAATATTACTGAAATCAGTCGATACTTCACTAATATGTCGTAAGTAGATCGTTTATTCTCACCAGGCAATATTACTGAAATCAGTCGATACTTCACTAATATATCGTAAGTAGATCGTTTATTCTCACCAGGCAATATTACTGAAATCAGTTGATACTTCACTAATATATCGTAAGTAGATTGTTGATTCATCATCAGGCAATATTACTGAAATCAGTTGATACTTCACTAATATATCGTAAGTAGATCGTTTATTCTCACCAGGCAATATTACTGAAATCAGTTGATACTTCACTAATATATCGTAAGTAGATTGTTGATTCATCACCAGGCAGTATTACTGAAATCAGTCGATACTTCACTAATATATCGTAAATAGATTGTTGATTCATCATCAGGCAATATTACTGAAATCAGTTGATACTTCACTAATATATCGTAAGTAGATTGTTGATTCATCATCAGGCAATATTACTGAAATCAGTTAATACTTCACTAATATGTCGTATGTAGATTGTTGATTCATCATCAGGCAATATTACTGAAATCAGTTTATACTTCACTAATATGTCGTATGTAGATTGTTGATTCATCACCAGGCAATATTACTGAAATCAGTTTATACTTCACTAATATATCGTATGTAGATTGTTGATTCATCATCAGGCAATATTACTGAAATCAGTTGATACTTCACTAATATATCGTAAGTAGATCGTTTATTCTCACCAGGCAATATTACTGAAATCAGTTGATACTTCACTAATATATCGTAAGTAGATCGTTTATTCTCACCAGGCAATATTACTGAAATCAGTTGATGCTTCACTAATATATCGTAAGTAGATCGTTTATTCTCACCAGGCAATATTACTGAAATCAGTTGATACTTCACTAATATATCGTAAGTAGATCGTTTATTCTCACCAGGCAATATTACTGAAATCAGTTGATACTTCACTAATATATCGTAAGTAGATCGTTTATTCTCACCAGGCAATATTACTGAAATCAGTTGATACTTCACTAATATATCGTAAGTAGATTGTTGATTCATCATCAGGCAATATTACTGAAATCAGTTGATACTTCACTAATATATCGTAAGTAGATCGTTTATTCTCACCAGGCAATATTACTGAAATCAGTTGATACTTCACTAATATATCGTAAGTAGATCGTTTATTCTCACCAGGCAATATTACTGAAATCAGTTGATGCTTCACTAATATATCGTAAGTAGATTGTTGATTCATCACCAGGCAGTATTACTGAAATCAGTCGATACTTCACTAATATGTCGTATGTAGATTGTTGATGCATCATCAGGCAATATTACTGAAATCAGTTGATACTTCACTAATATATCGTAAGTAGATTGTTGATTCATCATCAGGCAATATTACTGAAATCAGTTGATACTTCACTAATATGTCGTAAATAGATTGTTGATTCATCATCAGGCAATACTTCTGAAATCAGTTGATGCTTCACTAATACATCGTAGATAGAGTGTTCATTTATCAGTATTATATGTGGAGTGTTAATATGGTTTCTAATCTTACGTTGTTAAATAATATGTCCTTGATTATGTCGTTTTATATCGTTCATAATTAAAGTTAAAGGTTGTCGACAAATCGTGTAAATTTGATTATCAAATGTTGATACAGCATAATGTGACAGAGTGTGGCATCAAATCAAGTATTCACGGCTCATTAGGACAGCAAGGCACTTCAATTGCATAGAACATATACCTAAAATATAACAAATTTAACACACAGACAGACAGCCTAATAGGCTGGCAGACAGGCAGACAAATGTGTATAGCTGAAAGGTTGACAGACAGACAGACAAGTTGGGTAAAGTTTACTCTAATTAGACATTAAATACAAAGCGGGTAATTGCAAATTAAATCTTTGTTAAATTCTTTCTTAATAATCAGTCATCGCAGTTTCGGTCCTTTTTCACACCCATCAAAAAGCTTTTAAGGTCGAATGGCGCAATAACAGCTCGGTGAGTATTACTGAAATTAGTGGTGTGTTTGGTTTATATTCGGACAGACTGCACTAATTATCATACACATTTGCTTGAACACTTTTATATACATATGTTTAATTATTTGCTGGGTATTCCAGGTTTGTTAAAATTTAAACGTTATACTGATACATGTCTCTATATTAAACTGTTTGTGATTAGTTAATAAACTATGATAGATAAATTACTGATGATTCCTCGCTAAATTTGAAAAAAAAATTGGACATTGTCTAACATAGTGGATAAGCTGATGATAAATCGCCAATAAAACGTTGATGTCTACTCCCAAGTTTTGGACGTTTAAGACTGTGCTCAACGATAGACACACATTTCGTTTAGTTTGGTTATTTCTTGACAATTTAATGTAACTGTGCCCCTGTTTGTTGTAATATAGACGACGTTGATATATCCAGGGTTGGAAAAATACGCTAGCCCGACGTCCCGGACTAGTCAATATGTAGTTTCGGGCTACTGACCATTGGTCATTAAATTAGTCCCGGGCTAGTCATTAAATAGACGGCCGGACAAGTGACAATACACAGCGGTACCTAATTAGCGATGCAACCAATCAAGTATCGCCTAGAGCGTTTTATCAACACCACGTAATGGCTTCGCATAGACAATTCAAACGCATCCCAAAACAGCCAATCACGACGCGCGATACATCAACGCTTAACATGATCGGCCAATCAATGTGTAGGTGACAAATAACGGCATTAATACTGCATATTGAAGTACATGTGATAAGTGATAATTGATTCGCGAACTTTTTAAACTCGGCACGCGAAGAGTAAAGGGATTAGAATACTGTAAATATGTTATGGAGACAAAGTAGTTTTATAAGTGAGTAACATAAAGTGTACAAGTGTATTGGCCCAACATTTACGTGTCAGGGTCAGGATGATTAAAATTTGACATTGTTACAAAAACAATGTACACGTAATGTATTTTCTTTAAAAAATCAGAACATTGCAAGAGCTATTTAATCAGTTGTAACTTATTTATTCTTTACTTTTGTGTTAGATTATATGCTGTTTTACAGACAAAAATAAAACAAAAACTTGTTTATACCTTGTTTGTTAGTTATATATATGACAAATTAGTGTCCATTTAGTAAAAATAATGCACATTTTCGGACAAGTCATCTTTGTCCTGGTTACTAGTCCGGGACTAGTCATGAAAAAGAAAAAAAATCCAGCCCTGATATCATAGATAAATTCAACACGTTTAAGGCTGTGGTTAACGATTTAAATCGTTTGTATTCTCAGCTGACCTGTTTGTTTAAAGGGCGTATCGTTCCATCAGCAGTATTTCAGATACCAAGAGACGGTGTCCTCTTGAAGCAATTGCAGTGCTGTCTCACTAATGTGACGTAAGCACCTGACATGATACCATACTCAGCCACATTCAACGGACACCGGGTCAGTCAGTTGATGAACATCCCTTATATCATATTGAACCTTGCAAGAGAGATATAGCACTACCATATTAAACGATTTTAATATATCGCGGTCCTGGTCTGAACCACGGGCCCTCCCGTGCCTGGGACCTTTATAGATTTATCATTGAAACCCCGGTGATAAATCGTTGCTAAATTACAACATCATTGATAAATTATATTCTAGTAACTAACTATAAATCATTGATTTAATATGCGTTAATATGAGTTTTATGATGTTGATGTATTTTTGATAACTTTTTTTTTAAATATTTCACAATAAATTTATAATATACTGTGTCGTTGAAAAGTCGTCAATACATCGATGATACTCGTATATCCATTGCAGTTTGGGACATTTGAAACGGTGGCTAATGGTATCGTGGATATGAACTATCGTCTACAGAAATACCGGATGTACATTGGACTGGGCTTGGCAGCCGTCCTCGTTGTCATGGAGATTCCACTTTGCTTCTCCGTAAGTCTTAGATTAGATATTCAACATTTCAACTGTTAACTGCTAAAAATATATAAAAAGAGAAACGGTAAATAATGGTTTCCTGTCAGACGTAATTGGACAAAGCTTTATCATTTCATCATTAGTTTAAACCTATTTATTTGTAGTCTATAGTCAAGTTCTTTCACCTAATATTAATCCCTCTCCACTGTCCGCTTCCTTGGTAGAACCAGTACTCAGGTACTAAGTACCTGCAGAAATATGCAGTAAATAGTCTTGCTCAAGGACTAACACCATGTGGTCAGCGTTGGGGTTCGAACTAGGGACCCTCCGATCTTGAGTCCAACGTCTTAACCACTAGACCACGGCCCTGCATTATCCGAACCCCATTGATAAATCGTTGATAAATTTCTTACAACATCATTACATCATTATTACTTGGAAACTACTTCTAACACGGCGTCGGCTTGCGGACCTGGCGAGAGGTCGCGGGTTCAAACCCCGGCCGGGTCAAACCAAAGACTTCAAAATTTGGGAGTAGTGGCTTCGCTCCTAACGCTCGGGGCTAAGGAGACAGCATTACGCTTGAGTCTTCGGTGTCAGTATAATGGACCGGCCGGATTCAGTCCCTGGGCACCTCATAAGTGCCCCTGTGCTATAATGATAGAAATGTCGTTGCACAGTATCGGCAAAAATGCCGGCAAATCCCGTGTTTAAACTTTAACACGTGGGTGTAAGTTTAACCCTGTAAGCGATGGCAGGTGTGCAGGCAATTGTCACAATTATTCCGTAGTAAATGAAATGAACAACGCATGGGAAAATTGGCAGAAAGTTATGGATACTGATCATTGTATACTGTCTATATGATTTTGCAACTGAAGTAAAATTAGGTCTAAAATAAATTGTCGCAGATCTTACCAGATTAGACCAGAATAAACTGAGTTTGAAATTAACTACTACCTCTGTCACTCCTGTGATCTGTATCTAAAAATCTCGAATGTGCTTTTCCTCCCCGAATACGTGCGGTAGCTGTGGAATGAGAAGCTGAGATGATAGGAATGACCTACATTTGTATACATAACCTGGTTCAGAGCTGCAGAAGGCAGCAAGACAGCACGGCACCGCGCGGAATATCGCAAATACAGGTCTGGACACAATTGACGCGACTACTCTCCTTAGACATACATTGTTTTTCTGTACACACGCTACTTCTCAGACCGGACCTGGTAGCACAATCGGTAGAGCGTCGGCTCCAGGTACGGGAGGCCCCGGTTCGATCCCGGGCCGCGACATACCAAAGTCGTTAATAATGTTAGTGGTTTAGCTCCCTTGCTAACGCTCAAGCAAATATAAGGGTAGTTCCACGACTGGTTGGCCCGGTGTCAAGATAATGTGACGGGGTGTGGCATCATGCCAGGTGTTCACGGCATGCTATACACAGTGAAGGCAGCATTATATGTGCTTCAAGTGGACACCGTCTCCAGATAACTGAAATACTGTTGGCGGGACGATAAACCCAATAAACAAACACTTCTTCTCACAATTTTGAATAACTGACCGCAGGCAGTCAATGTCATGCAGGATCAATTCTGTATTCTTCTGAAATCTAGCTTTCTCAGAACTCTGCGACACTGTCCAAAAAATTAACTAATTTAGTTTTGACGTATAAGTTTAACTTTTGTGTCTTTTCTTTTTCTCTCTTCCAAAGGGCGGGTATTACATGTTCGTGTTGATTGACTGGTATATCGCCACGTTTAACATCACCGTCAACGGTCTTTTGGAGATTGTCGTCGTCTGCTGGGTGTACGGTAGGCATGACGTCATCGATATTACCTGTTTCTTTTTACACATTACAAAACTTGTATTGCAAAAGACTGAAATAACCCGTTACATCGTTGTGGTCTTTGGGTTTACAACGTAATTGCAATTTCTGCATTTAAGACTTCGTCTTATTTTTGTATTTACGACTTTAATGCAACACATACTTACAACATCATTTCAATTAGATATAAATGATTAATTAATCATAATTAAAGTTAATTTGAAAAGAAATAGTTTATATCAGACTAAATATTCAACGTAGGTCTGAAATGCCGATAAGCAAATAAATGCGAGCTTTCCGAAAAAGGTTCAACTGCAGTGTAACAAACATGCACAACTTAACAAGGTTTTATAAAACAAAACTCTCTGCCATAAATGGACAAAACTAGCAGGATGACCTCATATAACAAGAAAATGCTATTTCACAATTGTATTAAAACGTAGAAATTCGAGAACATTTATAGATATAGTAAACAATGCAATTATGTTAACAAATTAAAACAGCAGTATTGGAAACTTTATTTTCTTGACCGCGGTGAACGTGGGGGTCTGCAAGCAATTGGCAAACATTTAAACCTTAGCTGTCTAAGTAATCTGACAAAAATCAGCAATCATTTCAACTGAAAGCAAACTCGACAATTACCGAAACTGAAAAGGCATTAATTCATATTCTGTAAACATGGAAAAAACTGTTTAATCCCGAGACCAACCCAAGTTTAATAAAAAATGCAGGAATATAAATTTTACAGAAATTCATTTCAACTAAATGAGAACTTCATTGTTAAAATTGTTAAAAGTTTTAATGTCAAAAAGTCCACTGTGGTTGATAAAATATCTGCAAAACTAATCAGGCATAGTAATAGAGCACGTGTTCCATTCTTCACAGCTCTTGTTAATGTGTCAATACAATCAGGAGTTGTTTCCTAACAGGATAAAGGAATCACAATTTATCCCATTATTTAAGAAGGAAAATCCACTAGCCAAAAACAATTACAGGCCAGTCAGTATATTACAAATACCGTCGGAAATATTAGAAAAAAGTACTGTAATCTCAGCTTTTAGAACACTTTGAAAATATATTTAATAAGTTGTTTTTGGTGATTTTGGTGAAGGTCATGGATGTCAAGCAACTTTGTTTAAGAAGCTGGAAATCCGGAAATGTGTGCTTCACAAAAACCACTCTCTTTGTTATCGGTGTTTTAATGGATGTATCAAAGGCCTGTGATTGTTTGCTCCACGACATCCGTTTATCCAAACTGTCAGAAACACGGAATGTCAGATATATTGTACCTCATTGAAACAAATATTAAACTGTACAACATTGCGGTTGACAACACCTTATCTTTGCACACTAATGACTTCAATGTCTATTTGAAAACAGATAGCAAAGCTTTTACAGACTGGTGTTGTTTTAATGGCATGCTGGCTAATCCCGATAAATTCCAAACTATAATTGTATGAAAATAGTCTCACAACACAGCTCCCTATTTCAGGATTGATGACATCTTTAGATCATGCGAAAAGGAATTACTAGTAAGACTACATGGTGTTGGCATTGACCTTAAATTTGCATTTGAAGGTCACATAAAACCTGGTCAAAAAAGCAGTCAGCAATTTAAAACCATTAAGAGAATCGGCAAATGTTTGCATCACTCAGTTAAACTTTTCGTACATTCATTTTGTAAAATTTTAATATATCTTCTATAGCTTGGCACGTTTGTTTAGTAACAACATAGTCGCATTTTCCTTTGCAGAATTATTAAAATACATGTATACCTGAATAGTCCGTTGTACAAGCTCAAAAAGGGCCAATGTTATTTGTTGCAATCTTGTCCACTTACAATAACATTTTGTCTTATCTTCGCCAATCTCCGTTACAGTGATCTCCCTTTCTTTAATTCTGATCTTGTGCAAATTTCTGCCACTATGAGTTGTCGATAGCTCTCCTAGAGCCGATGCATAGATTAAAGTTAATTATTTAAGATTCAACTGTCGATTTAATTATCAGAGCGTGTAAAATCTACAAAGGCGTAAACAAACGATTATTACGTCAGATACACTTGAGAGAAAGGTCGATGATTTCATGAATATAGCTTAACGCTCAAGTGCTATAGAGCCTACCATTTTAGAACAAATTGATGCGCGTGGGTGCAATTCTGAGCAATTCTCTCTTCCCATCGTCAGCTATGAGGCTTATAGCCATCCGCCATTGGATTAACCGGGCGCGGCTAGCAACAATCCGAACTTGCAAATTGACCGACAATCATTAAGAGACAGTGTCAGCAGAGTGACGGTTCCTGCGGATTTACAGCAAAATGACTCACGATAGGATATTAAATAAGTCGGATCAGCCGTTGTGTATTGTTTTATCGAAGAGTTTGATACTGTGAGACTGGCATCAATTCTCTAGTCGAGTTATTCTAAGTGCAACATGCACAGATGATATTTGTAAGAAATGTATTCTATCTTGCTTGTAAGCGGATAATTTGGTTGGTCTGCAACAAAAAAACCTTTGATCAGAGTTTGCTGGTAACCCTGCAGTCATCGGCAACGTTAACAGGCGATTTTCTGGTATTAACCGGGCGAGGTCAATCCCTTTATCCGAATTATCGACAGGACCTTGATGTATTCCTCACAAAATGGCAAACATACCGTTCAAGAATCGTCGTAAGTCAAGGAAAGACAACCACACCCCGAGGGTCTGCATCCCATTTATTCATTTGATCGGGCATTATAATCATCATTGTCATCATCATCATCATCGGCTTTGCTGTTAAAATTATCATAATCGAAATAATCATGACAAAAATCGTCATCAACGTCATTGTTTTTATCATTATCCTCATCGCAATAATCATAACCGAAGTCATCATCATCGTCGTCATCATCAAAGTCGTTGTCATCATCATCATCATCGTCATCATCATCGTCATCATCATCATCATCATCATTATCATCGTAATCATCATCGTTGTCATCATCATCGTCATCATCATTATCCTTATCATCGTAATCATCATCATCATCATCATCGTCGTTATCATCATCGTTGACATCATCATCGTTGTCTTTGTCATCATAATCATCGTCGTCGTCGTTGTCATCATCATCATTTTTTCATCGACGTCATCATTGTCGCCATCATTCAATTATTTTTCTTAGTATAAATATTACAGAATTCATAATTTATCAGCGAAAATATCTAGCGGAAATAATTAAAAAAAGAGGAGCGTTGCTGGTTAAACGAAAGTATAATTCACAACAAAGTCGCATATGACAGTCATTTGTAAACTAGTATTAATCAAGTTTCACCGTAAATTAAAAAGTAATTATTTCTTAGCAGGCATCATCTGACACCTGTCTTTTATTTTATCAAACCTTCAACTTGTGATACAAATATTTTCTTTTCTTACAAATTATATCTTTAAATAAACAACAAACAACACAACAACATCAACAAAACAAGCAAGCAAAAATACTATAATTTCTTTCAAGATATGGTATGATTGTTCAATCGGTGAGGGAATCCTAGTATTGTATGATATTGAACTTAAGACATTTAACATTTAAATAAAGAAAAATATAATCTTGTGTGTAATAAATTGATCTTCTGTTCACAGTTCATTATCATCATGTCCATAGCAAAGTACTCGCCCCCTGGCGGTAAAGGTGATTATGTATATCCAGAGGGCGCTTTGGTGGTCGGCAATGTCGTCGCCGTGGGACCTCTCCTGGCGATTGTTGTCGTGGCCGTCATGCACGTTATTCGGGAAGAGGGCACCGTCTGGCAGGTACATAGAGAGAAAGAACGAAATAAAATGTATAAAAAGTATAACAAATAGAGCAAGATAGAAGGTGAAAACAAAGGAAATAAAAAAAATACTAATGCTCGAGGTAAAGACAACCGCAGAAAAAATAGCAAAAAGGGACAAAGAAAGAGACTACAATGACGGAAGCGACAGACGAGATAGGCGTGTACATAGTTGTATTCACTAATCAAAAATGAAATATGAAAATCTACCTAATAAGTAGATATATGTCATACGAGTGGTTGAATGATTTTAAAGTTCTATTAAGAGGTAATTTTTTCAAAGATTAATTATGTGGCAGGCATATGTCGACCTTTCGATATGCAAATATGAACTCGTATATAGCATTTAGTCTGTAACAAAGAAATAGACAATATAACATTCGCTTATCTGTTCTTTTTCTATTCTTTCTATCTATTTTTATCTCTTTTTTTCATATTGAATGGAAAGGTGTTTTCGTACGCTCCAGGTTTCATGACTGAGAATAGCACTAAATAGTCTGAATCAAAGGAAAAGACAATATAACATTCGCTTGTTTGTTAATTTTTGTTTAATTTCCTTTCTATTTTGTTAATCTTTTTTTCTCATATTAAATAGAAATGTGTTTTCGAATGCTCCGGGATTTATGGCTGAAGGTGGGCTTGCAGTTGCGATTTCGTCTTTATCCGCCCCTGTACCATTTAAATACAACTAAGCTAATTAATAAACAAGATATTTTTGGTCGTGTTGCCTTTCACCCAACATAACGCTGTACCGTTTGTGGAAACTTTGTTTGAGAATCAGATAAATGTCACAACCATATAGAAATAACAGTAACAACACAACAGCAAATACAACAAAACACGTGACACAAAATTTTGCTCACTTTTGAAAATTTGCTTCAAGGCGGGCGGATGGTTCTGCTGGGGTTCTCATGGAAAAATTCTTGATTGTCAGTGATTCGTTTTGACGTGAATCTGTAGCATAATTGATTCATCTTTACTATTCTATTAAGTTGAATGTATATACATTGTATGTATAGATATTTAATCTGCTACTGTATGCTTTGTACTCTTGCAGCGACTCAAGAAATCATCTAGTCCAAACAAATGGTGGAAACCCAACGACCGAGCGACAGCCGAGATCTACCGAATGAAGCCGTACACGTACGAGAGCTCATGGATTGGACGTCTCCGAGTCAACGTACTTGGGATCGGCTTAAGTCGGAAGAATACGGATTTTAACGAGTGAAGGCTTATATAGTTTATATGAAGAAATAAAAAGGGCAAATCACTTAAAAGTCGCTCTACATTTGAAGATAATCAGAAGCTACGAAAATTCAAATTCCTCAGCAGCGATATATTTCAATAGAACTCCCCCTTTCCCGCCTAATAAACTGAAATTCGCATTTCAATAATCACATGCCTTAATTTACTATCGTCTATAATTAATTAACATTAGAATTTATTTCATTGGTTGGAATAACTTGACTTACATATATTTGGCGTTCAGAGGTTTCATTACAACTTTACAAGCTGCAGCATCGCCACAAGGTAACTAAATGACATTTAAGGTACATGCATATTGCGTTCACACACGTCATGGTAAGAAACAACTGGGAAATATCGCCGGAAATGAAAACACGAATTATCGTCCGGATTGATGTATTGAACAGTCACTCTAAATCCATTTAATCCTTGCATATCGAATGCATACTTAACAATGTAATTTTATTCACAATCATGTCGGGTTATCGCCAGTCAGCAGTCATATCAATCGGAACTCCTCGGGTAATTCCGTCCTCGCGACAATCATCCCTCGGTATCTGGTGCAATGATACTTACTGAAATCACGATCGTTTTATTCACCGGAAGTCGGAAGAAGAATATGCCTAAAATGTAGTTCGCACATAACATAAACATTGCCACTGTTTGACAGCTGCGTGTCTGCTGCGCTGGGCAAATTGGGCAGTCCGATAACTAAGTTGTCTGCCCTTGAGTACTCTCCGAATGCGCATGCGCATTAAAACTTCCGGGGTATAAGTAGAAATTTTATCAGCGTGTATAACACACACATTGAGTGACATGGAAAGTTAATTAAAGAAAGAAACAAAACCAAAATGGAAATCGCCGAAATATTGCTGAATGTTTTAAGGTGTTTATAGCGGGAAGGTGGTCGAAAACAGAACTGTTTCATGGCATCGATTTCCTCAAAACAAGCGACTGCGACGCATTTCCATGGTATTATAACACTTCGCCCTCCCTCAACTGGTAACAGTTCGCCCTTGATTGGTAACAGCTCGCCCTAGATAGGTAACAGTTCGCCCTTACTTTATAACATGTCGCCTTCGGATATAAGTGTATACATCAAGAAAAAAAGTAAATTGGTTAATTTATTTATAACCATTCACATTGTATTTGTTTTCTTCGTCTTAATATACATTATGCGCTCTTCTGATATAAGTGTATACGCCAATCTTCGCCCTTAAAAATCTTTAAGAAATTAAGTAAAAAGAATGTAAACTTATTATTTTAATTATTATTTTGACACCATTCACATTAAATGTATGCTTCTTTTGTCTCCTTATTTTTTATTATTATTAACAATGTATTATTAGCATCGTAAATTATTATATTTTTATTTTTCATATTTTAAAATTGTTTTAACCAAAGAAAAACTTCTGATCCTCCAAGTACAATATGTGAGCTGTCACTGTTCCTTTATTTAAATGCAATGTTGCGACCTAAAATAAGATCATTATACTTTGTACGTGGTTTATTTATTTCATAATTTATATTTAAATAAAATTCCGC
The DNA here is from genome assembly GCA_007844125.1 of Sinonovacula constricta. Lineage (NCBI taxonomy): Eukaryota > Metazoa > Mollusca > Bivalvia > Cardiida > Solecurtidae > Sinonovacula > Sinonovacula constricta. Next base: position 18,124,400 of record CM017563.1, read on the forward strand.
AGTTGCAAAGATTTTAATGTTACTTAGTTGCATACATATTTTGTTGCAAATACTCTAATAAGGTTGTCATACTTAAGATGACTTGAGTACGCAGTTATCTTATAATTGCACATAAAAGCGTGAACGTTAATTGGTGTTTGCCTACAGACATTATTGTGATGATACCATTAGCACTTAACTTGATTGATAATTAGTCAGTGTGATCTTGATTAATGTTTACCGACATAGACGTATGTAAAAATTAAAATTAATAAATTGGTCAGTGTGTGATTGTTAATTGATTTTTGCCTAGTCATTATTATGATGATAGCGTCAGCACTAATCTTGATTGATAATTAGTCACCATGATCTTAACTGATGCTTGTCGTCATAGACGTATATAAGTGCTTGCAATTAATAGACTAGTCAGTGATTCAATCTCGCATCGTACGCAATACAGTATGAAAAGTCGACTAAGACGGCAACCAACTAATTGTATTTGTATGCATATTTTATAAAATATTATATATATATTATACACTATATAACAAATTAAATCAATTATAAACTTTACTTGACATCATTTTCCCCCTTCATTTAACGCGTGGAAAAGGTACACTTATATACGAAGTACTCGTAATGCATATGAAGCCGATGAAAACAAATACAAATTGATGTGAATTGTGTCGAAATAATTATAAATAAGTTAACAAGTATACACTTTTGCTTGACGTATACACTTATATACGACGGCGACATGTTACTGATCAAGGGCGAGCTGTTACCGATCAAAAGCGACCTGTTACCAGTTAAGGGAGGGTGAAGTGTTACTAATTCTTCTCGAGTTGGTCTCTCCTTTCAATTCATAATTGCCAGTAATATCTAGCTTGTAAACGCCGATAATTCGCTCGATTAGCTGATATTCCCTTCAGGATCCAGCCAAACGACGATTCGCCAGGTCCTTCTTTAAATCTGTTAGCTTGAAACGGTCTAATTCTTAGTTGTTTACACAAGCTTCGTTGATTTCTTTGTCCGTGTCCGCCATCTTTTTTTCTTTACTTAGTCCCCAGAGGCTCGGTGACGAGTAGCCTCCCTTTGAATTCAAGGGAAGTAACCGAGTTATCGGACTGCCCAAATTGGATGATTTAAATTTGAAGCCACAAATTGAAGTTTACATGCATCAACTGTTGTGAGTTATCACCCGAGCTGCCATCTTTGTTTTTGGTACAAAATAATTCAAAGCAAAATTTATGTGCCACAGAATTCTGATCAAAATTCAAGCATCTGGTCCTTCAATAGCCCCGACATTAATACTAAAGAACTGATAAATGCAGGTTTAAACACTTTGAGATCATAACAAAGGTAATGTTGAAATTTTAATGTAAACATTATTCCACTGTCAACCTAAACCACCACTGCAGATATATGTACTGGTACTAGAACAATCATAGCATTTGTTCTTGTTTGTTGTTGTTGTTTGCCTTTTGTTGTTGTTGTTCTTTTCTTTTTATGTTTTCATATTTGCATTTCCTTAGTTTTGTCGACAAAAGAGGTTAAACTATCTATTTTTAAGCCACCGATATTTTAAAACTGCTCGGAAAGGACAAAACAATGTCCATGCTAGCACTGTCATGGTTTTAAATATTGGTCTTATAACCTTCTTAACTATGACGTTTGAGGAAATTCAGGACGCTAAAAAAAGCATACGGCAGAATAGATTACACTCTGCGACAGATTAGTGGGATGCTGATTGGGCCACACCCTAAGGGAAATATACATTCTCGTGTACTTTTACAAACACCCAAATATAATTAAATTCAAATAACAACAATATCAAAATACTTAAAAAAATATATACATTTCCATAAGAAAAAATAATGCATGTTTTAATGCACACATCTGAGTGTTTACCTATAACTTTTTTCTGTTGTGCTACATTCATAATTAAATAAAACAAATTATATATATCCTGATTATTTTACTAGCTGTATTTATTTTACTAGAGCCCAATTTTATTTTAATTTCTAAAGAGTATGTTATTTGTTTCACTGTCGATTTTTTACAAATTGTTTCCTTATGTTGTTAATGCTATTTTATATAAGTAACTGTTAATTTGTGCGACAATCGGTAGAGCGTCGGCTCCATGTACAGGAGGCCACGGGTTCGACATACCAAAGCCGTGAAAATAGTAGTAGTATAGCTCCCTTGCTAACGTTCAAGCAAATAAAAGGGTAGTTCCACGACTGGTTGGCCCGATGTCAGGATAATGTGACTGGGTGTGGTGGCACTATATCTGCTTTAAGTGGACACCGTCTCCAGATAACTGAAATACTGTTGGTTGGACAATAAACCCAATAAACAAACAAACAATAATTTGTGAGACACTAATTCCTGTCTTTGTTCTAGACTTTGTAAATGTAACCAGTTTGTTACCAGTTCCATAAAATTGTTCTTAAATGTTTCTATGTCTCTTCGTGCCAGTTCAGATTTGATTCTATAGCAGCAATCTTTAAACATGCGATAAGACAGGCCTACATCATCAATTATCATTCAGACTTCTAACTACCAATTTTAGATTTTTGCTTTCTACACAATGCTTTATTAACAAACAATTTCTTGGATAGTAGTATAATAATGTATTACCTTTTCTGGATTCAATCATATCTTTGTCGCCCATTTAGTCCTGAATGTAAAAAAAGGTTAGATATGCAACACATCACACGTAATGCTTAAATATTTTGAACCATCTTCATTCTTGAAACAAATGTCAACAAACGGGGTTTACAAATGGCACACAAAGATGTTAAATTGAACTAAGATCATGAGACGCTTACGTTCATAGATGTGAACATATAGTCTCTTTCATTGATTTCTCTTTTATTTGTATTGTATGCTGATTTGCTCATTGACCACTTACAGTGGTAATGAGTTTAATAAAGTTGAGTTGTGTTGGTTAAATTATCATTAGTGTTTTTTTCGAATTTCAACTACCGTGTATTTTCTCATTTGAAGGCCATTCATTTTGCCGACTGACCGTTCCAAGGCGGTAACTGATGGTTTTTCTTTGTGTGTGTTATGTCTCGTCTCTTTGTTTTTTGTCACATTTAGATTTACCTTGTTTGCCTTTGTCTACAGGTAGATAAACTTTAAATATCTGTGAAAAATTTTATAGAACCTTTTCTTATTTACCTATAAGTAACAAGACTTCAATAAAATGCAGTAATTATTGACTTAAACATAAAAGGAAATACCAATAAATGAAATCATGCTTGCTGCTTACTTCCCGTTTCACGAATGTTTTAAAGGGACTTCGACAACTAGATTCGGCGTCGTGCGCCTGTCGGATCGTCACATTGTTAAACGCATGTAAAGTAGACCGCCATCCGGTTTCAGGTTTGAATCGAGCTTAACTCTTTTTATTTTCTTACTCAATACACACAATAACTTAGGTATTTTTCAAAATAAAATTACCTTGCTATAAATAAATGCGTCAGTGTGTGTGTGCGTGTGTATGTGTGTGTGTGCGTGCATACGAGTGAATGTGCGTGCGAGCGTGTGTGTGTGCATGCGTCCGTGCGTGCGAGCATGTGTGTGTCACAATTATTTATTGTTTTTTATTTACTGTTTCATTATTAGAAACTGCAGTAATCTCTCATTTCTAGTGACAACAGATGGTGAGAGTCAAATGTTATTTATTTATCGTGTCTTGTAAAAGACATATGTTAATTTCTAATATCTACCGACAACTGAGTGTTCTTTTCATAAGAGAAAACTTCTTTCGATAAAAAACAACGTACTCACATGCTTTACTCTAACATACACCATAATAAAGAACATGAGCGCAGTTTTCACGTATTTCCTACATTTGAGTTTTTTTCTTTGTTATTTTGTTTTCTTTATTTTTATCGTCCTACATAGAAACTACCTAAACACACGCCCAATCACCCAAATAACCACCATCTTTACTTCAAACAATCATACATTTTAATAAGCATAGTAACGCACGCGTAAAGAATAAGTTTACAAAAGATAGTTTGATTGATCACGTGATGTCATGGCGGACAGGTTGATTATTCGTGCGCTGATGGTGAAATGGTGAAACAAATTATTTTTTTGGCTTAATGTGGATATCTGGATCTTTTTGGTGTGTCTAAAGAACTTTAAAACACATGTGTAATACATTTGTGAAATTTCACTGGGAATTTATTGCAAATGAAGTAGTTTTTTTGGATATTTTATCTTGGTAACAAAGGATAACAAAGGAACAAAGGATTTTCCCGCGTCTTGAAAAGCAAAAGCTTTTGTAGCAAAATGTGGTTATTTGGATTATTTGTGTGTGTCTAAAGAACTTCAATAACACTTGTGTAACACATTTATGAAATTTCACTGGAATTTATTGCGAATAAAATAGTTTTTTATATTTTGTCTTGACAACAAAAGATAACAAAGGAACAAAGGATTTTCCCGCGCCTTGAAAAAACAAAAGCTTTCCACCTAAAGTGCCGAGTGTTTTTTTCGATGTTAATATCACAAGCGTTGTTCTTTATTATATTTCACAACTCTAATGACGAACAGAGGCAAAAACAAGAAGAAACGTAACCTCTCTTCCCCTGATGACTCTTCTGTGAACCCTGGTAAACGGCTGCAGGAGGGTGCCACCGGGTCCCTATCCACCTCGACTTTATACGCCGATGCAGCGATGGCCTCTCCGGGGTCACAGACGTTTATCCCAGCTATGAACTTGGCGAGTTTGGGTCCATATAGTGCTTATCAGACCCCAGTGGGAGCCTTTTACAGCCCTGTTCCCACCCCGACACAGCCCCAGTCTGGTAGTTTTCAACATGCGTCAGGTCAGTCTCCCCAACTCCCTCAGTCCCAAGATAGCTTTGGCCAGATTCTCAACAGACTTAACTCACTTGATAAACGTCTTGAAAAGCTCGACTCTATTGAAAAGCAGCTGACCAACATGAACTCTAAAATTTCTAACATAGATCTTCGGGTGTCGTCGCTTGAGTCGTCTTCTAAAGACATTTCCTCCCGATTAACTGAACTTGAAGCAACCCATGCATTTGACACCAGTGTATCTGATGAAATTAGCAGAAAACAGGCTGACATCGACAAAACTTTAAAATTCGAACGAGATCGTTTATCCAAGCTTGAAAAAGAGCTGGCTGCTGCTAATTCCGTCCAGGAGGAAATCACTGATCTAAAGTCCAGATCTATGCGAAACAATCTCCTGTTCTTCGGCTTTCCGGAATGCTCGTCCGTTGAGGAGAGACGATCAGAGAACTGTGCACAAACTTTGTTCAATTTCTTTCGTGACACTCTACAGATTGTTAATCCATCTGACACTATCAAGATTGAGCGTGCTCATCGCATAGGCAGATACGATTACTCCAAGAAACGCCCGATTGTCGCAATGTTTAATCACTTTCCTGATAAACAGTTGATTAAACAGAAGTTCCGTGACGTCGACAACCAGTCGTCGACTTCTGATCCCTCCCGTATCCGGTGCAGTGAACAATTTCCTCCTATCATACAGGAACGCCGGAAAAAAACTCATCCCAGCCATGATCAAGGCCAAGCAGGAAGGTCGGACGGCGTACCTGGCATACGACAAACTGTTTATCAATGGTGTAATGTACAATGTCAACAACATAAACTCTTCTGGATATAACTAGGACAATGAAAGAAAACAGTTAAGTTTTCTATTTTGGAATATCCAGGGTATTAAAAACAAATTGAATGACTCTGATTTTTTGCATTTTATCTCTGATTTTGACATTTTGTTATTTACTGAAACATGGCACTGTAAAACAACAAATATTTACATCGAAGGGTATGATTATTATAGCTGTCCTCGCCCAAATTTCTCCCGAAATGCTAAACGTTCTAGTGGCGGTGTCATTGTTTATTTTAAAACTGACTACAACAAATATGTGAAACTAATAGAAACAAATAGCAATGGTTATATATGGTTTAAAATAAGTAAAGAAATACTGCTTAACTCACAAGATGCATATCTCTGTACGTGTTATATTCCTCCTGAAGACTCAAATGTTTATAAAAATGTTAAGTCAACACTGCACGAATTCTGCTTTTTTGATCAGTTGTGTATTGATATACGAAAATACAGCAACCGTGGTAATATTTACCTAACGGGCGATTTTAATGCACGCACGGGTGAGCACCAAGACTACGTTCCTAATATACGTTTAAACTGTTTTGTTAGTACACCTGACGCAGATGTCCTACCATGTAACTTACCTGCACGCAAAAATCATGATAAGCTTTGTAACAACTTCGGTTTAAAATTGTTAACTCTGTGTAAAGAAAATAAGCTATCCATTTTGAACGGTCGGTTAGAAAATGGTCATTTTACATATCATGGTGTACATAGAAATAAGCCTGTGGCTAGCACTGTTGATTATTTGATTTGTAATACGGATAATTACGAATCAGTTGGAAATTTGTGTGTGTGTGATATTTCTGACTTTTCAGACCATTGTTGTATTGTATTTTCGCTGAATGTAAATAAAGCTGATGCTTCTTGCAATAACCCATTTGTACAGGAGAAAATTATTTGGGATACCTTGCACAACGATGTATTCCATGCAAATCTTTTTGCTAAAGCTGATGATTTTAATCTTTTAAATGATAAGTTATTGTCTGGTGATATTAACATAAATGAATGCATGGATGGCTTTTCGTCACTTATGCATGATATTTCCTTTAAAACATTTGCCAAATCAATATCTCACAAGTCTAATAAATCAAAACATTTTAAACCTCCTTGGCTTAACAATGAGTGTAAATTAGCAAAAAATGCCTTCTATGATGCTAAAAGACTATTTAATTGTGCCAATACAGATGAAAATAAGTTAAAACTTCTCCATGCTCGTAATAACTTGTGCTATGCCAAAAGGCGGGCTAAACGATTATTTTTCAATAAAGAAAAGTCTAGATTAGCACACATTAGTAAATCATCGCCTCGAGAGTTTTGGAAATATATCAAAAGATTTAATAATAAAATACCAAAAACCAACTGTGATGTTGATAATAATGACTTATTTAATTACTTTGCCAAAGTATCCAACATTAAAGAGGGTCAGTTTAATCCCTCCGATCATGGTGATATTAACAATGATGATGTATCTGTAGAAGAACTTGATTGTGATATTAGTGTTGAAGAAGTTAAGAAAACTATTCGTTCTTTATCTCGATACAAAGCTTGTGATTATGAGAACAATGTTGCTGACTTTTTTATAGATGCTTGTGAATTTATCTCACCTTTGTTATGTTCTATATTTAACAATATGTTTACAAATTGTGTTTACCCATCTTCGTGGTCTAAAGGTGTCATAGTTCCGATATATAAAAAGGGTGATAAATCTGATCCAGCCAATTATAGAGGCATTACATTAATCAATGTCACAGCAAAAGTATTTTCACTTATACTTAGAAATAGAATAAACAAGTGGTGTGAGTCAAATAGTGTGTTCTACGATGGTCAGTTTGGCTTTCGTGATAGTCATTCTACTGCTGATGCTGTCTTCTTACTTCATGCTATTATCCAAAAGGTTCTTGACAAGAAGTCAAAGCTATGGTGTGTCTTTGTCGACTACCAAAGAGCATTTGATTCGGTTAATCGAGATGCTTTATGGCTTAAACTCGTGAAGTCTGGCATCAGTTGTAAAATGACTAACATGATCAAACTTATTTATAATGATGTCCAGTCTTGTGTTAAATTGTTGTCTTCTTCTGGTGTTGATTACTCTGAATTTTTTAATGTCACAGTAGGTTTAAAACAAGGGGAGCCACTCTCTCCTCTTTTATTTATTCTGTTTATTAATGATATATATAATTCTCTTGATACTGATCAACTTACCACCAAAGATGTTGAACTTTTGTCTATGTATATGTTGTTATTTGCCGATGACATTGCTCTGTTTACTACTGATCATGTTAGTCTACAAGCACAATTGAACTTATTGTATGAATATTCACTTAAGTGGGGTCTGAAAATTAATGTAGACAAAACTAAAGTGTGTGTCTTTGAGAAGAGAAAGACTGTTAGAAACATTTATTTTCATATTAACAATGAACTTGTTGAGTTGGTAGATAACTTTACATATTTAGGTGTAAACTTTAATTTTAATGGTAATTTATCTAGTGCAGTAAAGGTCTTGCATGATCAAGCTCTAAGTGCCTAGCATAGTTTACTTGTTCTTTTTGATAAGATATCACTTGATGTAAAAACTAAGTTATCCTTATTTGATTCCATGGTTGTACCGATTTTACTGTATGGATCTGAAGTGTGGGGTGTATACAACTATAAAGATGTAGATAAACTCCACATTAGATTCCTTAAGTCATTATTAGGTGTCAAAAAACAAACCCCAAATTCCGCTGTATATGGCGAATTTGGTAGATTTCCTTTATCTGTTATCTGTAAACTCAGATCCCTTAAGTTCTGGGTAAAAATTATGAAAAACAATAGTTCACCCTTGTATAGAATGTACTGCGACCAAGTTAATAATATAAGTGGGCCATGCTGGGCCAAACGCATAAATTTATTGTTAGACCATCTAGGATGTAGAAATTATAGAACTTACTTTGATGCCAATGTCAACTATTATCCTATGTTAAAACAGAGACTATGTGATCAGTATATCCAAGAATGGAATGCTTGTATTAATAACTTACCAAAATTAGCTTTGTATTGTAGATTTAAAAAGACATTCGAATTAGAGAAATACATTGTTTCTGTTTACAATTATGATCTTAGAAGACATATAAGTTGTTTTAGACTATCTTCACACAAATTAGAAATAGAGACTGGTAGATATAATGGTGTTACAAGAGAAAATCGAATATGTAAAGGTTGTACATCTAATATGATTGAAAGTGAATTTCACTTCCTTTTATGTTGCACTATGTACCAAGATCTACGAAAAAAATATTTAGGAAATACATCTTGGCCAACGATTAATATGTTTGAATGTCTAATGTCAACAAAATCTAGTAAGAAATTGTTAAATATTGCAAAATTTATAAAAGAAGCCAATGTTCTTAGAAGTAATTCCCTGGTTAGTTAACTGTTTTCTCTTTTGTCAATCAATTGGTTTACAATGTCTATAATGTATACTCGTATATGATTTCTAATTATATTTTGCATTGTTTGTAAACCTGTTTGCCATGACAACTGTTTGTAAATTTTGTATATGGTCAAAGGCGTAGCTAATGCCGATTACCAATAAACTTTGAACTTGAACTTGATGTTTTACTTACAACAAGATGTCGAATGTTGATTGGATCCAAAATAATATGTATTGCTAAAGGGTTAATTGATTTATTTTTTCCAGTCTTCTGTGCCACGTACTTCCTGTTGTAAATAATTTTGTACCAATCGCATGTTGTATTTAACTAAGATGCTATGGTGTTTAAATGAAATACCTTAGTTGAAATAATTTTGACTCCGCAATTCAGTTTTTTAAATATGCTACTATTTCTTATTTTCATATTAGGTCATCTCTTCTTGTCTAAGTTTTAAAACTACAAACCTTGCATACAACGAAATTGGAAATAGCAAGTCTTTAAAATATATTATTTCAATAATTCTAAGAACTTTCGGATTATTTACTGAATGGCACATTCATGTTGAAATGCTGAATATCCCTGCTTTAATAATAAATACAAAGCGCGTTTAACTGGTTCTACCAAGCCGGCGCTGACGATGTCACAGTTCCGCCCAACCATCCGGAAGGTGGTCTAAGTTATATGCTTTTAACAATTTGACGATCCGACAGGTATACGACGCCGAATCTGTGGTCGATAGGTGTGGAAATTGAGTACATTAACTAAAACAATAATATTTAGATTGGATTCTAAGCTGCAACCATGGATGAAATGAAATTGGAAAGCTAACCCACTACGGTAGGGTTTTGGGGAGCAATATTCTCAAAATCATATTATTTTTGAGAGTGAGAGATCCATTCTTTCTTCCACTTCTTAAAGGTAATAGTCAAAACCAGTTAGAAACGTCCCAGATTATAAATTTTTATCATTTTTAAAACTATAACATGCAATTTATGTTTCCTTTGGTGGTGATAATATTATGTTAGTATCCTATTATATCACACTTTGCTCCCTAATGATATACGAATCTTACAAGCAGTTTGTTTACTATCAGATAAGTCAGCATGACATACATTTTACATCCTGTATTTTGAATACCGTGTCCTAATTAGCAATTTTACGCCAGGGAGCATTTATCTACAACGCACGCACCTGTCGTAAACGCTTCTAGACAAAAAAAAGAAACAACTTGTTGTTATATCTTGTTTGTTAGTTGTAGATATGACAAGTGTGTTGTTGTGTTTGTTAATTGAATATTCGAACAAGTCATTTTTGTCCACGTTACTAGTCCGGGACTAGTCATTGAAAAGAACAAGAATCCAGCCATGAGAACGATAGGGATATCTGCTTAAAGCAGATATTGACATTACTGCAAATAACCCGGATGCCGAAAAAAATCTAGCCCAAAGAACGATGAGTTGTCAGCTAAAAACAGATATTGATATTACAACAAATTACCCGGATGATATAACGTGCTCTCATAAGTAAGTCGTTACGTGGTTTTCTCAGTTTATAAATAACTAATTGTGCAGCGTGACTCAGATAGGAAATATTGTTTGTAATAACGGTTGTAGCATTATGCCTCACATTTCATTTAACTGTAGGACGTCAGCAGGCAGAATTGCGCGGGATTTTTTAATATGACAATAATTCATTTTGGATGTTTGAAAGAGAAAAAAAAAGTGAATTCAAACTAGCGGATGCCACCTATAAAGACAATACGTAAACGGAAAAAATAGTAGAATGTGGTTGAGCCGATGGAAAAAAATCACTATCTGAAATCGTTTATTAGTATTCCTTTTTAATGGGCAATTTTTACAAAGTAATGAAACTTCGACAATAATGTGATGGGCCTTTAAAACATGTTAGCAAATCTGCATTCTGAATTCAACTATATTAGCTATCAGTCGCTGATTAAACGTTTGTTTTAAAGAATTCAAAGTTTATACATAAAGCGACCCTACGGAAGCTGGGCAGAAACGACATTTAACGGATTAATTCTTGTATTAAATCGACCAAGCAACAGTTTGCCAAGTAGATATCTTTAACTTTCCGTTAAATTCGTAAGATAAGACAAATATTTGTTAAATCATAATGAATTTTAATTCTTTAAAAAAAACACAAGAAAAACCAGTTGTGAGACTCCTATGCGCCGTAGATATTATGAGCTTTAAGCAAGAATATGACTGCCCTGAGAACAAAACACTCTCCCACAGTGTTAATTAATTTCATGAAAATTTGACGGTAACGAACCATAACTCTGATGGGAAGTAGGATATTTGCTACTTTGTTTTCCTTGTTCTCTGCTACATCTGTATCTACAAACAGCATTGCTAACATCGGTATACTCGGTCTCTTTTGCTAAACAATACTTCGTCAAACAGCTGCGAATTTCTATATATGCCAGCTATTTTTATAATTACAAGCTATACATTATTGGTGCAAGCTACAATGTTAAAAAAACAACAGAATACTCAGTTCTTGTCTCTGAAAAAGGTTTCACAGAACAGCTGATATTTCATATTTTTGCCAGCTACACTATCGTCTGCGTAAAAAAGTGCATTCCATAAAAGCCACCGCTCCCCAGAGCGGCGCCAATGAAATGCAGTGGCGTAGTGGTATGGTCGCTGTGTTGTAACTCCTCTAAATGCATAGCCTCTCACCGCGTGGGTTCGAGTCCCGTTTGGTGCGAAGGACTCAGGATACGGATTAGCCGGCATTTTTTGCCGATACTGCGCAGCGACATTTCTATCATTATAGCACAGGGGCACTTATGAGGTGCCCAGGGACTGAACCCGGCCGGTCCATTATACTGACACCGACGAGTCAGGCGTAATGCTGTCCCCTTAGCCCCGAGCGTTAGGAGGGAAGCCACTACTACCAACTTTAAAGTCTTTGGTTAGACCCGGCCGGGGTTCGAACCCACGACCTCCCGATCCGCAAGCCGACGCTCTACCACCTGAGCTATTGCGGCCGGTGCGAAGGACTCAATATGTGTATGTCTTTCAGCTGACCTGCGGTGCGTCAATGGTTCTACCAAGATATTTGTCGGAGATTTCCTCCACCAAAGTAGTTGTCAATGTCATAATAAGTCGCCGCGATGTATTTAAAAAGACAACAATAATGAATAATGGATCCAAATATCATCTCTGACTTCTAGACTGCGTGTGAACATGTGAATCTTTATAAGATTTGATGTTTCACGTTGGAAGAATCAAAAGTGTTGCAACGCTCTTCGGTTTTTAAATGCATGCAGAAATATACGCCAGGTGTACACGTCAGTCATACACAATGTGTTGAAAAGCATGATAATGATGCAATAATGATAATTATCTAATACCTTTCCGGCCGTTTGAGGCGCAACAACTGAATTGTACTTGTACAACATGTACATAAAAAACATAAGCCGTGTGTATTTGTCAATCATAAATAGTATGATGTTTGATCCGATAGTGACGTTATAAATAAGACAAGTATGAAGTACGGATCGAACGGTTCTTTGTCATGTATTTACGCAAAACTGTCAATAAGTGTGTTTAAACCGACAGTTTGCAATAATGTCGGAATGATCTAATGTGGCAATTTAAATTTACTCCAAGTGTTGATAATTATGTTCAAACTCACATAAAAATAAATATATATCTTCTCGATTCGAGCTTATATTTATCTTCAGATAGTCATAGAAAATTCTGATATAGCCGCTTGAAATCTGGCAGTTTTTAATAAAGCTGTTATGCCATTTTTGTTTTAATGTGACCTAATTTGGTAAACAAATTTACCAAACAATTTTATTGCAAATAATATTTATATATTTACCAGTGGCATTTACATTTGGAGTGTAAATTAACTGCGTTATTTACATATCCTTATTGTCATATTAAATGTTGTATGATTTTGAAGAAAAAATCAAATCACATAGGTTTGAAAATCAACCGCTTCATTAGGTTAGTAATGCAAGCTAGAGATAGACAGCGACAGACTCTTGATATGGCATATACGTATATCAGAGTTTTAAAATGTATAATATAGGTGTTCATTTATTCGACTAACTTTTACTTATATTTTGCCGCAGACGAAAATTTCATTCTTTCTGCCAACCAGTTGATACTGGATAAATATGGAAAAATGAATAAACCAGGAATTTTGATTGGACAACCGACCAAAGGGTAATTCCGAAAAAGAAACATGATTCATTTTAACGTTTACATAATTATTTTTGGCAAGTGTCATTGAACAAATAGGTTTGCTCTCTTCCTAGTTCAGCCCTATTTTACGACAATCAAGTGCAACACGCAGTTTGTAAAATGCATAGCTGAATCAGAAAATAAAATACAATGGAGTTATTCAATAGCCACGGTTTGATAAAAGGACTCACGCTGGTCGATTTCAACTACTGACACGTCTGCACTTCTTGCACCCTCACATTGAAACAAATACAATAATAAGAGATGCCTGTGGACATTGCGATCTACATTCTTCAGTGCAGGATTATAGAAGAAAAACTGTTTCGAACAAAAACTTTTAAACCAAGAAATAAAGAAGACCGGCCATAATTTTGCAGATTTGCTCCGTCCCTGGTCATAATTTTACTTCAAATAAATGATATGCGCCGGCAAAACCCAGCCAGAATCAAAACACAGGTGATGTTCAAATCTATAAGAGCCGGTGGCCATATATAAGAAAACTACATACCCATATATGGACAAAGAAACAGTTGCGCAGACGGTGGCGCAGTGGATTTGTCATACATGAGGTTCAATGTTCGAATCATAGAAAAAAACAAGCTTTTTCGCTTCTGATTCATGTTTATACTTTTCTTCCATGTAACAGACTAGCATATTTACAATTTCTAATTTTATCGACAAAAAAAGCGTAACATCTTGGGAAAATCCCTTTTGAAACGAAAATTGAGAGCATCGGTAGATATGTTTGTAAACTACATGAGATACAAATTTATATAGAAGATAAAACAGAATTAAATATGACTTTAAATGCCCTGCTCGCTTATGCCCGAAAATGAATTGTTACAAAACCTTGTTAAGTCGTAATTGCTGCGTTATGTCAAGACAGACTTAACGCCTGGTGCAATTTTAACTTCAGTAACATACATTTAGAGTTTCGAGTATTTCTGATATTTTTCGCAATGAAATCTACTCTGTTAGCAATAAAGATGACGAAAAACTTATTAGAAGGTGCTCCTCATTTATAGCCAATCAGAAGCTATTCAAATTCGAATTCCTCCGCGATTTATTTCAATTCAAATCCTTTCTACTTTTTATTTTACAATGAACAAAATAGATCGATCTTTCTTACGAAATGGTTTTATTTTCAACTGCGCATGTGCAACAAACCACGCATTCTGGCTTGACTCCTTCCCCTTGTGACGACAAGTTTAAATACATCAAGACGATTGACGGTTTGATTGACAGTTTTATGGAGAGAATTACATGTAATTTTGGTAGAACTGGTAGAAGTGAGGCGGGGGCTTCTAAGTCGGATAGAATCTATTAAAATGTTTCCATAGAAAATATAAGCCTGCACTCGCTGCGCTCGTTTTGGCTTCTATGTTCTATAGAAACGTCTTAATAGACTCTATCCTATACATAGACAGTACTTTCAACTTTCAACAAAAGTGGTCAATGTTTACCGTTTCCGACAAGCCTATTCAACGGAACAATATTTATAAACGTCAGCAGTGTACCATCCCAATCTGGTTGTTCATGTAATAATGTGCTTGCTTCGCACACTCGAGGAATCTGGTTCGGTCGCCACGTGCTGGTTTATTTTTTTTTTTTTATATTGTTAAAAAAAATTAAATGTGTTAAATTTGATTTTATTTAATTTATTTAACAAAATAAAAACCGGTAATCTTTTCATTTTGTTAATAAGTGTTCAAAGAGACGGCCAAGCAACGAACAGGACCTTTTAAAAATTGCGTGTCGTTACAAAAGCAAAAAATAAACCTAACCAGCTGATTCTTAACCTTATTTTAATGTCGTCCACTGTCAATGAATATAGAGAAGAAGAGAAGAGGTGTCACTTATAAGAAACAGTAAACCATGAGATTGTATTTTTGCAGTATTATTTACAAGGTCGCATTTTAACGATTTAACTGTTCGGGTGTAGCCATGCATACTAATACATGTTATTATGAGCGTTCGTAGTCCAGTGGTTAAAACGTTAAAATCTTATTTAAAGGTCATAACCAATATTGTAAATCACATGATATAATATAATATTATGCCTATTTAGAGGCATGTGGGCATAATTTTTGCATGAACTCATGAACGCATGAAAATTTTGAACTCTACTTCAATTGTTTGAAAATACAAATCATAAAACTGTCGTTTGAAATGTCTATTCTCTCCAACTATATAAAAACACAATCGGATTTTCAGCTATAAAATTAGATTTCGACGTCACAGCGAATTATCCGATGATCATGTAACGTGACCACGAAGTAAGTGGTCACGTGGCTTTCTGTGTTTAAAAATAGCTAACTGTGCAGCGTGGCTTAGATATGAAACACATGTTTGTAATAACTAGTGGAGAGTTATGCTTTGCATTTCACTTAGATTTCGTTTATCAATAAACAGCGTTTTGCTGGATATATTCATGCAACAATAATTTACTTTGTGTGAATGCAACAACGGGATCCATAGTGTCGAATACTACCTTAAAAGTCCCTGGCTCGAACCCCAGACCGACCACGAGATATGTTGGTGCTCGGGCAAGACAATATGCTGTTTAATGTACCTAGTAGTTACAAATGTACTACATAATTACTGGTTCTACTAAGCAAATTGGTAGTCGATAAGGTTTAATATAAGTTTTAAATCTTCCAATCAAAAGTAACAGAACGGTTTAAGCGCAAGAGAAACAAATGGAGCGATAATTAGTCGCCAAGGTCGATTTACGTTATTTAGAGGATAGGTTATGCATAGGTGTTTACTGTCTGGCCTGCCTCTTGACGCGGGTGAAGTTTGCAGCAAGCCTGCAGTGCACCGGTTGTTCTACCCAGACTACAGTCTGGGATTTTCCTCCATAATAACTAGTTATCGCCAATATGGCCATAGTTTTGTCGGTGCGGCGTGACAAAAAACATCCTAGGCATGTTTGCCCTTGTTCTGTTGTATTTAATTTACATTTATATTACACCATAAGGAGGCCAACAAATAAACACCACTATATTATATATTATCTAAATGTTGTATAAGGTATGAGTAAATCTAATACGCCCCCATTAATGATATAGTTCTCTGTGATATTACATTTTAAACATTCTGTTAACTGGAGCCTAATACAAATAAGTTAAGGCGAGGTTAAATTAAACGAGGATAAATAAATCAATAGCTTACCTAATGGACATTGTGTTTCACACACTCACGCAGCCAAACTCCCCGCAGTGATTACTTCCCTTGACAGTACATTATATCACTGCCACCAGCAAGTTTTTCGCCCAAATACAGGCGGATAGTTTTTTTATTTTTTTATTTATTTTTTTTTCTATACTTATCTCCTCAAAATATAGTATCTTTCTTTTAAAAATATTAATTTATCATATTAAAATAAAAAGTAACTTAAAATATAAAAAATATGATTTTGACTCACTTTCTTTCGTGGCGTGTTTATGGAGGCCGCCATGTTTACTTCACGTGATACTCTATCGTCACGTGATCCTTGCTGGGGCAGAGATTTAAGTAGCAACGCGTGACGTAATCGCTGTGAGGAGATTGTCACGCAGCAGGCGTCCTTCCCTCCACAACTCACCTCTTGTTTCGAATAAATGCCATAGCTCTTAAATATGTCTCTTAAAATGATAGGCTATATGAGTGTATGTGTTACGGTACATTTTAATCCAGAGGTCATGGGTTCGAAATTTAAATAAGGTATAATCCTTATTTTCACGTTCAAGTAGAAACCAAAAGCCAATGGGGTACATTGGTAAAATGAAAATTTATCTGCCATGCTTGTTAAAGGTGGTACTTGACAGTCTGCCTTTATCAAATTCATGTAACAATATATTTTCCCAGTTTCTGGGAAATTATGCATTATTTTAAGCATAAACCCATACTTTAGTCTAAGTAAAGCCGGTTTTTAGAACTATCTATGTTGTAAGACAGCACACATTGCAAAATAATCACTCTAAATGTTGTTGTTTTTTCAAATCTATGAATAAACACGAAAGTGATCTGTGCTAAAAATAGATACTGACGTCAGCGCGAACTAACCGGATGACGATATACCGCGATTTCAAAAGTAAGCTGTCGTGGGTGTCTTAGTTTAAAAATAGCTATCTCTGCAGAACGGCTCAGATAGAAAATACCTGTTTGCAATTACAAGTAGGGAGTTATGTTCCACTGTCCACTCAGATCTTAGGCATCGATTACATTGTAACAGCATTTTGCAGGACTTTTTCATGTAACAATGACTTATTTGGTTATTTGAGAAAAGATACCTGTTCCAAACTGTCGGATACCACCTTCAATACCCGAGGTATTCCAAACAGTATGTCCTTTTAGTTGGAATTCTTGGACCTTATCGTATGTTCTTTAGTAGATATTGCAAATACAGTGATTCTTTTTACTTTTGCATAAATATCAACTTAAAATTCATTTAAATACTTGTAGAGATATGATATTTAAAAATAAATAGAAGCGTTTGTTGGTGATGGTTAACCTGGGTATCACAAGTAAGGCAGAAAAGTCAACATACACTTCATAGAGCACACACATAAAATCCGAGTAAAACCAATGAAATGACGTACTCGCATTTAGGGATTATTCAGGGGAGACTATTCATTAATGGTTCTCATTGTTTTTAATTGTATCATTCATGTAAGTGGGATCATAATTAGGGAATTACTCACCTACACTTAGTTTTAATCCTTGTTTTATACACATGAAGGATGCTGGGATAAGATGGGATGGGATTAGCAGGCATTTTTGCCGAAACTGCGCAGCGACATTTCTATCATTATAGCACAGGGGCACTTATTAGGTGCCCAGGGACTGAACCCGATCGGTCCATTATACTAACACCGACGAGTCAGGCGTTATACTGTCCCCTTAGCCCCGAGCGTTAAGAGGGAAGTCACTTCTACCAACTTTAAAGTCTTTGGTTTTATCCGGCCGGGGTTCGAACCCACGACCTCCCGATCCGCAAGCGGACTCTCTACCACCTGAACTATTGCGGCCGGTGAAGGATTCTGGGTCAGAATTGATAGATATGAATATAATTTTAATAGCTGCTACAAGTGATATATTTGCAAGTGGGACAATCATTTTCGTATACTCATTATAGCACCATCAGCTCTGGGATTTACAGTTTGTAAAGAAAATATAAAAAGCATTGCTTAAAACAAGATCTTTTAAAACTCGTTCTGCTCAACCTGCTGCGAATGCGTCGCTTTCAAATGACACACTAAGCTTGCAATAATAAAATCTGTTCGGTTGTTCAACCGTAATGCTTGATAAAATGAAAGAGCGAATATAAAATCCGAAATATCCCATTGAAACAAATCAGATAACAGGTCCCATCCTACCGGGCGTTAACGTATTAGTAAGTCGGCCTTGAAAGAAAATATCTAAATGTAACAAGAGAAACATTTTATCTGGGACACAACAAAATAAGAGCTGACACAGGCCAGTGCGCTCGTCTCGTCAAATGCTTGAAATTATTATATTAGCTTGATGGCGCAGTCACACACTTTTTAACCTGTCGGTAGGTTTATATATGCCCCCAAATTTGTCTGCGTTCAACCATTTCAATATTTCCCACAATTGTCCACTTGTTACTTACAAACAAGTCCTGTCAATTTTAGCCAAACCAATAAAAGGCATTTGATGTTTCATTCGCATCTATGCACTGGTAATTGAGATATGAACTAGATATAACTTGTGCGCAAATTTATATACTGACCATATTTCAATGTGGTATCCGACAGTTAACCTATATAAAAAATGACATAAACTTACCTCTTTATTGGGGAAATCAATAGAGCGTCGGCTCCAGGTACGGGAAGCCCCGGGTTCGATCCCGGCCGCGACATACCAAAGTCGTTAAAAATGGTAGTGGTATAACTCCCTTGCTAACGCTCACGTAAATATATGGGTAGTTCCACGGCCAGTTGTCCGGTGTCCGGATTGTGTAACTGGGTGTGGTATCATGCCAGGTGTTAACGGCATGCTATACACAGTGATGGCAGCACTATATCTGCTTCAAGTGGGCACCGTCTTCAGATAACTGAAATACTGTTGGTGGGACTTTAAACCCAATATACTACCAAACAATATACTGGGGAATATTGACATCATTATATATCGACTCATGCTTAATTCTAAATAACGACGATTCTTATACTACCTCAAATGTAAGGCAGTAAAAATCGTGAAAGAAATTGTTCTTAATGTTTATTTTTTTCCAAATATATAAAAATGCACGATGGGGATAGCTGCTAAAAGTAATAACCCAATTTGATTGCGGATTACCCGAATGATAAAAAAACGTGATCTAAAAGTAAGTGGTCACGTGGTTTAATTTTTTTTATAGGAACTATGCAGCTTGGCTCGTACAAGAAATACATGTTTGTAAGAACTAACTGGATGCTGTGCTCAAGACTGCGCATTGTTGTGGCACATTGAAAAACAGCATTTCGAGGGATCTTGTCCAGTGATATTAATGTATTTGCTAGTTTGGGAAAAGAAGTCTGGTCAAAACTGTCGGTTACCACTTTCAGACCAATCGGAACTCCTCGGGTAATTCCGTCCTCGGGACAATCATCCCTCGGATCAATCGTACCTACTCGGCGATCTCCGGCAAGCTTCGGATATATCACCTCGTATGTAATTGTAGGAATACACCAGTTGGTGATTTGCCCCGGCGAATAACTTCTCATTGCATAATGTAAACAAAGATGGCTGACTTTTCAAAGTGCATGCAGTAAGCTTTAGATATGATGGAGATTCAACACTCATTGAAAGAAGAGCAGATTGCTTCGTTGAAGAATATTTTTAACTTAGTTGATACTGTATGTATATTACCAACAGGATTTGGTAAAAGTGTAATATACCAGTTATTACCCTGCATGCTTTCGGATCACGCTTCGGTGATGTCTATATCCGAAGCTTGCCGGAGATCGCCAAGTAGGTACGATTGCCATTTTGGATGTAGTTCGTCAATATGGCGGCGACAGCATTATTTCCGAGGTTATTACGTAGTGGAGGGAATTATCCGAGGAGTTCCGAGTGCCCTCGGATGTATCTGGTGCAGTGATACTTACAGAAATCACGATCGTTTTGTTCGCCGAAAGTCGGAAGAATATGTTTAAAATGTAGTTCGCAAAAAACATAAAAAATGGCGTCGTTTGACAGCTGCGTCTTTGCTGCGCTGGGTGAATTAAACTTGGATGATTTAAATTTGAAGCAGCCACAAATTCAATGTTATACAGGCATCGTACTGTAGCGAAGTGTCATCCGAACTTTTATCATTGTTTTGACGTCACAAAAGAAGTTCCACTTAGGGAAATGACCGAGGTGATTCGACTACCTACATACTTCCGAGAGATGATTCGTGAATTATCCGATGTGTTCCGATTGCTTTCAGACGTCGACGCAGACTCTGATGCTGACGCTCGGTTGACCGGTCCTCATTTCAAAGAAAGGTCGAGCTAAATATGATTTTGATGTCGGTTCTTTTGAAATTTAAAACGGTCTCTTGTCATCTAAGAAATTATTATTTGCACCACCGTCGCTGTCCTACTTCCTTTTTAATATTTGTGACATTAACCCATTTAAAATCTGGTTGCATCTAGTTTTAACGTGGATTGTGTTATTTTCATATCTGTACAAACCAAAATATATTATTCAGTAAATTCTTCAGTAGCATGTATATGTTTATCGAGTTGTGTCAAAACAGACACCTTGTAAAAAAAAAGTCGACATCAGAATTTAGACGTTGCACATATACATAATGTGAAATGATGCAATGTCAGTAATGTATTATTTGTTTAGTGGAATGCATTTGGTGTCATTAATATTAATTTTACTCAGCAAAAAACATCGCAATCTGATTGTGATGACTTTGTACTTTATGGACGCCGGTAACCATGCGTGCACATCCATGAAATGTAATTATCGAAATATTACTGATCACATCATTAAAATACAAATGACTTCATTACAAAGTCTTACATTATTCTTTCTATAACTTTAGTAATACAATATGGCGTGCATACTGTGTATCCCAAATGAGCTTATGGAAATGTTGATTTAATGTCACAAACGTGAATATGTAGTCCCAAACTTTGTTCGTTTTTTACAACCATGGCTTATCTTAGAAGTGGTATCCGACAGTTTTGGACCAAAAAATATTTTCATTAAACATCTTAACAAACCTTTGTTACCTGAACAGATCTTTCAAAATGTTGTTTATTGGTGTCCTACACCTGTCTTAAAAGTGAACCATAACGCCACAATCGTCATTACAAACATGTATTTCCTATCTGAGCCAAAGTCATAATCATCATCATCATCATCATTAATATCATCATCATCATCATCATCATCATCATCATCATCATCATCATCATCATCATCATCATCATCAATATCATCATCAGCAGCAGCAGCAGCAACCGCAGCAGCAACAGCAGCAGTTTATACTATTAATAATAATAGTACAATAATAACAAAAACAACGTTTACACTTTAGGGCAAATAATAGAATTAATCGCGATAACTTTAAAAACAAGACCATCTTGCGTGGAAAGGTTAAACGATAGTAAAACGGTGGTACATGTAAAGGGAGAAAATTCCTGTAACCATTTGAAGAAAAGACGTTATTTAGTATTCCAGATCACGTGATTAGGGGCATGCATTTGTGAGAGGCAAACTGTTGGGTACTTCCTTCTATGAATCGAGTTGGCAGGTGAATAGGTTCTAAAACAGTTTGTAAAATGTGGTTTTCATATTATTTTTTTATAAGAAGGAAGCACACGTTTTATGTGAATGCTGTTTTTAAATGTACACGACAAATAAGCATGGAATTATAAAATCAAAAACGCACTATAAATGACAATAACTACATAAAGTGCGTTAGAAATAGGTGGCTATTTCCGCATATCGAGACACGGGTATATTCCTATACCATACTATACTACACATAATTAAGTGCCGTTATTTAAGTTCCGAAACACGCTATATTACGGATATTATTAACACAAAACGTGTTAATTCGACTTTGTGACAGCTGGTAAAACGTATATTTATATTCGTGGTTCACACATTTTACAACTAAAAGGAAAATATAAACAAAATTTACTTCAAATCACTTGAAAACGCGATGTGCTTTCCAATATTATGATGTTTTAATGTTATTTTTCAGTCTTAGTTTTGTTTACTTGCAACTCGTTTATTTGTTTTGGACACTTACACAAAGTGATGTACATTAATGTTAAGAAATGTACAAAGTGTACGTTTCATATACAAATATATTTTACAAGTAAAATAGGGCAGAAAAAGCGTTGCAAGTCTATTCAACTATTGTAGCCCATTTTAAGATAAACAAAACACCATTTTACATCACCGAACTTCGAAAACGGTAATAAATGTCATGAGTATTACTCGGTCTATATAATTCTCCCAATTAAAAACACAATATTTAATTAACTGCATTATTGACATTATCTTACTTATTGTTCAACGTCAACGAAGCTTTTTAACAGCTTAATTTACAATTATTAACATCAGTCTGGGTGAGGGAAATAGAGCGATCTCTTTCAAGGACAACGTGTTGTTGTGTTGTGTCAACCAATACAATGCATTGGCCTTGTCTTTTTGTAGTGGTCCGGACTGTTCTCATAATAGCGCTTCACAAGGGGGTAGGATATATAATTTTCTACTTAAGAAGTGGTTAATATTATATGATGTAAAAGGGTCAGGAAAAGCACTCTTCAGATGTTTTTTATAATTTGTTCTTTGTTGATGCTTAATGTGTGGAACATATTAATGTCTTTAATTTCAAGAGATATCAATATAATTAAACTCTCTCTCTCTCTCTCTCACGGCGTTGCCATATTTTAAATATGCAGAATGTTTCTGAAAAAAAAAATGAAACACACAATGTAATATGCTAAAAAAAAAGATTTAAAAAATGGCTCTTTGTGCTTAGTTAGACAATCACAGGGAAACAATCTTTACTTTGCTTGAGGCCGAATCTCCCTCGATAGGTTATAAAAAACATTGTACGTATTATATCATGTGTAAGGAAATTCGAACAGGATGCTGTCCTCGTTTCTAATTAAGCATGATCATGATTTCTCATCGACATTTTGTGAGAAATGTGGCCCGATCAAATACAAGGATCTCAGACAATATTCATTTAATTGTTATTACTCATTGTCTGTGCATGCTTAATTCAGGAAGCACTCACCGATTTTTTAAAGCTAATCATTCATGTAATGAGTGAACATAAAGGAAACTTAGTTGTATTCTCATTAAACGACTTTCCCTTGTAAAGTTTTCTTGATTGTCTCAGTGATTTGATTGGTCTAGCTCTCATCGTAACATTCTCCTCTTGGGTGACTTTTTTAAATAACATTTTCAACTTTATTAAGTCAAGATTGTGACGCAAATGATATGACAATGACCTGCTAAATGTCAGTCATGCCATTATCTTAAGATTGAAACGAAAATTTTCTGGGTTGTTTTTTGTACAATTGAATATACCCATAATTCAGGCTAGTTCCTCTTAGTAATTAGTCGCAACTTGATCTTCTTCACCTTTTTAGTTTCCCTATACATTAAATCGTTTTCTTTGAGTAAATGCAGCATCAGACCCTATGATTAATTTGAACCGCGGTCGGATCATTTGTTTAATTAATTTGATTGCGTTCTATTGTATTTCAATATTATGTGCCTGGGTGTGGTATCATGCCTGGTGTTCACAGCATGCTATACACAGTGATTATATTATTTATAAGTATATTTGCGCGTACAGTATAAAAATATACTAGGATGTTAACCTATGGACGACTAAAAATAGTTGAAAAACGTCGCGATGCTTTTGAATATGCCAAGGTTTAGACAAAACAGACATTTTTAATAACCGCGTGAACAGATGTATTCTAGTCAGCAGAGGTAAAAATGTATTTTATTATTTATTATGCAGTAATAAAGTTTTAATTTTCTCATTAAACAAAGTTTTTTTAAAAAATGACCAACTGTGACCAACTTTCTTTAAAACTGCTGCGTTCACACAACTTCCCTTAACCAAATAAGGAATTTATTTTCTTAAGGAAAGTTGCTACTTTTACATTGGTCTACGTGATTTCACATGGCCTACGTGATGTTCTTACTTAGTTAAAAGGAAAGTTACTTAAATGCTTAAGACTACGGTATGCGTGGCATGTGTGGCATTCGATCCTTAGCACTTTCAGTTTATCCCTCATTGGTTCAGGTAATGTTTCAGCTCTTTGAGAATAAAATTATGTACATAATTAACATTCCCCAATTTTTAGTTGGGTAGGAAATTCGGTTGGACAGCTTGATATTAAATAGCCACTTTTAAATTTTCAATGCCGAGCCAATTTTACAGACTTCCCTTCTTGCAATTATTTATTATTTATTTATTTATTTATTTATTTATTGGGTTTATCGTCCCACCAACAGTATTTCAGTTATCTGGAGACTGTGTCCACTTGAAGCAGATATAGTGCTGCCTTCACTGTGTATAGCATGTTGTGAACACCTGGCATGATACCACACCCAGTCACATTATCCTGACACCGGGCCAACCAGTCGTGGAACTACCCTTATATTTGCTTGAGCATTAGCAAGGGAGCTATACCACTACCAGTAACGACAGTGGTATATCGCGTCCCGGGATCGAACCCGGGGCTTCCCGTACCTGGAGCCGACGCTCTACTGATTCAGGTCTGGTCTTGCAATTGTTGATAGACGGTGAGCAGACAAGGGCGATATATTCCAAGTCAGGGCAATCAGCAATCGGAACTCCGTAGGTAATTCCGTATTCTTTTGAAAAAATTAAATATCAGATACTTCCCTATATGTTGGCTGTAAGTGTTCGTTTCTTTTGCTCAATTTATCACTGTATTATTATTGCATTATTTAGAATAATAATGTTTATCCATTGCAGTCATCCGAGCTGTCATCTTCGTTTTGACGAGGTAATCCGAATACCTACATACATCCAAGAGATTGTTCTCGAAATATCCGAGGTGTTCCGATTGCCTTCGGATATATCTGGTGCAATGATACTTACCGAACCGCTATCGTTTTATTCTTTCTCCGGGAGGAGAATACGCCATAAAATAGTTCTTCAAACAAAAGATAGGTGTAGTGTATACGATTATTTCATCGTATAAACTTTCATTTACCAATGAGGGACATTAATGAATAGTCTCCCCTGAATAATGCCTAAATGCAAGTAGGTCCTTTCATTTGTTTTACTCGGTTTTTATGCTTGTGCTCTTTGGAGTGTATGTTGACTTTCTGCCTTTCTTATGATACCCAGGTTGACAATCATCAATAAACATGTCCATTTTCTTTTTTAAACAACATATCTCTATAAGTATTTAAATTAAGTTTAAGCTTATATTTATGCAAAAGTAAGAAATTTACTGTTTGTTATTGCAATATCTGCAAAAGAACAGGCGATAAAGTCCAAGAATTTCAACTACAAGGACCTACCTACTGTTTGGAATGCCTCGGATATTAACTAACAGGGGAGACAATTTTCACCAATGTACCCCATTTAACTGTTCACATCTCGTTAGATATACAACTTTTACTGCAGTCTAAGTAGAGATAACAAAACATTTATCATCGTTGTTTTAATGACATCATAGGCACCGACACGTTTATTTTCATCTTACATCCGAGAGATGATTCGTGAATTATTCGAGGCGTTCCGATTGGGCAATCAGAAGGCACTGGAAACCCGTGTTAAAACCCTGGCTGCGACATTTCAATATTGTTCAAATTCAATTGGTATATATCCCTTGCCCTGTAAATATAAGAGCAATTCCACGAATGGTCAGTCCCATGTTAAGATAATGTGACTGGGTGAGATTTCATGCCAGGTGTGGACGACATGCTGTCCACAGTGAAGGCAGCACCTTATCGGTTTCAAGTGTGCACCGTCTCCGGGTAATTTTAGTGCTAAGTTGAAACGTTCTAGAGTAGAAATAAGACTGACCTTACCCCAGAAAGAATTATTCTCTGTCGTTTACGTTACACTGGTTACTTATCTGTTTGTCTTCAATAAATATGGAGGTCTTTTTATCGATCAAAAAGAGAACCATGGATATTAGGTATTTTCATGGCTGTGCATATTAAGTTTTCTGATGCAGACTTTGATCAAAGTGTCATCTTGCAAAAACTAACATGATAGACATAAGATTTGTGAAGATTGTGTGTTGCAGCCGCGGATTCATGCCAGTTCACACACTTTCACGTAAAACGGTCAAAATTCCAAAATCTTACTTTTCAAAGGCCTCAAATAATTGGTTTCACGCTCTGACCACAACCACTGCTAAGTATATTAGCTAGGCACATATATGTATAATGTTGTTTCATCAAATGTGGCTGTGTGTGCATATGTTTCTCGTGTATTTTGCTACATTTGGAAACAAATGTCATTTGAACAGTAGTTGTGTTCTTTTGACAAACAAACATGTTATACTTGAATGGGAATGGGACTCATCATTCCCCTCTGTATCTGTGAATAGGACAAATTTAGGGTCTGGATCCACCCCCTGGGTTAATTTATTAAGTAGTTTATTTCACAAGTAGTCATAGAAAATTGTTGTTTTTTTACGTGTGAATCTATTACTTGTCTATGGCCAAAAGTGAAATAAATTACGAGCATACGCTGAAATCGACAAAAAAATGGGGTGGGGGTTGGGGAGAGCGCCTGTGGCGTAGTGGTAGAGTCGCCGATTTGTAACTCCACTGACTGCTTAGCCTCCCACCGCGTGAGTGCGAGTCCCGTTTGGGGCAAAGGACGTAATATGTGAAGGTCTTCCAGCTGACTTGCGGTGCGCCGGTGGTTCTAACCAGACATATGTCTGTAGTCTTCCTAAAAGTTGAACGTTGATTTAATGATCATAATTGGTCGCTGCAACGTACATTAAACATACCTTTTTATTTCATGCTTATTTCGTTTTTAAACATGATTTTAATCAGAAGTCCCTATTTATATGGATCTTACTTAGGATCCAGCGTGAGAATGATAATCTTATAGTTTTACTGTGGGCCAGGGTGAAAATATATGGGTTTATTTCACTTGGCGTTTCTCACTCAATCTCCCAAGCGTTAAATAGATCACTTTATTTCACTGATAAATCTTGATATCTCACCAGGGATGGATCTAGGGGAGGGGGATGGAGGGATGTTACACCCCCCCCCCCCACACACACACACACACACACAATCACACACTAACCAGGTAAAAGAGTAGAGTTGTCAAATCACATGCATGTGAGCTACTGCTTAGGTCGAAGTTAGGGTCCCTAACTGTGGATATATATCTAGTATATACTGCGATAAAGTAGAAAGGATCTTGATTCATACACCCACCTCCTACACCCACCCACCACTAAAATTTTCTAGATCCGCTCCTGTTGCTCACTAACATATGTCAGCATAAAATTTCATGCTAATGACGTCACAGTTACGGACATTCTCGGATATCACCGATGACGTACAGGTTCGAAGTCAATCGAAACACCTCAGATAATTCACAAAATTAATCATCTCTCGGATGTATAGTCGGGTCAACTCTCTAAATGGGACTACTTTATGACAGACGTCAAAACAAAGATAGCAGCTCGGATGACGGCTCACTACAGCACGATGCCTGTAAAACTTCAATTTATTGCGGCTT
Source organism: Sinonovacula constricta (assembly GCA_007844125.1). Lineage (NCBI taxonomy): Eukaryota > Metazoa > Mollusca > Bivalvia > Cardiida > Solecurtidae > Sinonovacula > Sinonovacula constricta. The sequence continues at coordinate 18,152,423 of CM017563.1, forward strand.
CAAATTTAAATCATCCAATTTCAATTTACCCAGCGCAGCTTGGTTGGAAGTGTAATATGCGATATTGACTGGATTGCGATAGTGATTGGAAAAACGTTTTCTGAGTTTCTGCAGTATTATGGATAAAAACCCCAAACATGGGGCAGATATTGAAATATGTATATGATGTAAGCAAACTGTCGGTTACCGCCATTGCAGTTCGTACCTTGTAAGCGAAAGATTTCTTTTCACTTGGTAAAAGACAAACAATTTTTAAACAACAACATATTTTTCATACTAGAAGCGCCTTTAAAAACGGCAACCTGTCTTCTGCATGCACATTTGCAACGATTCTATTAAAACGTCTTGTACAAAGTTGTGCATATTCAGATTTGAATATATTAAAATGATATTAACATAATCAATCACAATATATCAAAACAGCGGTGTTTTATTTTATTCATGTGAGTTATAACCCATGAACTATATCTTTTTTATTCACTTCAACGCTTCTTGCACACACATTAAGTTCATGTGCATAGATGTATGTTTTTCTATGTTGCCAACCAGATTGGCACAGCAGATGATATAGGTTTATGTATGCATCACTGCAACAAATTAAAAGTGGTATTCGACAGTTTGCACCATTTCTCTCTCTCTCTCTCTCTCTCTCTCTCTCTCTCTCTCTCTCTCTCTCTCTCTCTCTCTCTCTCTCTCTCTCTCTCTCTTTCTCTCTCTCTCTCTCTCTCTCTTTCTCTCTCTCTCTCTCTCTCTCTCTCTATCTCTCTCTCTCTCTGTCTCTGTCTCTCTCTAAAATAAGCAAAAAGGTCATTGTTACTAGAAAGAATTTTGCAAAATGCTATCAATTGATGCCCTAGATTTGGTGAAGCATAAATCCCCACTCGTCATTGCATGGTGATATTCCAATCTGAGCCAATCTGCAGAGATTTTTCAACTAGGAAAATCACGGGATAAAAGATTATATCGTCATTCGGATAATCCGCTAAGACGTCGATATCCATTTCAGATCGTGTTTACTTTTAAATATGCTTGTTTGGTTTATCGTCCCACCAAGATAATATCAGCAATCTGAAGACGGTGTCCACTTGAAGCAAATATAGTGCTGCCTTCACTATGCATAGCATGCCGTGATCACCGGGCATGATACCACACCCAGTCACATTATCCTGACACCGGGCCAACCAGTCGTGATTTGCTTGAGCGTTAGCAAGGGAGCTATGCCACTACCATTTCAGCGACTTTGGTCTGTCGTGGCCCGGGGCCGAGGATATATAGATGTAAAGAAATAACTTACAGTGTGGTTTTTTTACAACTTGTATTGTCAATAATAAAGACAGTTCTCAACCCCGCCTTTACATAGACTAAGGTACGAGATTATACAAAAAATATGACCAAAGTCCTCAAAGAATGGTAAGATATTTTGTATGTATTGAATTAATATAAACTCTCCGATCAAACCGGTAGCAAAAACATAATTGATGAATTAAGTTTAGCGAAGCTTAACGAATGGCTTACTTTTATCTCACTAAACACTGTGTTAATGTTGTTTTAACATTATCTTTACGATCGCTGACGACTAAATTCTAATCTAGTTACAAGTAAATAGTTTAATGGTTCAAAGGTGGTATACGACAGTTTAACTTAACCAAGTAACAATATTTGGGGTATTTGTGCATAATTTCTGCAAGAATCCATACTTTAGACTAAGCAAAGGCAATTTTGAACACTATCTCAACTGCAAAACATTACAGGCTCGTTAAAAAGTCTAAACGTTCATTTGTCCACATCTATTAATAAGCTGAATTGTAATATTTGTTGAAAAAAAGACAATTTTGTCAGAGCGGATTACCTGAATGGCAATATAACGTGATTTCAAAAGTAGCCGCATTTCGCAGGATCTTTCCATGTATTAATAATTTATTTCGTTGTGTGATGTATAAAAAATTGGCCCAAACTGCGAGAAACCACATTTAATGCCATAACAAAAGTGACAAGGTACTCAACAATTTGAAATAGGTATAGCACTCTCTAAAACAGTAGCATTGGCCCCGTAATTGGGTCAGGTTTGTGAAGTTTGCCAGAAAATGGGAATTTGGTACTGGATATTCAATATGCAGATGCAACCGAATACCCAGCTAGCTAGGAATTGGGTATTCGCGAATTCCAAGTTACAACCGAATACCCAGACAGCTAGGAATTGGTTATTAAATATAGAGCTGCTACCGTATTCCCAGTTAGCTGGGAATTGGGTATCCAATGCAAAGTCAGTATACTTAGCTAGCAGGGAATTAGGTATTCGAAATATTTTCAGTAAATAAACCATTTAAAGCAAAATTGGAATAACCATCTAGGATCGAATACACAGCAAGCTTTGCATTCGAATATCGAACTAGACCTGAATACCCAGCTGGCTGGCAATTGGGTATTCGAAATATTTTCAGTAAAATAACTACATGTACTCAACGCAGAGTTCGAATATCGAGCTAGACCGGAATACCCAGCTGACTGGTAATTGGGCATGCAAAATATATTATATATGTTCATAAACTATTTAAAGCCCAGTTTTAATACCAATAAAGAATCAAATACCCACTAGTTGTGCATTGGGTATTCGAAACATTTTCCGTAGATAGTTAATTTATTGTGTAGTTTGAATACCCAGCAAGGACCGATTACCCAGCTTGCTGCGAATTGGGTATTCGAATTATGTTCTGATAATATACTTTAAACAAACTTTAAATACCCAGCTAGCTAGAAATTTGGTATTCAAATGAATGATTTAATTACAATTTTAAGCGCAGTTTCAATACCCAGCATGAACTGAATACCCACCTAGCTGGGATTTGGGTATTAGACATAGTTTTGTGTACAGAACTCTCAAAGCAAAGATTGAATATCGAACTAGACCTGAATAACCAACTGGCTGGGAATTAGGTTTTCGAAATATGTTTTAGTAAATTGACCATTCATTGAGCAGTTAAATACCCAGCTAGGACTGCATACCCACTTAGATGGAATTTGTGTATTCGAATTATATTCTGTTAATAGACAACCAAAGTTTGAATAATCAGCTAGTATTTGAATCGCCCTTAAACTTAAATATTTCGAATACCATATTCCCAGCGTGCACGATATTTCAGTTAAGCTCGTAACTGAGCTAGCTGGGTATTCAGTTTAAGCTCGATAGTCAAACTCTGCTTGTATTCTACCTGTGTATTCAAACGTTGCTATTTGCATTCTATTAACACAAAATACTTCGGAAAACCTTCACCCAGCCAGGTGGTTTTTGGGAATTCAAACTGCACTATGAATGGTCCATTTTCTGAAAATATGACAAACACCTAATTCCCAGCTTGCTGGGTATTCAGGTCTAGCTCGAGATTCAAACTTTGTTTGGAGTCGTCTTTTCTCAAATATATTTGGGCATTCATGTCTAGCTGGGTATTCATGTCTAGCTGGGCATTCATGCCTAGCTGGACATTCATGTCTAGCAGGGCTGGGCATTCATGTCTAGCTGGGTATTCATGTCTAGCTGGGTATTCATGTAGAGCTGGGCATTCATGTCTAGCAGGACTGGGCATTCATGTCTAGCTGGGTATTCATGTCTAGCTGGGCATTCATGTCTAGCTGGGCATTCATGTCTAGCAGGGCTGGGCATTCATGTCTAGCTGGGTATTCATGTCTAGCTGGGCATTCATGTCTAGCTGGGCATTCATGTCTAGCAGGGCTGGGCATTCATGTCTAGCTGGGTATTCATGTCTAGCTGGGCATTCATGTCTAGCTGGGCATTCATGTCTAGCAGGGCTGGGCATTCATGTCTAGCTGGGTATTTATGTCTAGCTGGGCATTCATGTCTAGCTGGGCATTCATGTCTAGCAGGGCTGGGCATTCATGTCTAGCTGGGTATTCATGTCTAGCTGGGTATTCATGTAGAGCTGGGCATTCATGTCTAGCTGGGCATTCATGTCTAGCTGGGCATTCATGTCTAGCAGGGCTGGGCATTCATGTCTAGCTGGGTATTCATGTCTAGCTGGGTATTCATGTCTAGCAGGGCTGGGTTTTCATGTTTAGCTGGGTATTCATGTCTAGCTGGGCATTCATGTAGAGCTGGGCATTCATGTCTAGCAGGGCTGGGCATTCATGTCTAGCTGGGTATTCATGTCTAGCTGGGTATTCATGTAGAGCTGGGCATTCATGTCTAGCTGGGTATTCTTGTCTAGCTGGGTATTCATGTCTAGCTGGGCATTCATGTCTAGCTGGGCATTCATGTCTAGCTGGGTATTCATGTCTAGCTGGGTATTCATGTCTAGCTGGGCATTCATGTAGAGCTGGGCATTCATGTCAAGCTGGGTATTTATGTCTAGCTGGGCATTCATGTCTAGCTGGGTATTCATGTCTAGCTAGGTATTCATGTCCAGCTGGGTATTCATGTTAGCTGGGTATTCCTGTCCAGCTGGGTATTCAAATTTTGCTATAGTAGTCTATTTACAGATATTCTAACTTTGCTATTCGTAGTCTAGTAGCAGAAAAAAAGTCGAATACCCAATTCGCGGCCAGCAGGGTATTCGTCGCAACTGGGTATTCAAACTGTGGTATGAATGATCCATTAACGAGAAAGTCTAACAACCAATTCTCAGCCAGCTGGGTATTCCGTCCTAGCTAAATATTCGAATTTCAATGTGATTTGTCCGACACCTACATATAATGAATTCCCGATAAGCAGGCAGCTAAATATTCAGTTCTTCCTCGATTTTCAAGCTCTCTTTGGGGTCGTACGTTCACAACACTTTTTCGAATACCCAGTTCCTAACCGGCTTGAAATACGGTTGTAGGTCAATATTTAATAACCAAGCTTCACTAGCAACATGTCGGCATTCGGTTGTCGCTCGGAATTCGCGAATTCCCAATTCCTAGCTATCTGGGTATTCGGTTGTCGCTCGGAATTCACGAATTCCCAATTCCTAACTAAAGGATATTCGGTTGTCGCTCGGAATTCGCGAATTCCCAATTCCTAGCTATCTGGGTATTCGGTTGTCGCTCGGAATTCACGAATTCCCAATTCCTAGCTATCTGGGTATTCGGTTGTCGCTCGGAATTCGCGAATTCCCAATTCCTAGCTATCCTAGCAAACTTCAAAAACCCTTATATCTTAATTAGCTAATAAACACCGGCTTACAACATTCTAATTCGTAACTATTTGAATGTATACATTGTACCTCTCACAAGACATGATAACTAGATAAAAGACCTTTTAATAGACACAGTAGCGCAATCTGTACAACACTTGACTTTTATACATTAGTTCCAATGTTTGAATCCGGGGTTGTTGTTGTTGTTGTTTTTATTACATTTAATATTTTCTTTCTTTTATATATTCAGAGGCTACCGATTTTTCGACGAATTAGAGTTTTTGTATTATTTTTTACCTACAAAATCTTAATAACTGAAATGGATAAGTTAAACCAACGTGCCTGCCAGCGCGTATTGTGGTTTTACCACAAATTGTCATTTCTAATAAAGTAACTCATAGGTCCTTTTAACGTGTTTTATCTTTTTTAAACGTTTTGAAAACCACAAACTGACACGATACGCATTGATTATTGTTGTTCCTGCTGCTGCTGCTGTTGTTGTTGCTGCTGCTGTTTGTTAAAGTGATATAAAGACAAATCTTGTTGCAAAGTCAAAAACTAACATCAAAAGTGCACCAAGCGAAGCTTGAACCGTGAACCTCGAAAATGAACGCTTATTATAATACCCACTCGACAATCCAGGCAGATCCTGTGTCGGTGCTACTTGTCATGATTCAACATCCAAAATGTGTTTACATGTAAACTTAAACACATCTTCGTATATATCCTTAAAATGTTAAATATATAATCAAACTAAAATGACTTAGAAGCAAAAACACTAGCGATATTGTCTTCAATTTCATGTTTTTGTTAAACTCAAGAATGTCGTAACGTTAGTTACATCCTAGGTAGGTTTCCTTACAGTGTTACTGTAGATCGTATTAAATGACACATGTCTGTTGTTGTTGTTTTGGGGTTGTTTTGTTGTTGTTTTTTTTGCTAAGTTAACTACAGTTTTCCATTTTTGCACACGACATTACACTTCCTTGCAATAACTGCAAGTTTTTACTAGAAAGCGAGCGATCTAGTTCTTTCATTTAAAAATGCTTTAGCGTACACAACGTAGTAAACTTTAACAAGCAAATAAGGACTTAGAGTGTCTTTCCCACCAGTAAAAGTTCTGTCCCCCACCCACGCCCCCTCCCCCACCCCCACCCACCAAAAAAAAATAAACAAACAAAAAACACCACTTTAGGAACATAGGCCTACTTAATGTAACATATAGCTTATACGTTCAATTAAATAATGGTGATTTGCGTCAAGATACATGTCAGAACTCACTCAGACATTCCAGAGATCAAACTTTTCATCGGGGACATATCCTGGTACCCCACTGTTAGCAAATCTGTACAAAGTCAGCCGACTGGTCCTTTATTGTTTCTACAAGGTAATTTTTAATTTAATGCAATTTATATGCATGATAAATTGTATGTACACTGGAATATACAATAATCATCTACATGTAGTGTGGTCAGTAAGCGCACTATATCCGCATAACTGACATTTTAATAAAAAGTTATGCCCGACGCGAGGTAAAATTATATATACGCCCCTGGACTTGGACAGGCGTTCAAATAAAGAACTCGGTTACTAAAATTTGTTTACTCATGGACTCCCCGTGGGTCTGTTAATGCGCTGGATTTGACCGATAACATAATTACATATCAAGAATAAAATGCGTGTTTTTTTAACAAACTGGAGCACATGTTTTCGGTATTTAGAAACTCTAAAACCTTATTTAAACATTTATTCTGAACATTTGTATCGACCCTTTCAACATATTGATATTATAAAAAAAATAATAAGGCACTATTTTAACAATAAGAAAAAAAATGTATAACCGTGGAGAGGAACTGCAAAATCAGGTTATAAAAATGAGACTTTGTTTTTCAATAAAATGTGTTTGCCTTTATAAATGAAGAATAAAGAAAAGGCCAAAAACTAGGTTTGGGACGTTAAACTGGGTCATTTGTCGTCTGCGCTTAAATATATTATCAATGTTATTCCAAAGAGCCACATTGAAATTTAAATGAAACACTAGTATATAAATGGCAGATTTCTATTACTATGTAATAACGACGAATGATGGCTTTTTTTTTTAATCTATTCAAATGTCACATTCCTTACTTGTAATATAGGGCATATATTTTTAAACTACAATCTATTATTCTCTATGCAATAAGAAGGAGTAAAATGGCGGATAAATATCTCTAGTTACAACCAGGTATACTGTACCAGTTATATTACAAATGAGAGAACGCATCAATACACAGTTTAAAAGGAGTTATCCGACAATTCATCTTGTTAAAGATGGTATCTCTCATTTTAAACCAGTGTTGTTGTTTTTCTGAAACAACCATATATTTTTGGTTACCTGGAAATGCAAAATGCTGCTTATTGATGTTCTACATCTATGTGAAAAGTGCCGCATAACACACCACGCATAACGCCGGCATTTTTGCCGATACTGCGCAGCGACATTTCTATCATTATAGCACAGGAGCACTTATGAGGTGCCCAGGGACTGAACCCGGCCGGTCCATTATACTGACACCGACGAGTCAGGCGTAATGCTGTCCCCGTAGCCCCGAGCGTTAGGAGGGAAGCCACTACTACCAACTTTAAAGTCTTTGGTATGACCCGGCCGGGGTTCGAACCCACGACCTCCCGATCCGCAAGCCGACGCTCTACCACCTGAGCTATTGCGGCCGGTCCACCCCACTTGTAATTATAAACATGTCTTTTCTATCCGATCCTCGCTGCACAGCTAGATATTTTTTTAAACTAAGAAAACCAATTGACATCTATGTCCGTGAAGTTGGCAGCTCATCAGCCTGAAGTTGGCATCCTAGCAGTCTAGCAGTCTAAACTTACCGATTAATGTAAGAAATTTCGAAACGGTCCGAAATGCATTATAATCACTTTTTAAGGACACTACAAGCTCATTTGCTATAAAATCATACTATACATATGACATTTAACTTTTTTAGACCACGTTATAGCGTCATCCGGGCTATCCGCTCTGACGTCGGTATCTTCTTTTAGACAAACTCCATATCGGTTTTATTTATAGATTTGAAAAGTATTTACTTTTTAAAGCGGATTTTTAATCTAGTATTGTCTAACAGATGAGGTAATGTTCGGAGTCGTCTTTATTTTAACTAAATCGTGAGTGTATGCAGAAATTATGCCCCAATTCCCCAAACAGGGGTAAGTTTTTTAATTGTATTTGATATAACGAAATTTTCGGATACTACCTTTGGTGAAGTAAGCTACTTACATTAAACCATATTAAAACGTTGCTTTTGTGGATAGTGGAATAACAATTGACAGTATGTACATGTACTGTATTGCTTATGGATTAAGACGACTTTTAAAACGTTCGCCAGGGTAAGAGATTGTAAACATTGACTCTAGAGATGGGCCGGTATCATCTTTGCATCGATGAATCGAGATAATCGCCTTCACGATACGGTATCGCGATACAGAACGATACTTTATTATTCACGAAAAGCTATAATTTATGTCAGTATTGTTTACTTACATACCGCCTACGTAACTGAAAAAAATGAATCTATTATACCGCTTAGGTAGTTGAAAAAAATATATCGAAGCGCTTTATTTCACAAAATATTGAAATTAAAAGCATTCTATTCACAGTGATGTTTTCACTTAATAAACTAATTAAACAATAAACAGAAATGAGGCTATTAATTGGGTAAGGCGTAAATTTACTCAATTGCATTTATTTTGTGTCTATGAAAATATCGGGATACTTTACCGAGATACAATTTAAATATCGTGATAATTTCGTGATACATTTTCAACAGCGATACCCAACTCTAGTTGAGTCTGCATCATTTCTAACCTGTTAAAGACACAAGTCGGACATTCGCCAAAAAGATTTCGAATTTGGAAGATCACGTTATTTGTCTGTTGGATTGTTTTCAACTGTATTTACTTATTGAAAAGGAAGAATTTAAATGTTACTTCATCAATATGTTAATTGATCGTTGGAAAATGTATGTGTAGCGTCATACAACTTAATGATTAGACAGTTTTTATGCAATCGTAGGTCAGTCAAACATATATGCTCTTTTATGTATAATAAATCAGCCAGGCTTTGTTTATTTTTTTATTTTTTTATTATTTTTGAAATACATCGAAGAGACCAATTATGGTCACTGTAGCGACTTTCAGCAATTTTGGTGGATGAAGACATTGTAGCGACCAATTATGATTATTTTAGAGACTTTAAGCAATTTTCGTGGAAGAAGACATCCCAGCGACCGATTATGATCATTGTAGCGACTTCCAGCAATTTTGGTGGATGAAGACATCGCAGCGACCAATTTGGATCATGGTAGCGACTTCCAGCAATTTTGGTGGATGGAGACATCGCAGCGACCAATTATGATCATTATAGCGACTTCCAGCAATTTTGGTGGATGAAGACATCGCAGCGATCAGTTATGCTCATTTTAGCGACTTCCAGATATTTTGGTGGATGAAGACATCGCAGAGACCAATTATAATCATTGTAGCGACTTCCAGCAATTTTGTTGGATGAAGACATCGCAGCGATTAATTATGATCATTATAGCGACTTCCAGCAATTTTGATGGATGGAGACATCGCAGCGACCAATTATGATCATTTTAGCGACTTCTAGCAATTTTGGTTGATGGAGACATCGCAGCGACTAATTATAGTCATTGTAGCGACTTCCAGCAACTTTTACGGATCGAGACATCGCAGCAACCAATTATAATCATTGTAGCGACTTCCAGATATTTTGGTGGATGAAGACATCGCAGCGATCAATTATGATCATTGTAGCGACTTCCAGATATTTTGGTGGATGAAGACATCGCAACAACCAATTATAATCATTGTAGCGACTTCCAGCAACTTTGACGGATCGAGACATCGCAGCGACCAACTACATGTATGATCATTGTAGCGATTTCCAGCAACTTTGACGGATCGAGACATCGCAGCGACCAACTATGATCATTGTAGCGACTTCTAGCAACTTTGACGGATCGAGACATCGCAGCGACCAACTATGATCATTGTAGCGACTTCTAGCAACTTTGACGGATCGAGACATCGCAGCGACCAACTATGATCATTGTAGCGACTTCCAACAACGCGCAAATATAAATGCAGTGTATATAGGTATAAATGCCAATTTTTGCCAACGCTTTAAATAAGCATTGTGGGAATTTCAGCAAAAGACACACAAAAAAACAGATAATGACGTCAGAGAGGATTACCCGGGTGATCGTTTATCGCGTTTCCAAAAGTAAGTTATCACGTTGATTTCTTAGTTAAAAAGAAGCAAACTGTAAAGCTGAGTTTGGAAAAGGAAATATAATTTTATAATGACAAGTTGGATGCTATGATTTTCTTTTTACATGGATGTAGGGAACTTATAAACTTACTGGCGAAATCAGCTTATGTAATCACATTTAAGCAACACTTTTGAAGAAACAAAATTCAAGGTGCATGGTCCTTAGTATAGCATCTGTGCAGCGCATGCAGGGATAGGATTTACATCCACTGAAACTATGTTGGAAGGTGTAACAATGGGGTGAGGGGTGTTGCCCAAAATCCATTCCGGTCATTGTAGCATAGATGAACAGAATCCCCTTATCCGTTAATTTTTCAAGGAAGGCAGAATTTACAAGGCGGACACAATCCCACCCATGCGAATTTTACAATGCGGACAGAATCCCGCCCCATGAATTTACTCCCACCTCTGTGAATTTTACAAGGCGGACAGAATCCCACCCCGTGAATTTTACTCCCGCCTCCGTGAATTTTGCAAGGCGGGCAGAATCCCACTCTCGTGAATTTTACTCCAACCTCCGTGAATTGTACAAGGCGGACAGAATCCCACTTCCATGAATTTTACTCCTACCTCCGTGAATTGTACAAGGCGGACAGAATCCCACTTCCATGAATTTTACTCCTATCTGCGTGAATTTTACAAGGCGGACAGAATCCCACCCTCATGAATTTTACTCCCACCTCTGTGAATTTTACAAGGCGGGCAGAATCCCACTTCCATGAATTCTACTCCTATCTGCGTGAATTTTACAAGGCGGACAAAATCCCACCCTCGTGAATTATACTCCCACCTCTGTGAATTTTACAAGGCGGGCAGAATCCCACTTCCATGAATTTTACTCCCATCTGCGTGAATTTTACAAGGCGGACAGAATCCCCTCCTTCGTGAATTTTACTCCCACCTCTGTGAATTTTACAAGGCGGACAGAATCCCTTCCTTCGTGAATTTTACTCCCACCTCTGTGAATTTTACAAGGCGGACAGAATCCCTTCCTTCGTGAATTTTACTCCCACCTCTGTGAATTTTACAAGGCGGACAGAATCCCCTCCTTCGTGAATTTTACTCCCACCTCTGTGAATTTTACAAGGCGGACAGAATCCCACCCCGTGAATTTTACTCCCGCCTCCGTGAATTTTGCAAGGCGGGCAGAATCCCACTCTCGTGAATTTTACTCCAACCTCCGTGAATTGTACAAGGCGGACAGAATCCCACTTCCATGAATTTTACTCCTACCTCCGTGAATTGTACAAGGCGGACAGAATCCCACTTCCATGAATTCTACTCCTATCTGCGTGAATTTTACAAGGCGGACAAAATCCCACCCTCGTGAATTTTACTCCCACCTCTGTGAATTTTACAAGGCGGGCAGAATCCCACTTCCATGAATTTTACTCCCATCTGCGTGAATTTTACAAGGCGGACAGAATCCCCTCCTTCGTGAATTTTACTCCCACCTCTGTGAATTTTACAAGGCGGACAGAATCCCCTCCTTCGTGAATTTTACTCCAACCTCCGTGAATTGTACAAGGCGGGCAGAATCCCACTTCCATGAATTTTACTCCCACCTCTGTGAATTTTACAAGGCGGACAGAATCCCACTTCCATGAATTTTACTCCCACCTCCGTGAATTTTACAAGGCGGGCAGAATCCCACTTCCATGAATTTTACTCCCACCTCCGTGAATTTTGCAAGGCGGGCAGAATCCCACCCTCGTGAATTTTACTTTAACCTCCCTGAATTGTACAAGGCGGACAGAATCCCACCCCCGTGAATTTTACAAGGCGTACAGACTTCCGTCCCCGTGAATTTAACAAACTATAAAGTGACAATATGAACTTTTATAAAAGAATATATAAAATTTGCAATATTCCTAGCCATGCAATTAGCTAATGTAGTGTCATGATTCATATGGCAATATTTAATCTGAAAATGTGAATAGTCGTTTTAGGATATTACGCCTTAGAGTTTAGACCGTTTTTTATGTGTTTTTAAGTTAACCTAAGCGAGATTTTACATAATTTTTCAATTTAAATTTCCATCCTCGTTTGCTGCATAAGGCGCCGTGCATCTTAATGATATGTTTCTATTGAAAATCTGCTCCCAGTATCATATTTACGCAAAAGAAATAATTATTTTTGGTCGGTATATACGTTTCATGTTTTTGATTACATGAATAGTTGAACTAAGCAAGGAATAACTGGCAGCCAATCCAATGTCGATGAACATTTCAAGGTCAAAATTCCACCCCGATGAGTTTTGCAAAATATGATGTGCTCATGCGCTTTTAAATCGTCGGTTATCCCCCGTTACATTACTCCGCTATGCTGCGTTATGTACCCGTGGGACAATTGGCTAGGAAAATCTCGCAGTCATGAATAATTAATGAGGCAGTTTCATTGGTGCCATAAGGAAACCACTATGGATAACTAGCCAATTAAATTACGTTTTACATCTAAGGTTCGGTTTACCATTCAAAATGGCGACCTCCATGAGTAAATCAATCTCCCATGCAGAGTTGTCGTTCGTTCCTCTCTCAGACACCTCTGCAATGGGCTGACGTCAAGATTTTTGACGGAAATTTTAAAGTGTTATTTTAACGATATTTTCGAATTAAAATAATACTTCTACATAAAATGAATAAACATCTACTAAAAAAGTCATATATTGAAGTAAATAATTAAAGATATTTAATTAATTCAAGCGCACTATTTTTGGAAGAATAACATAGTGATATTAATGCGCATTTGTAAATAAACATGGACGTGATCCACGAGGCAGTCACGTGGATCGAAAGTAGTCCCGACATTAAGTGAGCCAATAACAGAGGTGAATGTATGAGCCGATGGTAGAGAGTGTGAGTAAATATGTGAGTTGGTTTCTATTTTTTGTAAGAAAATCCCAGTATGACGTCATTGAGATTGAAGAGTATTTTATTGTAACATGCGATTTCATTGGAAGAAGATTGGTCTCCTCTGCCTCATGCATATTCGTGAAAACGAGATTTAGCTAGTCAAATTACCCACGGTTTGTATGGAGTGTAACGGAAGAAAATACTGCGGTTGCCGACGATGGCGCTTTTAATCCAAACGCTCACTGTATTTTTAAAGGTACACGGTACAAATATTGACAAAAGTATCAAATTCATAGTTGGATTCAGTTATAGATATATGCACAATTAACAATGTAGGAAGTGGGGTGGGAGGGAGATTGTTTTTTTTACTAAGAAGTATTCGTCTGACATGTAAGTTTAAAGGTCCAGTCCTCAGTTTGTCTTCATTCATTTTATGTTCCCATCAACCAGGCAGATGCAGTGATCTCTCTTGCCGTTCTTAAATATGTTTATAATTCAATCGGACTTTCTCGATCTTTTTTGTTGTTGAAAGTACTGTCCGAGAAGTTGTATTTTTAACCGTTTTCCGGTATACGACAGTTTAGACATTTTTTTCTTTAAAACAATCATTAAATTTACACAAATTAATTTTCTTTCAAACGATCAATGAAATTATTGTTGCCTGAAGAGAACCCGTAAAATGATGCTTTTATTTTCTACATCTATGTGAAACGTGGAACATAACACCCTTCGCGTCATTACAAACATATTCTTTTCCCCTCAGAGCCACGCTGCTCAGTTAGCTTTTTCTACACTAGAAAGCACGTGACCTATTACTTATATGATCACGTGATATTATCACCCGAATTATTCGCTCTGACATCCATGTCTATTTTTAGCAGGAAACGTGCTTATTTATAGATTTGGAATTAATAAACATTGAGAGCGAATTATTCTACTATTTATACAAGCTTCAATTATGATTCAGTTCTAAATTGTCTCCTATTAGACTTAACTTTTAGTATTGGCAGAAATAGTGACCAGATTCCCCTCAACAAGGGAAAGATGATAGCACGTGTATTTGGTATAGAAAAACTGTTGGACAGCAAGAGTTTAATTCTGATAATAAACATCTACATAAAAACTTGGTTTGGGGAAGTGAAAAAAAATGTGGATGATTTTGCTGAACGCCATGCACAAAGAACGATAAAAAAATCACTTAACTTTTCAAATTTTTTACTTCAGCAATTCAGCACTATTGAAATACATCTGCTTGAAAAATATCAAGCCAGAACTTGAAAAACCTGTAAAGATTCAATAAAGGTACATTTTTTCTAATATGAATTATAGTTTTTGCCATGTATTTCATATTACATAATTCAATTGTTAGGTAAGACATTTAAAACTAATTTCTTTAAGACATAACATCTGTTGAATATATAATTATATAAAATATGCCACTATATCAGAAAGACTTTAAATTTTCATAAAAACGTTGAAAATATTATTGATAATAACATTTATAACTGACTAAGGCAGGTATAATCAAGAACATTTTCTGTTTTAATGAAAATTAAAAGGCTTTCACGATACCTTTTATTTAAAATTAGAATTTATCTATGGATATCCACTGCCCTTGTTCTGTCACACTAAATCCTACCCTTTATCGCGCGGCTTGTTAAATAAGAGATTAAGTGAATTGGAAATAGTGTTTACATATTTATAATCGACAAGTAATTCCTCTGACTGCTTAGCCTCCCACCACGTTTGTTCGAGTCCCGTTCGGGGCGAAGGGCTTAATGTGGGAAGGTCTTCCAGCTGACTTGCGGTGCACCTCCCACCCCGTGGGTTCGAGTCCCGTTCGGGGCGAAGGACTTAATGTGGGAAGGTCTTCCAGCTGACCTGCGGTGCGTCGATGGTTCTAACCAGACCTTTGTCTGGTGTCTTCACCAAAATAGCTGGACGTCGCAATTATGACCACGACTGGTCGCTGGAATGTATTAATAAAACAAACACTATAACAAAATATCTATATTATATGGTGACATATTTTGGCCACTTGATAATCAATGATATTTGTGAATTTTGTATCAAGCTTTCATGAAAAGTGTTGATTTTTTCATGATATTTATCATGTATCACAAAACGCTTTTGACTCATCACGATGTCAAACAGATTTTCACAGCTAGAAACTTTGCACTTTACTTCCATCTTTTTCCACTTCTTATTTATTAAAGGTGGTATCCAACAGTTTGGTCTCAAATAACCAAATAAGTCATTGGTAACAGAAAATGTATTGCAAAATGTTGTTCATCGATGCCAAAGATCTTTGTGAACAGTCAATTATAAATCCCTTCTCTTCATTACAAACATGTGTTTCGTATCCGATCCACGATGCAAAGATATGTAATTTTTTAACTTTGAAAACCACGTGACCACTTACTTTTATATAGTCATTCGTGTAATCCGCTCTGACGTCGATATCTATTTTTGACAACTATTGCGCTTTTTATAGTAGTGGGGAGACTGCTGGACATTTAGAGTATTTTTGTTTTCGCGATAAGTACAATGTAACAATAAGGTTAGTGTTTAAAATCGTCTTTATAACAACGAAAGTATGGGTTTGTGCATGGACTTTTTTTCAGTCGCCAAATACCTTACTACTGCTAAGGGCAATTAGGGAATAATTTATGCATAAACTTATACTTTAGTATATGTACAGTCTAAAGTGTTAGGCAGTAGAAATGGTGACAAAAACCGCTAAAAGTTCAATCATCCCAAATCTACAAATAAGCACGATTGATCTCTGCTAAAAATAGATACAGACGTCAGAGCGGATCACCCAGAAGACAATATAACGTTCTATCAAAAGTGAGTTGGCACGTAGGTTTTCTTAGTTAAAAATACATATCTCTGCAGCGTTGCTCTGATAGGAAATACCTGTTTACAACGAGGTATTATGTTTCACTGTTGACCCTAGTCTAGGTCATCAATGAGCAGCATTTTGCAGGATCTTTTCAAGTAACAATAACTTATTTGGTCATTTGAGAAGAAAAATATGTTGGTCCAAACTTTTAAATGCCACTTTTTAAATGCGGGTCACGGAATAATACGAAAGCTAACGTAACTGATCGGAACATTTCGGTATTTTTCCGAAGTATTTTCGGACTTCCTAGTACTTAAATATTTTTTATAAATCTTTTGATTTTTTTATTGATTCATTTGAAATAAAGTTAAAGATTATGAGCTAACAGCCATTATATATGTCATATAATGTATCTGAAGCATTAATGTTCTGAAACTAATGTCTGGGTAGAACCACCGACGCACCGCAGATCAGCTGGCAGACCTACCCACATCAAGTCCTTCGCCTGGGACTGAACTCAAACCCACGCGGGAAGAAGGCTGACCAGTAAGTGGAGTAACAAATCGGCAACAATATCACTACGCCCCGGGCGCACCACTCTTAAAAAGTTAATTTATAAGAAAAACCTGAAGAACACGTCAGTAACATGCAGAGTTTCCTGATATTTACTTGACAAATAAAATTATAAATGAACTATAAAGGGATAAATAGATTTTCGAAATTTTACGAAAAACCCATGACGTTTCGTAAAAATGGGCTTCCACTTATAAGAGGGCGCTCCTTTTTTAAAACACCGCATCTGGTTTACATTTGAGAGCTTTGACAAACATATAAAGCGCGCTTTTGAATAAACCGTTTCGTAGGCCCCTATCATTTAAAAAGCAACGCGTTTAGTAACTGCACCTTTTTTAACTGCACCTCTTTAAACTGCTTTTTTTAACCCTAGCAGAGCGTCGACTTGCGGATCGGGAGGTCGCGAGTTCAAACCCCGACCGGGTCAAACCAGAGACGTTAGTAATAGTGGCTTCCCTCTTATCGGTCGGGGCTCATGGTGGCAGCATTACGCCTGACTCGTCGATGTCAGTATAATGGACCGGTCGGGTTCAATCCCTGGGCACCTCAAAAGTGCTCCTGTGCTTTAATGATAGAAATGTCGCTGCACAGTATCGGCAAAAATGCCGGCAAATCCCATTCTTCTTTTAACCCATTTAACCCTGCACCCTTCTTGTCAAACAACGATGTGATAAAGTGTCCCGTCTCCCGAACCAGGAAGAATCTATTGAAGATTCAGATAGATTCAACTCAGTTTATTTACTTGAACATATTTTTATTTGTTCAAGGAGAGCCGACTTAATTAGCATAAAAGCGAAAGCATTGAATAAGTAGGTCATGGCCGCTTCGTAGTCTCAAAACTTGAGCGAGGTCGTGTACGGAATGTGAAGCAAAATAAGAAACTAGCTAGAAACAAATTTAGACAAGGTTTGCAAGTATAGAAAATAAGGCATGTGTCTTGGATAATAACTGGGAAATGGAGTGTGTGTGTGTGTGTGTGTGTGTGTGTGTGTGTGTGTGTGTGTGTGTGTGTGTGTGTGTGTGTGTGTGTGTGTGTGTGTGTGTGTGTGTGTGTGTGTGTGTGTGTGTGTGTGTGTGTGTGTGTGTGTGTGTGTGTGTGTGTGTGTGTGTGTGTGTGTGTGTGTGTGTGTGTGTGTGTGAGTGTGTGTGTGTGTGTGTGTGTGTGTGTGTGTGTGTTTGTGTGTGTGTGTGTGTGTGTGCGCGCGCGCGCGCGAACAAGATAGGAAAGGGAAAAAGAGATAAAGAAAGAGAGAGACAGAGAGGGGGAGAAAGAGAGTGACAGAGTGAGACAGAGACTAACAGATAGAGAGACATACATAAAGATGCAGACAGGGAGGGAACAAGAGAAGTGTTTGTTTATTGGGTTTATCGTCCCACCGACAGTATTTCAGTTATCTGAAGACGGTATCCACTTGAAGCAAATAAAGTGCTGCCTTCACTGTGTATGGCATACCATGAACACCTGGCATGATACCACATTATCATGACACCTGGCCAACCAGTCGTGAAACTACCCTTATATTTGCTTGAGCGTTAGCAAGGGAGCTATACCGCTACCCCGGAATCGAACCCGGGTCCTCCGATACCTGGAGCCGACGCTCTACCGATTGTGCTACTAGGTCCAGTACAAAAAAAAATGTATTTCCTTTCCGAGCCACGCGTCAAAGCTTTTTCTAGGCTAAGAACACCACGTGACCACTTACTTATGACATCACGTGACATGATCAACCGGGTATTCAGTGACGTCTGTGACGATTTTTAGCTGAAATCGTGCATATTTATAGATTTGGAAATTACGGACATTTAAGGCGATATTTTTCACAATTTGTACTGTCTGAGTTTAACTACAGTTGAGGAAATGCTATAAACTGCATTTACTTAAACTTTTGTATAAGTTTATGCAGAATTCCCAAATCCATTGGTAAGATGTTACATGTTTGAAATAGAGGCGAACTATCTGTCAGTGATACCACATTTAAGCATACGAGCTAATTTCCCAGTCAGTTAAATGCTACTTTAGCTAGACATTAACAAAAGTAATTACCTTCTGCCCATTGTAAGAAGTAGACCACCTCACACAGTTATTATCAGAGAAATGCGTATCACTCCATCTGTGAGGAAGAAATTGTCTTCGTCCATATTGAGTTAGGGTGGCATGCTCAAGGATACTGCCTTTAATAAAGCTTCAATTGCTCATATCTATCTTACATCAAGTACATTGTATTTTAAGGTTCTGAAGAATGAACATTTGTTGCACCGACGAAGTCGTGTCTTAGTTCTGGCCACAATTTTACTTAAATATGAAAATAATAATATCAAATCGTTAAGAAGCGTTATTTGTGCGGTGTATGTTTGATTACGCAATTACAAAAGAGCAAATAATGGTCAAAATTATTTCGTAGTATATCAAATGTACAACGCAATTAAAAAAATTGAAAAGCAAGGAAGTCTTCAGCTGCAAATAAAAAACCTCTTCTAAAGTATAGTTTATACAATGAGGCAAAAGTTAAATAAGAGACACTAACATCTGATATTAGAAGTCGCCCTACATTTGTAGCCAATCAGAAGCTATGAAAATTCGCATTCCTCAGAGATTTATTTCAATAGAACTTCCATTTTCTATTTAACAATGAACAAAATAGATCGATCGATCTATATATATATTTACTAAATGGTTTTATTTTTAACTGCGCACGTGCAACAAACCACGCTTTCTGGCTTGACTCCTCCCCTTGTGACGACAAGTTTGAACACGTCAAGACGAATGACAGTTTGATTGACAGTTTTATGGGGCAGATTACATGTAATTTTGGTAGAACATGTAGAAGTGAGGCGGGGACTTCTAAGTCGGATAGAATCTATTAAGACGTTTCCACAGGAAATAGAAGACTGCACTTGCTGCGCTCATTGTTTTAAACATTCCGTACTTTCTTTATGATTTTGCATTTTAACTTAAGTTAGGTATAAAATAATGCTCGTACATGTTACAGGATTCGACTAAAATAAACCGAGTTTAAAATAATCTATAGGGATTAGGGATTAGGGATTAGCCGGCATTTTTGCCGATACTGCGCAGCGACATTTCTATCATTATAGCACAGGGGCACTTATGAGGTGCCCAGGGACTGAACCTGGCCGGTCCACGAGTCAGGCGTAATGCTGTCCACTTAGCCCCTAGCGTTAGGAGGGAAGCCACTACTACCAACTTTAAAGTCTTTGGTAAGACCCGGCCGGGGTTCGAACCCACGACCTCCCGATCCGCAAGCCGACGCTCTACCAACTGAGCTATTGCGGCCGGTAAAATAATCTATAACATGTATCTCTCACGCCCCGGTGGTTTGAATCTAAAAATCTCGACTGAGCTATTCCTCTGCAAGCGCATGCAAATGTATGGTAGCTTTAGACTGAGATGTTGAGATAGTACGATGGAGTGATATTCGTATGCGGCATTGTTTATTCATAAATCTGCATTTTATGTATTTCTTAATTACACAATATAATGACACCGCCCAACAACAAACTTTATATAGATCATATTTGAAGTTTAAGTTGTATATTCTAATAAATGCACTTTTATATCAGCTAAACCACAATGATATAAACAAAACAACGATGCATTTGGCTATTTGGGAAAAGTGTAAAAGCATTTTGTGTAATATAAAAAAACATATGTAAATTATTATCTCTGCATCAAATCTTTGACCACGTTACAAGTCTTTATATATTTTTACTCGTTAAAACAAAAACCTATGTCAATTTTATTTATACTGTATCAGATAATAATAGGAGTGTGGTGATGAGGAGGAGGAGGAAGGCAACCATGATGATGTTGATGATGATGATGATGATGATGATGATGATGATGTGATGATAATGATGATGATGATGATGAGGAGGAGGAGGAGGAGGAGGAGGAGGAGGAGGATCATTGAGGTAACCCATGTGCTTATAAAAATGGCCGCTTGTTGTTTTCATTGGAAACGGTGTTCATGATAATAGAAGTCATATGTTTGAAATACATAAAAACAGTCAGTTGAGTGACATTGTGGTGTACATTAGCCGGTAAAAATCGTTAAATAATTAAATTGGTCAATACGAGATCAAACAGCCAATATTTTTGGTTGTAAGCCCTATTGGTTTTTTCTTTCTTTTGTGCACTTTTGTGTGCATTTGTTTGTGCATTTTTAATACAGTTAAATTAGCAAACTATTAAACTGCTAACTGCAATGAAATAACGTCATTACACAGTGATTACATATCGAGTAACTGCTTGTTTTGATTCGGAGTAGCTGTCTAACCTCAAGTTTGTGTTTGTTTGAAACCTTAACGCAATCTTAAATCGACGATCAAAGCGTACTTCACTGATAAAAAGTTATCGACATTGCGTTTATATACTCATTTATTATCAAACGCACCTTAACCACTTATATATACACAATAAATTGAAGGTTTTGCTACAACAAAAGACTTTGTTATTTTTTTGCAAGTTAAATAAACAGCAGTATTTGGAACTGCGTCACCACTGTTTGTCCAACTATATTCAAATTTCACCTAGATTGATGAGATTTAAACCAGGCGGGTGTCTGGGCCGTTTTTTGAAATAACGCACAATTACAAGGGAAATAACCTTTGTAGTAATATTTTTGAATATATTCGGTTCTTTTCTAATGAATAACAGGTAAAATGCGGACATGCGAGGAACTTAACGCTAAATATGAACGACTAAAATTCTGGAGTAAGTTTAATCATTTTAAACCTTTTCAACTTGATTGGTGTGGTAATAAGATTTTATATATGAAACTACGAAAATAAAATATATCATTCCTAACCCAGTTTGGGCATCGACTTTTTGTGTTTTTTTTTAAAATCTTTTCGATTTTTCGAACGGAGGTTACGCACGTGCGTAAAGTGCCTGATTTAAACCTAATTGGATAATAAGATGTATAGTTTGTTATTAACTTGAACAGAACATGATTCATTTTTTGACGAGTTATTGAAGCATATATATAATTTTATCACGTTTACAGGCGACGCCACTTCGTTCCTGCGGCAAAGTTATGCGATCGTACTTCGAGCGATTCGGCGTTATCCATTTTCCATGGACGCAGTGGTATCGCCATGAGAACGTAGTCTGGTTCCCAGCGTACTATCCTACGCAATAGTACGTCTGGCTGGTGCTAACAATGGCGGCCTCCGCTGTATTGGAAAATGACACGGTTATGTTTGGTGTTATAACCTTTGCAAGTGTGCCAAGAAGTTAAGACTCTTTAATTAAGTATTGTAAAGACATTATTGTAAAAACATCGACACTATTCTACTAACAAATTTCTAGAAACAGGTAATGTACCATTGAATATTACTTATTGTAATCGCTTATATGAACTAAGTTTTGATCATAATTAAAACATCTTTCGAATGGCACAGCGATAAATTATAACTCGTGCTTCGCTAAATGTGTCTGTAAACTTACATTGGCGGTCGCCATTTTCAGCCTGTGCCTGACCCGATAACGTAGTGAAAGGGGAAGGAACTCCAGACTAATGAGAACGCTGTTCTAGTGGGACAGGAATTTAAATTTTTATTAATAAGAATATATGACCTGTGTATATAAGTCCTATGGGGATTGCAACATATACCAAACTCTGAAAAGGCACAGGACAAAGGTATTTCACATGCAAGGCAAGTGAAAATTAGAACAAATTTGTGATGAGACATTCAGCGAAAAAGAGCCAACCCAACAGCTACCGCCTTGGAACGGTCAGTTGGCAATATCGGCCGACTGGGATGCTTAAAACGGTTTAACAGGGTTTTAACCTCGCACTTTCTGATGGGTTTCTAAAATGCAAGCAATAAAAAGAAACCCGATCTACTTGAATACAAATTGTCCAGGCGCTGATATATTTTTTTATAAGTTATGGCGAAGGTAGTGACGTCATTGAAAAATAATGTCCACATGGTGTTTAGAAAAGACAGGGGTACTATTCGATTAGAAAAACAACACAAAAAAAATGGTTGATTATGAGTGAAATTAACTTTTTGAATCGAGAATCAAAATGACCAGAGAAAAATAATTGGTTGTAGCATCCGTCTTGGCCAGGATCATTACCAGCTTCAATGGTTTCCATAATGTAGTAACAAGACACTGCGCCACTGACATAACTCTTGCTATTATGTTTACAAATAATTACATTTCGTGCATTTGACAGCCCAATATATATCGGAGTTAACCCTTAACCCATCGGGGCGTAAATAAAAAAATACTTATACGTATCGCTAATTTGAAGTTTTCGATATGAACTTAAACCATATGTAAATGCGTTATTTGAAACAACATACTTTGTAAAATAATTAAATCCGACGGAAGACCAACGCATGGGCAACCTGTTCAAGGACATATTTGCAAATATTTAATCAGTTAATTATCTCCATAATATATGTCTGTTGTGGTTTGCCCAGACATGTCAACCCAGACATGTCTTAAAATAAACATGTATATAACAAAAGCAATCGTAAAATAAACAGTGCATTTTGGGCAGAAATTTAAATAATCTTACGCTTGTTTTGCTTTGAGAGAAAAATCACAGAGACACAATGGACGTCATTAGAGTGATGTTCTTCTACTATAGTGGAGAAAGGACACAGACAAATGACTGGACCGAACCACCGGCGCATCAAAAGTCATCTTTAAGACCTACCCACATTTAGTCCTTACCCCAACCGGGACTTGAACCCACGCGGTGAGAGGCCCAGGAGTCAGAAAAGCGACTTTTCCACTTGACCTAAATTGCCCCATTGCTACAATTTTCTCGTACCGCAACTCACACAGTACATTAGGTTAGTATGTCTCTCACAACTGTCCTTTGGTTTCAAGGTCCATAAACCTTTATATCATTATTATAGCCGACATTCATTGTTAAAATATATCTTTACTCCACCTGTGGTATAACAAAAAACAAAGTGCAAAAGAAATACAGAAGTAAACATGAAGTTAAAGTTTAAAATAATTGTTTAACATAAACAAATTGTCTTCATTTTTTGTATTTCACTTGCAACGCAACGAAGAGTTATTAAAACATGACATTAACTCAAATATATATAGTCAATGACGTATTGATCCAACTAAGTAGTTGACATGCACGTGACTCTTAAATCATAGGCTATTACGATGGCAAATACTGATATAGGTGACACATTACACGTTAAGTTCAATCTAAATAAATGAAACATTGTTATTTATTTAGTCACAGACGTGTATTTTATTAAGCACATGAGTTCAAAAAAATTATACCTGTATATACAGCATAGAAAGTAACATAATTGGGCATTAAAATCCGTGAAGGTGACATGGCCTGCCACTATCCTTCAAAATGGGATTATAAGATCAGTCAACGCTTTTTTGTATGTAGGTAGTCGGATACTTTGGGGACTACTTTTGTGACAGACGTCAAAACAAATATGGCCGCTCGGATGGCTCACTACATTACGATGCCTGTAAAACTTAAATTTGTGGAGGGGGCTTCAAATTTAAATAATCCAATTTTAATTTACCCAGAACAGCAGACACACAGCTGTCACACGGCGCCATTGTTTTTGTCTTGTGCGAACTACATTTTAGGCATATTCTTCTTCCGACTTCTGGCGAACAAAACGATAGTGATTTCTGTAAGTATCATTACACAAGATACATCCGAGGGATAATGGTCCCGGGAACGGTTCCGGGAGTTCCGATTGTTCCTAGTGATTAGCGTTTCAGACACTAGTAATCAAGGCTTTGATTGGGTGAATGAAAGGTCGCCAGGATAGTACTCGTAATGTGTTGACATCAGATCCTAGCGTATGCCTTAGTCAGATTGGTTGTTCGGTGGAACACAACGGTATGTAACTAAAAAGAAGAAAGCCATCGCCAAGTGCGTTTATATATCAAGGCAACACCTTTTAACGCCATTTTTTGTTAAAGAATCCCAGGTATCCACTTCACCATAAACAGAATTGCACTAAGCTGTAGATTATTATCAACCTTTTAGTGTAGTATCAAACAGTTTGATATTTTCAGCTGCCTTTCATTCTAGATTGCCATTGGCCAGGTCTCGTTCCAACAGAGTCCAATACAGCTTTTGATTCACATGTAAAAGACATGACCTTTTATCTATAGAGATTGCGATTTTTACTGCAGGAATGTACAATACTTACGAAATTTCTTCCATATTCATAGCATGCGTATGACAATAACAACATTTGTCCCACCCATACTGTCAATCATGTCTCCAAGGTAGCAGAAACTATTCATAATGTCAAATTCCGAGCTATCCCAGTCAACTGCAGACCAATCCATCGATGGCTCACAAAGCACCAATGATGTCGATGCATCCATTGCTTGCAGCTTTTTACGAAGGAAGCGGCTGCCCCCTCTGCTGCAC
Source organism: Sinonovacula constricta (assembly GCA_007844125.1). Lineage (NCBI taxonomy): Eukaryota > Metazoa > Mollusca > Bivalvia > Cardiida > Solecurtidae > Sinonovacula > Sinonovacula constricta. The sequence continues at coordinate 18,177,595 of CM017563.1, forward strand.
ATTGCACATGGGTATTAAAGATGGTATTGGGCAGTTTGAACCAAATAGTTTATTTCTCAAATAACCAAATAGGTCATTGTTACCTGAAAAGGTTGATGCAAAATGTTCACTGATGCCCAAGATCTGTGTGGACAATAGAGCATAAATCCGTACTCATCATTATAAAAAGGTTTTTTCAATATGAGCCACGCTGCAGAGAAAGCTATGTTTAAACTAAGAAAACCACGTGACCTCTTACTTTTAAGTTCATTTTATATCGTCATCCGGCTTATCCGCTCTGGCGTCATTGTCTATTATTAGCGGAAAGTGTTTATTTATAGATTTTGAAAGAACTAACATTTAGGGAAATTTATTTCTTGATTTGTACTTCCAACGAATAAAGTAGTGTTAAAGATCGTCTTTTCTTAGACTGAAATACAAGTTTATTTAGACAGCATACCAAAAACTTTACCTAAGAAGGGGTGAGATATTGGTACATGTACATGTATTGGCAAACTGTCGAATACTACCTTTAGGTCTTAGTTCATTGTGACGCCAGACTTTACAGAATATAACACGACCTGTTTTGGCTGCGTTAACCTTTAGTCCCAATGCTGCAAAGGCATGGATTCCAACTTGAGATTTTTCTTAATGAACCGTCAATTCCGGACCTTCGTTGTTTTATAGATGCCAGCCGTTTGCGGAAATGCATGTATATCAAACCTTCGTTGTAGTGATGTTCTATGGATGCCAGCCGTTTGCGAAAATGCGGGTAAACCAAACCATCGTTGTAGTGATGTTCTATAGATGCCAGCAGTTTGCGAAAATGTATGTATATCAAACCTTCGTTGTAGTGATGTTTTCTTTCTCGCTGCTAGCCATTAGCTCTTATTCATTTATTTTCGGACCTTTATTGAAGTGATGCTTTCTTTCTCGTAGCTAGCAAAATGCATCTACCGCTATGTTCATACCTCAGTTGTAGTGATGTTTATTCGACGCCAGAATATGGCACAGAAATGCACGGTTATTTCCGGACCAAAGTTTGTTTGTCCGAAAACCTTTGAAAATCAATTTACCGTTTTCATTCTCGTAAAATGTTTATGGGACAAGTTCAAACCTCAATACCAAACGAATGCCAATTTGTCTGTCTCGTTAATGAATGCTGTTGCTCTCTTTCTTCATGTGAGGTGCATTTTTTTATGTTAAATCTTTGAAATGCACACGTCCATGCATTGTACCAATATGTTAAACTTTATCTGGCACACTGCAATCAATGAGTAATTAAGAAGGACCGGTAAAACGCTGCACGACGTTTGTCAGTTTACAATGTCACATTTTCGCAAAATATTTAATCTGATTACTTTTTATTATGTCCGGACTAACTGAACTATATGAATGGTTTACTATTTCTGTCACGCATAGGCGTGTCTATGTGTCCGACAGTTAAACCCGGAAGAGATTTTTGGGTATGCTAAATTAGGGAATGTACCTGCTCAGTTTAAAGTACTATTCCTACTTGTAGTAATATTGCTCCCCTGAGAAGCAATTTGAATTTAATTAGCAAGGCTTGGTCGTTTTCTAGTCAAGCCTTAAAACTTTTTGCATTAATGTAAAGGAAGTGTAATAGAAAATATACAGAATTTGAATATTAACACAACGGATGAGTTGTATACTTTAATGTAGACGTGTATGCTAAATTTAAATAAAATTCTCCATCCAGTTTGGAATTTATAGATTTTGTTTTTTTAAAATTGGTATAAAATGTGTCTCCCTTTTATAAACTCCAAATATTATGTTATATCTTCTTTAGGAGAAGTGTTTTGATATTGAGTATCATTTAGAAACAAGATATAGCATAAAATAAATCAAACAAGCATGTTACTTTACTGGTTTGGCTCTAACTATTCCAAATATGTAATTAATTGTTTAATGCGTTTAAGACTGTTTTCCCCGAATTTTTTGCTTATTACACTTTATTGCAAAAATCACCGAGCTCTTGCTAGCTACACGATTTATTTCAGAGCTGCCCAAAATGTTCTATGAAGTATTTTGGTTGATGGTGCTAAATTAAAGAATAATTTCACCAGATGGTTTTGATTTTTTTAGACTTTAAACATACTAGGTAACTAATTTGTAATCAAATTTAACACAAATCATACAAGTAAAATTCATTAACAAGAATTAAATTAAAAACTATACATATTTCCTCCTTAATCTGGTAGAGTAATGCAGAAATAATTGTAAAAGTGAACAAGTAGAAATAAAATAGTTGACCATTTGTGCCCATACCGGGATTCGAACCCTCAACCCCCAGGTTTGAAGCATTTTAACCCTAACTTTGATACTCTTCAATTGGAGGTGCAGCATTAAATCTGTTCTACCTTTCGTGTGCGGAATGTGTTTACACCAAGAAAAAAAATGAAACTCGATAAATTGATACTAGCATAACTGACACAGCAAGCAGATAAGGTTGCAAAGCCATTATCGTTGAACATATTCAAGGTGGGCCCTGCCATATCAGCAGCAACGTAAAATAGGCGTGCCATAACGCTATGCTACTTGACGTTCAGTAAATAGCGGGAAAATGACGTTCAGTAAATGGCGGGTAAACGACGTTGTTATTAAATGTCGTTCTCACTGAAATTATCCGTTTGCCGAAAATTTGAGTGTAAAGATTTTTTAAAAATAAATTATACAGTTCTTTCTGGAACAATTTACAACATTAAATGACGTAGTCCCCATGTTTTCTAATATGGCAGCGCAAATGAACGTTTGCAAATATGTAAAGAAAACATTTTTTTGAAACTCTTGAAAGAAAGCAAAATGCCGAAAATATGAGTGGGAGCATTTTTAGAAAAATACTATAACATTATTCTACATTTCCCTATGGGACAATTTATAACATTGTATTAAAGCTGGCATCCGATAGTTTGCCTATATCAAATGTATGTTACAATATTCTCATTGTGGTGGGGAAATATGGAACGTTTCTGCATAAACTTATAATTTATTCTAAGTAACGGGGATTTTTAACACTTAGTCAAATGTTAGACCATACAAATCCTGAATTAAATGCCCATTCTTTTCGAATGTAAAAGTAAGCACGATCGCGAGTTCAGATACAAATACATTCCGACGTCAGAGCAGTTTTATCTGGATGATTGAATAAGATGGTCTCAAAGTTAGAGGTCCCCACCACACCAACCCACCCACGCACCCCCGTTGTGACGACAAGTTTGAACACGTCAAGACGATTGACGGTTTGATTGACAGGTTTATGAGGCGGATAACATGTCATTTTGGTGGAACAGGTAGAATTGAGGCGGGAACGTCTAAGTCGGGTAGATTCTTTTAAGACGTTTCCATAGAAAATTGAAGCTTTCACTCGCTGCGCTGTTTCGGATTTTACTTTCTGTAAAGACGTCTAAAAATAAAAAGACTCTATCCTATACATAGGGTGCGCGTAATTTAGGCCAGTATTCACCAATTATTTTTAAGTGAGTCATGGATTTCAATCCACAATATCTTCATTATGTATTTAGCGACATGTCTATATATTTTTAAATGACACGTTAACTTTGCTACTATAAGTTTAAAATCACATTGAAACTTCATAAACAGGCTTAGTCTTATTGGTATGAAAATTGTGACTTGGACTTAAGTCATGACTTAGACTTAAGAATGGTTGGTGAATATATGACTTAACGTTAACTAAAACGCCATTTAGTTGTTTGCTATGTTTGCGAAACGTATGCTACCTTGTTACTCATAAAGTTAATTTTAGCAAGATATATGAAGCGTGCATAGATTTAAGAAACATGAGCCATTAATTAACAGTGAAAACCCCTATTAAAGATGGTATTCGATAGCTTGCCTACATTTTATATATGTAACAATGTCTGTAAATAAGAATGATTGGGATATCTGCCAAAAATAGACACCAACGTCATGGCGGATGACGTGGATGAACTTAAACATAAGTGGTCACATGTTGTTTTTTTTGTTGTTTTTTTTTTTGTTTTTTGGTTTAAAAATAGCTAACTGTGCAACGTCGCTTAGATAGAAAATACATGTTGGTAATGACGATTGTGGCGTTATGGTTCACTTTTCAGATAGGCGTAGGACATCAATAAACAACATTTTGCGAGATCCGTTCAGATAACAATGATTTACTAAGATGTTTAATGAAAATATTTTTGGTCCAAACTGTCGGATACCACCTTTAAAATTTGAAATGCAAATTACATGAAAGATGGGTATCTATGTAGAAGTAAGTATTGCAAAACTAAGTAGAAATCGCTTCAGTCAACACAATAATGTACTTAATGTGTTGCTGTTGATACTTTTTCACTGATGCAGAAGATCAACAGGCATAATGTTGTCAAAATTAATAAAAAAAACAATTTCTTATTACTACTTATTTATTCGATTATGTTAAAAAATGAAACCGCTAATGCGTTGTTTGTTTGTTTTTTGGTGTTGTTGTTGTTGTTTTTGAGTAGCTTTTTTTAAAATTGTAATAAATTTGTAGACATATTTTAATTTGTTCGAAATGGCTTTTAATTTAAAACAAATTAATGTAATAAATATACGTGTTTGATGTTTTTTATTGAAAATATATTTTGCAGAGAGATAGCGCTTACCATACCACTGTTTTTTTTAATATTTCTAGAAAAAAATGTAATTGGTACAAAAAGTAAAACTATAAGCACGTGGCACAAAAAGGCTGACAGGAACCTTGTAGAGACATAGAGACACAATCAACAGAGAATTGGATTGCCGTACAATAAGTCGTGAGTTGAAATCCTTCAAAAACAAACATTATCTTTCTTTTAACTTTCTTTGCTTTTTATTTTATTCTGGTATCTTCGCAGGTACCAATTAAACAGGTTAAGAGAGTTCGACTTAGTCTTACTTTTGTATGTCTTAGGTAAACGGTCGCATTAGGACACATTGTCTATAAATACAAAGATTTCTTTTACGAATAAAGTAAAAGTACCTTCGTTATTTCATACTTTGCTTTTGTCTATGCGCACCTTCGTTATGCCATGATTTGCTTTGGCATAGGCGTACTTTAATTATGCCACGCTTTGCTTTGGTCTGTACGTACTTATGCCAACCTTCGGTATGCCACGCTTTGCTTTGCTCGATGCGTACCTTTGTTATGCCACGCTTTGCAAAGGTCTATGCCTACCTTCGTTATGCCACGCTTTGCTTGGTCTATGTCTACCTTCGTTATGTCATGCTTTGCTTTGTTCTATGCCTACCTTCGTTATGCCACGCTTTGCTTTGGTCTATGCCTACCTTCGATATGCCACGCTTTGCTTGGTCTATGTCTACCTTCGTTATGTCATGCTTTGCTTTGTTCTATGCCTACCTTCGTTATGCCACGCTTTGCTTTGGTCTATGCCTACCTTCGTTATGCCACGCTTTGCTTAGGTCTATGCCTACCTTCGTTATGCCACGCTTTGCTTTGGTCTATGCCTACCTTCGTTATGCCATGCTTTGCTTGGTCTATGTCTACCTTCGTTATGTCATGCTTTGCTTTGTTCTATGCCTACCTTCGTTATGCCATGCTTTGCTTTTGTCTATGCATACCTTCGTTATGCCACGCTTTGCTTTGGTCTTTGCCTACCTTCGTTATGCCACGCTTTGCTTCCGTCTATGCATACCTTCGTTATGCCATGATTTGTTTTGTTCTATGCGTATCTACGTTATGCCACGCTTTGCTTTGCTCTGTGCGTAACTTCGTTATGCCACGCTTAGATTTGCTCTGCGCGTAACTTCGGGGCCTCTCGTAGCTTTAGTCGACGCTCTTCCGATTGCGCTACCCGGTCAGGCTTTTATTATATAAGCTATGGAAAAAACGCAAAGTAGCAGTCTAGTTCCCATCAAAGTAACGGCTCGTTAATCTCACTTAATTTTGTACGGATGGCCATCATCATGGCGCAAGCTCTCGGCGACGCCTTGAAGGTCCTATATCCTACCTCTTTTTGTAAGCTATTGGTGCGGTATCATCTGTTGTTCACTAAACTAATTTTCTTGTCACTGTATTCATTAAGGACTATCGGGAGCGTCATGCCGTCTGGATATTAACAAAACGTCTGGTCTATTATATAGACATGAATAGTTGCTATTTATTCGAGTATGAATAAACATCGCTGGTACTGTTAGGTAAATAACCTAGAAAGATATATGTGAAAATATGGGACATCCCCCTCATTTTCAGACAATCTCAAAAGATAGACAGACATCTGATAAGAGTAAAACAAATCATATCTGTCTCTGCTCATAAATGCCAGCTTGTCTTTTTAATGTTGTTGTTGCTGCTGCTGTTGCTGCTGCTTATTACGTATTGATAAATAAAAAACAAAGTGGACGCATGAATAAAATTTAAAGGAAATAAAACAAAATGAAAGTCCCCATATGTTGAAGAAAAAAGTTGCAACAAAATGCTTTGAAACTATATTCTTAATAAAATTAGAAACAATCCAAAAATTGTGTGTACACTTGTTTTGCATTTTTTTTCGCAGGCGGACTATTTACCAATATTCGTGTTTATTTTAAAAAAGACAACCAATGGTTATTTTTAAGAATGGTATCCGACTTTTCGCCTGACTTAGATGTCTTTTAGAAATGTAAAGATAGAAATGCATTGCCTTTTGGTAATTAAAAATGATAGCTGAAAACAGGTACGGATAAGACATCAGTATTTTGTAGTGCAAATACTAAGCACATCTTGTTTGATCAGTTTAGTTGTAAGAGGAATTTTCGTTAAAGGTGGTAACCGACAGTTTGGACCAAAATTTTTTTTTCTCAAATAACCAAATAAGTCATTGTTACCCGAAAAGGTCATGCAAAATGCTGCTTAATGACGCCCTGGTTCACTGTGAACAGTGAAATGTAAACCCCCATTCCTCATTGCAAACAGGTATTTTTCCTATCTGAGCCACGCTGCAGAGATAGATATTTTTTTTTTACTAAGAAAACCACGTGACAACTCACTTTTGACGTTATGTTATAACATCATCCGGCTAGTCCGCTCTGATGTCTATATCTATTTTTAGCTGAGATCAGTATCGTGATAACTTAGAGATTTGAAATGGATGAACTTTTAGAGTGTTTTTAACGCAATTTGTTTTGTCTAACAATATAAGTAGTATCCAAAACCACCTTCACTTATACTAAATTATGAGTTTATGCAGAAAGTATGTCTACATTCCCCAAAGCAGTGGCAAGTTATTGTGACATGAATTTGATATCGGCAAACTATCGGATACCACCGTTTAAGGACAGACAGGGGCGTGCCTAGGCGACCTTTGAGTATACGCACTATTCCTGTGTGTGTGTGTGGTGTGTGTGTGGGGGGGGGGGGGGGGGGGGGGGGGGGGGTTCAGAGGCATTCCCCCGGCCCTGGATTCTCTTTCCTTAGAACGCCGTGGATGCATTCTGGGGAGAAACTCTGTCACAGTACAACGAGCAGGAAGGGATAGAAATACGTCAGGTAGGGTTGCAGAAGTATTTGTAGAATTTGGAAAAGAGTTAAAGAACTCTAATTTAAAAAAAATGAAACAACTAACAACAAGTGCCAAACACAGGTTATGTACGATTTTTATTTGCTTTTTGACGTTTTTATTTTTTCAATTTTTGGAAGCAACTGTACGCAACTGACAGACTTCGAATCTTGCGACATGCTGTCATTATAAAACATCTCAATGACAACATGTTCTGACCGCATTATTGTTATTCAACAACATTTACTTATAAAACAAAGTTCATATTTTTTATTTATCTATGCGTTTGTGGTCATGTGGCTAGGTCTGAAAATAACGATATGTGCTGCGCTGAAATAATGGGACACAAATATATGCATGACATCAACAATTACGAGAATTTCTTTAATAATTGAATATTTAAAAGGTGGAATCCAAGATTTTGGATTAAAGTTTTTTTTCTCAAATAACTAAAAAAGTGATTGTTGCCTGGAGAAAGTCCTGCTAAATGCTGTTCTTTAATGCCCTAGATCGTGAACAGTGAGACATAAATCCACACTCGCAATTGCAAACATGTATTTACTATCTGAGCCACGCTGCAGAGATTTTTATTATTATTTTTTTTTTTGCTATTTTTAAACTAAGAAAATCATGTGACATCTTACTCATGAGCTTACCTTCTATCGTCATCCGTGTAGTCTGCTCTGACGTCAAAAGCTATTTTTAGCAGAGATCACTATCTTGCTTATTCATCGATTTGAAAAGACATAAAATTAAGAGTGATATTTTTAGCAATTTGTATTATCTAACAATGTAGGAAGTATTTCCAATCGACCTTAATTAGACTAAATTAATACAAAAAAATAATTTAAAAAACATGCCTAAGTTTCCTAAAACATTACTGTTATATGCATTTTATATACCACCTTTAAAACTTGTTTTTTTCTGAATAGTAATTTTTTAATGTTAGTGTTAAATGAGAAGGCATTGTTAATTCAAAGCAAATCCCACATCTTTCTGTGGCATCAACTATATTATTTATTTTTATAAGCTTTATTTATAAACTTTCAACTGAAAATTCTTTTTAAAAGACTGAAACGTTTGTTAAATCGTATAAAAAGAAGTACGTGCTTTATATGAAGGCAGTTTGAATACATAGCAACTCCCAAACATGTATTTAATATACAGCAACTCTCAAACATGTCTGCGACATCTAAAGTATTTATTATTTCTTTTGTAAGTTCATACCTTTAACTAAGTTTGTTTTTTTATAATGTCAAGATTAAATTTTTAAAGCAGTATTAAAGAAAACGTTTTTACATAAGAAGGCGTTGTGAATACACAGCGCAGGTGTTAAAACTGTTCATAAAGCTAATTATTAATAACATTTATCGTATTGACGCGGAGTGAGGGTACGTCGTCTGACAAACAATAAGAAAAGAAAGACAGAAAAACGAAAGAAATAAGGAAAAGTGAATTGGTGTGTATGTATAAACACATATCTCCTGCGGTAACAACGTCACAATTGAGATAAGCACACAAATACAAAAACATGCCGTTATTGTTCAGCTGCAAAGACTATAGTGTAAACATTTCGCAAGTTTTGTTTGGATTTTGTTAAATAAATTTCAGTCTTTTCAATGAGGTGGACGTGAGCGCGCAAGCACGTAGCAAACATTGAACTTTAATCTTGACAAACGTTGTGTTTGCCTGGACCGCATTGGCTAGAAAGTACTGAATGACTGATTAAAGGAGCTGACTGTGACGTCATCAATAACAACATCATGAACGCAACAAGATCCTATCGTTGTGGATATTAGTGATGATGATGATGATGATGATGATGATGATGATGATGATGATGATGATGATGATGATGATGATGACGACGACGACGACGAAAGTGATGATGATGATGATGATGATGATGATGATGATGATGATGATGATTGTGGTGCTAGTGGTAGTGGTGGTGGTGGTTGTGGTGATGATGATAATGATGATGACGGTGATTATGATAAGTAGTAGTAGTAGTAGTAGTAGTAGTAGTAGTAGTAGTAGTAGTAGTAGTAGTAGTAGTAGTAGTAGTAGTAGTAGTAGTAGTAGTAGTACTTTTTCGTTATCAAGTTTGTTCTATTTCTAATTATTCTAGTAGAAAATAAAAACAGAAACGGAGCACATAATAATACAATTTATAAGTTAAGAAACAGTGAGCGTTCTTCTTAAATATCCTTTTAAAAGCATATTGAAACATAAATGACAGTTAAAGCCTCGGGCAAGAAATGCGTACATCACGTGACCTGTGCGCTCATTTGCATAAGTAAACACTCAAGAGCGCGTCGCTGATTGGTTGATGGATGAGTTCTGTCTAAGGAGGCTTGTTTCCGTGTCTATAAATAGCTCCTAACTACACATGACAGCTCAGAGTGGCTTTTACTGCACAGTGTATCGAAAGATAGTGACTCCTTACATTATATGGGATTGTGACTCGAATAGGTTTAAACATATGGCTACAGGTATTTATCAGTTATATAATTTTTACATAATTTTGATTTTTAATTGTCATTCTTGCCTTATGTATGTTATTGTTTACTCTGTCTTTGAGTTGTCAACAAAAGAACGGCTTTTTATTGTAGTCTTCCGAACGTGTTACATTTGATAGTAGTGTCTTTCTACTGATACTACTACTACTACTACTACTACTTCTACTACTACAACAACTACTACTACTACTACTACTACTACTACTGTTGCTACTACTTCTACAACTTCTACTACTACTCCTACTACTTCTACTGCTGCTGCTGCTGCTACTACTACTACTACTACTGCTACTACTACTGTAACTTCTACTACTACTTCTACTGCTGCTGCTACTACTACTACTTCTACTACTGCTACTACTACCACAACGTCTACTACTTCTAGTTATCCAACACACAACCTTTAAAACACATGTGTGTAAAGAAGATCAATGTAACGCTGACTCATCATATGCAATGAATACGTTTTTTCCGCACTCGCCGTCTGTCTTTCTCCTTGGCAGTCTGTCATTCCATGTCTTCAGTTGCCATTCGGTCTCCTCAACTTCTTTATGTGTAATATTTTTTCTTTTTGTGTCTTCTTTTCCTCTTCCTCTCAAGTCTCTTAACCTTGTATTTGCCTTTCTCTCTGATTTTCTTCTCTGTCTTTTTAAGACAGACTTAATTTGTCTGACTTTCCACTCACGTGCAGTTTCACTCTATCTTTTTATTATTTTTTTTTCAATCGTTTCTAACTGTTTATAATTGTTGCTATGTAAATATTATATGTTCTTGTTAAAGTTAATGATGAACATTGGCGAGTCATTCATTATTATTAATTATTTGTTTCATCTTAATGGTAGTATGTGACAGTTTGGATCGACATTTTTTTCTCAAATAACCAAATATGTTATCTTAAAAGACCCAACAAACATCGGATCATTAATGCTCTAGATCTAGGTGAACAGTAAAGCATATATCCCAACTCATCACTGCAAACAGGTATTTCCTATCTGAGCCACGCTGTAGGTAAAGCTATTTTTAGACTAAGAAAACCACGTGATAACTTACTTTTGAGCTCACGTTTTATAGTAATCCCGGTAATCCGCTCTGACGTTGATATCTATTTTTATCACTATCGTACTTATTTATAAATTTAGAAGTAAATAACATTTAGAGTGATTTTGTCGCACTTTGTATGTCTTACAATATAGGTAGTGTTCAAAATCGACTTTATTTAGTCTAAAGTATGAGTTTATACAGAAATAAAGCCTAAATTCCCAAAGATCAAGGGTAAGATGTTGTTACTTGTATTAGATAGGGGCAAATGGTCGGATATCACCTTTAAGATACAATTTATGATCTATAATTACTATCACCTGGTAAATTGGTAGATTAACTAAAAAGGGATACAATGGTTTATTAGATGCGAAAGAAATGTTTTCAAAAAACAAGAAAAACTAAATAAATATAAAAGTAAAAGTAAAATATTTATACACCTGTATGTCCTGCGAGTATAATTATATAACATTGTCGTACGAGTTGGAATCAAATGAAATTTATATACATATAAATGTTCAATTAATTTGTGAAAAGAATTAGTTATAAACAAATTTATGTTAGCTCAAGTTTTCTGTCTACTTTCCATTTAATTAACGATTTATTTGTCTATTTTTATGCCAATGTAATTATTAGGTTTTCGCTATTTCTGTAAAGTAATTATTCTATAAGTGAGCTATTTAATTACTTTTAGTTATAAATTGTTAACTGTCCTACTCCGAATAAATTGCTAATTAAATGCAGGTGCTAACATTGCTTTTATCGATACAAGTCGCACATAATTGCCGTTGTTTTCGGGTAAGTCTTGCTTGTCCCATCGCACCGTCAAAATTATGGTCATTTTAATTTGCCACGTCCAGCTAATTTTTAATGGAAAAAGACTCCGAGACAAATGTCTGGGAAGAACCACCGGCGCACCGGAGGTCAGCTGAAAGACCTTTCTGGATGGAAATTTTCGCTTCGATCGGGACTCGACGCCTCGTTGTCAGGGATTGCGGAATTACAAGTCTGCTATTCTAACCCCTCGACCACGTGCGCCTCGGTGTATATAAGCTTCACCTTGTTAAAGGTGGTAGCCGTCAGTTTGTAGCAAATTCTTTTCTTTCGAAAAACTAAATAAGTCATTGTTATTTGAAAAGGTCCTGCAAAATGCTATTTATGGACTCTCTAGAACTATGTCAACAATGAAGCATAAATTCTCGCTCGTCAATGTGAACATTTTTAAAGACATTTTGCCCAGCTTCAAAAAACTAAACTAAAAATTGAGATTTTTGTAACCATTTTATGTTTACATTCTAGACTCTATGTACATATACACATTCCTTCTGCTTTACTTTGTTCATTTCTCTTGTCTTTCTATCCAGGATGTGTACTGCTATTTATTTATGTACTTTTAGTGTGTTGTTGTCGTTTTTTTAATACATCGCAGTGACCGGTTATGATTACTATAGCAACGTCCAGCTATTTTGGTGGAGGAAGACCCCAAACAAATGTCTGGGTAAACCAACCGACGCACCGCAGGTCAGCTGGAAGACCTTGCCACATTAAGTCTTTCGCCCGGAACGGGACTCGAACCCACGCGATGAAGGCTAAGCGGACAGAGGAATTACAAGTCGGCGATTGTTTACGCCACCGGCGCCCGTCTGTACTTTTATCTAAAACGTCTTTGTTTATCTTGAAATGAACTAAAACCTAACCTTCGTTTATCTCGAGCTATATATTTTAACCTCAACACGTGTTAATTTAGAATTTTACGTTTGTTTTGTTATGTATTATTTCTAGAATAATTACACGTCGACGGCACATCTGAAGGTGTACGCTATAAATAGCTATGTGCTAATTGCAGACTCTGTGTTGTTATGGCTTGATCTCAGGCTACATGTGTCGTCTGCCAGAGTTTGCTTATTTTATCTGTGCAGTATAGGAACACACTGTAAAGGTGGTTTCCTGCAGTTTATCTTTGTCCAATATATGTATCAACATATTTCCACTGTTCTGAAGAATTCGTGAACTATTCTTCATAAACTTGTACTTTAGTTTAAGTAAAGGCTGTTGATAACGGCCATTATCTTTGATTCTATAACAAGACACGATAGGGATTTCCGCTGAATTAGATATTAACGTTAGAGGTGATTGTCCGGATGGTCATGTATCGCGATCTCGAAATTGAGCGGTCACGTGGTTTTCTTAGCTTAAGAACAGCTAACTGTGCAACCTTGCTCGGATAGGAAAATGAATGTAAGGCGCCACCAATAAACAGAACTTTGCGAGAACTTTTCAGTTCACTATGATTTATTTGGTTGCATGAAAGAAAAGGTTCGCCCAAACTGTCCGATACCATTTTAAAAAGAAAACATGAGTTTTGTTTTCCTCTTAACCAAGCGAATAAATGTCGGACCTGGTAGCGCAATCATTAACTTATCGGCTTCAGAAACGGGGAGGGGGGACAGGGTTCGATCCCTGGTTGCGACATAGCAAAAGCGTTAAAATGACAAGGGTATACTTCCCTTGCTAATGCTCAAGAAAATATACGATAGACTGACCCGGTGTAAAGAAAATGTGACTTGGTGCGGTGTGGTATCATGCCTGATGTTCACGGCATGTTATACACATCATGTGGACACCATCTCCAAACTGAAATAATGTTGGTGAGATGACAAACCCACTAAATAAACAAATAAACTATTATAAAGAAAATGTTTTGGGTAGTTTTGAACAAGTCGAACACGATTCAAAAAGAGGTCTCCATATGTGCCTTCTTCCTGATGATGATGATCATACATGTAGTTGCACAATGTTTTCTATGTAGAGCTATTGCGGTAAGCTGTGTAGGGCATCATCCAGTACTTGGTAAAACGATTGAATGGAACCAATCGGAACTCTTCGGGTAATTCCGTCCTCGGCACAATTATCCCGCGGATGTATCTGGTGCAATGATACTTAGAGAAATCACGATCGTTTTGTTGGCCGGAAGTCGGAAGAATGTGCCTAAAATGTAGTTCGCACATTACATAAACAATTGCCTCGTTTGACAGCTGTTTTGGTTGCTGCGCTAGGTAAATTAAACTTGGATGATTTAAATTTGAAGCAGTCACAAATTAAAGTTTTATGAGCATTGTACAAAAGTGAGTTGTCATCTAAGCTGCCATCTTTGTTTAAGCGTCTGTCACAAAAGAAGTCCCATTTAGGGAAATGGTCGGGGTGATTCGATTGGGATGGAACCTGTGAATCACGGAGTCAGGGGCGGATCAAAAGAAAATGGTGGTGGTGTATAACCCTAGTGCACAAACAGTTTTAAATGACGTATCTTACAGATTGCTTGTATTTAATATATATATATGTATATATATGTATATATCTATATCTTAATCCTGGGCTCAAGATTATAAAATTTTGAGATTAAACCTGTGAATGATTTCAAGCATCTAATTGGCCAGATTTCAAACTTTATTTGAATCAAACTAATCAAATGTCTGTGTAGAGCTTGCGGATCGTGAGGTCACGAGTTCAAACCCCGGCCAGGTCAAAATTAAGACTTTAAAAATGGTAGTATTGGCTTCCCTCCTAACGCTCGGGGCTACGGGGACAGCATTACGCCTGACTCGTCGTTGTCGGTATAATGGACCAGCCGGGTTCAGTCCCTGGGCACCTCATAAGTGCCCCTGTGGTATCACGCTAGAAATGTCGCTGCACAGTATCTGCAAAAATGCCGGCAAATCCCAAAATCCCATCTGAGATGACTGAGTATTATATAAGACACAACCTCACCAGTTTTATAACCGCCAACACAATTCTGGTAAATATGTGCATAATTTCTTAGTTATTCTTAGTGTGAATAACGGCTGGCTATAGCATTACCGCAATTTTTAGACCGTACACATCTAAGAATATTTCCAAATCTATAAATAAGCAAAATGGCGATTTCACTTAACAATAACATCGATGTCAGAGTTGACTACACAATTGATCGTGTAGGGCGATCTCAAAAGTAAGTGGTCACGTAGTTGTCTCAGTCTGAAATAGCTAACTACATGTATGCAGCGTGTCTCGGACATAAAAAATACATTTTTGTAATGGCAAGTGGGGTGTTGTGTTTTTTACACGCATGAAGGGAGCAAATAATCAGCATGTCGCAGGATCTTTTCACGTAACATTAATTTATTTAGGTGCATAGGAGAAAATAAATAGTCCAAACTGTCGAATACCACCTTTAACAGTGTAAACTGTGCGCTTAACTTATGCCTGTCTGGCTTGTTGACCAGACCTGGTACCGCAATAGGTCGAGCGTCGGCTCCAAGTACGGGAGGCCCCGTTCGATCCCGGGCCGCGACATACCAAAGCCGTTAAAATTGTAGTCGTATAGCTCCCTTGCTAACGCTCAGGCAAATATAGGGGTAGTTCCACGACTGGTTGGCCCGGTGTCAGGATAATGTGACTGGGTGTGGTATCATGGCAGGTGTTCACAGCATGCTATTCACGGTGAAGGCAGCACTATATCTGCTTCAAGTGAACACCGTCTCCAAAATAATTGAAAAACTGTAAGTGGGACGATAAACCCAATCAACAAACAAATCTGGCTTGTTTATTGAAGGCTTATGATCACTCCTCACAACGAGGTGACCCCGGGCCACGATCGCGGTCAAGCTTGGACAACTGCAGTTTAATTATAGTCATTTGCTCTTGTAAAAGAATTAATCCTATTTCAATATGGTTTCCCCCCGCCGAACCAATCGTTAATGTATTTTTTATGCAGAATTTACACTTCTTTTTATTTTGGATTAATTGTGTTGTTGTTGTTGTTGTTTTGCTGTTGGTGTTGTTTAGCTTTAATTTTAATCTTAAAATTAAACCTGCGTGACTCTGAAATCGTCATTTTATATAAAAATGCATGTACAAATCTACACATAGTTAAGGGTTTGTGTTGATGACGTACGTAATAAGACAAAAACACTCCTAAAGCGGTCAAACGCATATCAGTATATTATTGTTATATATGAAGATGTAAACTCCGCTGTATTTGTCATGGCGACTCTCGATCTACACACTTTGTATACGAATTCCTACTTGGTTTGCTTACAAATAAACTGCCCCGTGGGTTCGAGTCCCGGTCGGGGCGAGAACTTTCATGTGGGATTTTCCAGCTAACCTGCGATGCGCCGGTGGTTCTACCCAAATATAAGTACGGGGTCTAAGTCCACCAACAATAAGCTGGATGTCGCCGATATTACTATAATTTAGGCGGTGCGATGTAACAAAAAAATAAATTTCGTCTATATGAATGTATTTAAATGGGAAATGACCAACCTTTATATTGGTTTGTTTTTTCGCTGAAAACCTGTAAAAACTAATATTGTAGGCGAAAATTGTACTAGTTTTACTATATCTTTGTTATCCAAAATATAAAAAATTCGTTTAATTAGGAAAGCTTTTCTCGAAAAGAATACGTACGAGCGTGTATCTAGAATTATACCTTGGTTTATCTAAAACGTTCTACTTTTCTATTCCAAAGGAACTACACAAACTGCCAAACGCGTTACAATACGGGGAAATAGAAAATCACTTAATTTGTTTGGATCGTGTACACGCACATGCGATGCATGCCCACAAGCTACACAATTAGGTTAGCAAAAATAATGACCGGACCTGGTTGTGCAATCGGTAGAGCTCCAGGAACGGGAGACCCCGTGTGCGATCCCGGGCCGTGTCATACCAAAGTCGTTAACAAAAAGGTAGTGGTATAGCTCCCTTGCTAACGCTCAAGCAAAAGGGTAGTTCCACGACTACCAGGCCCAGTGTCAGGATAATGTGACTGGGTGTGGTATCATGCCAGGTGTTCACGGCATGCTATACACAGTGAAGGCAGCACTATATCTGCTTTAAGAGAACACCTTCTCCAGATAACTGAAATACTGCTGGTGGGACGATAAACCCATTAAACAAGTAAACAAACAAAATTTATGAACCAGCGTGTAATTTTACCGTAACATTCTTAATTGTATATTTATAGAGCAATTAATTACATACAATGCACTTGTTTGTAATAAGAATAGAAATGCGCATGAAGTTACATGTGTTTTGTGTTGTATAAGCCGTAAATGTCATACTTTATGCTGATATATTATCATATTAAACATGCCGTACCAATGTCCTCCCAGCGAACATTTCTCACAATAATGCCATCCTCTTGGTTTTATTTTAAACTGACTAGCTAGCTATACGCAGGTGTATCGGCATAAATTTCCAGTAGATAAAATAAATAAGATACTTGTTAATACTTATTATGTTCGGTGCATAAAAAAAAGACAAATAATTGAAGAAAAAATTGAAGAAGAAAAAATGTGCTTGAAATAGTCCAAAATATTTACAAAGTGTTTGCCATGTGGGCCGACAAGAAACCCGCAGATTCTCAGGTGAATCTGTTTTAAATAGCCCGTGCTACGCGCTTGATACGATTTTTGTTCTCCTTTTCGACGAATTGCAGTTCACATCCTGTTTCAGTGAACTACGATAAATAATGGGTCAAATTAAGCATTTCATAATTCGGCGTCTAACGCCTAAGGGGCATACGGCAGGTACTTTCACTGTAAATATTTTTGCCTATGTCGTTTTTGTACAAGCCTTGTAGGTTTATTGTATAAATATAAAAAGCAAACACATAAAATACGTTAATGGTCGGTATAAGGAAAGATAAAAAGTACATAATGGGTACTGTTACTCTTTACTTATAGACGGATCAAATTGGCGTTGAACCCCAAAAAAATTGATACAAAAGGTTTCTCAATGGATTCTGGTACCATTAGGCATGCTAAATAACATACTAAAAATCTAGTATGATCTGACATCCGGAAAAGGGTAATTTTCAAGATGGCGTCCAAGATTGCCGTCAAGAGCGTAAAATCGCTATATCTCAATTACTATTCAACCTAGAAAGGTGGTTTTGGTGTCTAACCATAGGTTTTAGGGGTCAAGGAATTCAAAGAAATCAATGAAATTACCATCAGATAATTATTTATTCACAAATCCAAGATGGCGTCCAAAGATGGCCGCCCATTCACTTAAATGGCTTTAAGCAAGTGTTGTGTTCAAACATGATTATAAATTATGATGTCTCTGGTTTACTTTTTGATTCAAACCTTTTGTCATTGGATTCTGACACCATACGAGGGGTGATCTAGTGCAATCTGATTTCTGGAAAGGTGTTATTTTCAGGATGGCCTCCAAGATGGCTGCCGCGAGCTTAAGATGGCTGTACCTCAATTACTATTCAACCTAGAAAGGTGGATTTGGTGTCTGATCCAGGTTTTGATGCTCAAGGAATCTCATTAAATTAGTACAAATACCCTCAGTTAATTATTTATTGACAAATCCAATATTTTCAGTGTGTCTATCTAGGTTTCGAGCACCCAGAAAATCATCAAAAGTACCTAAATAAGAGGTTTGAAACGAATGGCACAAATTGTGATCCAGTAATCCAATAAACCAAGTTTACCAGCCCATTAGGACATTGTAGTATACACTTAGTCACTGTTCATCCTCATCATCTGACTCCTCTGGAAGGAACTTGTTATGTGGATTGTCACATTCTTCATGTTGGCACGGTCCACAGACAGTAGTACATGGCAGTCCATATCTTCTACATGAGCAGCGGAGGGTCTTGCAGGCAGTGGAGCAGTTACAGCGAATGACCTTCAAGAGACTGTCTGGAGCAGCATTCATTCTTGACATCAGTAGGACGAACCGATTATCCAGTAGCTTCCACCCCTAGTTCATGGCATCCATACCCTCCTCCATTCCCATCCGAACCATAGTCTGGTAGTACACTCTGCGACAGTGAAGTTTGGTAGCAGATTCAGTTGGAGGCAGACGTTCCGGGGTTACAAACGACGAAGAGAAGACAACCTTCTTGCTGAAGATGTTATATCGCATTGTCTCAAGAGAATCTGCGTGCTTGCCACCAAAGAGGAAAGACATCACTTGGCACCCAAGGTCTTCGATAATCTGTGTGGTCTGGTTTGGGATGGTGAAAGCATTGGCACAAGACTGAAGGACAGGGTCTCCTTTTACAAGCTTCTGGAAAGCACTTTTTTTGCCAACACCGAAAATCCGAGAAGTCGTGTCACAACCAGTCATGGCACGGATGAACAGCAACTGAGAACACAGATCATGTCCGAGGATATCTTTTAGACGGTTGATGTCATACACTTTAAAACTGCCATCAGGTTTGGTTCTGTCTGATTTGAAATAAAGAGCCATAGTGTCTCCCTGTGCATAGTAAAGGAGCAAGACAAGGAGATCTGTATCTTCTCCAATCAGCGTAGTGGTGTGTAGACGAGATGCCTCCACTGCTGCCTTTACTATGTCTACATCAGCATCTCCGAGTACATTGACCACAGTGCAATCCTTTTCTCTCAGTTCATCACTTATCATCTGGATCAGTCTCTGTTTATTGACATCTCTTGACAGGAACTCTTCCTTCTTGCCTGAGAACTCTGTCTCTGGTGTAAAGCTGACAATGGGATGAATATTTTGTCCTCTTCTCTCATGCGTGTTGTCTTTAATGGATGGCCCTTCATCATAGCCATCAAAGACAACGGTCGTAGCTGAACCATAATGTCGGATGGTAAAGTCAGCATATGACTGCGCTATGTCACCATAGCTTTCTTCTTGTTTCCATGGTATTCGGTGCAGCAAGGAACCCCCATCAAGGACATGGTACTCTGTTTCTGGTACAGAATATTGGATTGCATCCTGTGCATGATCACAGATCGCCTGTGCAAGTTGTGGCTTATCAGCCTTTCGGAAGACGTTTCTGGCTTCAAAGAGGGCAGGAGGGAAAGGACTGAGCTCGTAACGCATAACCTCCTCCAATGATAGCTCTCCAGTTTGGAAGACCACCAGGAAACGTTAAAAGAGGAGTGCAGAGTCAATGGTTCGATCAGGAGCAACCTTGATAGCTGATGTTTGTCCAAGTGTTATGGCCTTATCCTTTCTACTGAACGAGAATGTGAATGCAGGCTGTCCAATCATTTTCTGCATGATTTTGCATCCAACACACTCATATTCGTGCACGTTCACACCTTCCTCAGCCACAACACCAGTAACAACATTCCTTAACGAAGAGTCTGGCGAGAAAGGTGACCATGAAACAAGTTTTGCACTGATCTCCTCCAGGTCAGTAGCATCCCTTTTCATCCTTGCCTCCGTCACGTCTTTGTGCTGTTCAGATGTCGAGTACGACAGGTGCGTGAACTCCTGCATTGCGATGTTGTACTCCGATGTTATGGGTCTTGACATGGTCCACATGGCTCTCTGTTCTTCAGACATCCCCCTCCGTGTGTCATACCTCCAGTGGTCTTCAACGACCTCATCAATGTTGTCTCGATGACAAGACAAGGCCTGCCCACAACTAGTTGGTCCGACGGATGACATGAAAGCCCTTTTCGAACTTTCTGAAAAGGTCTGGGTGTTTGAAGTCAAGCTGGCCCATCTCTTGGACATAGAAGTATGCTGATTTCAAGTAGTTGTAATGCCCAGCTGCGGCGAATATCGGCAAGCAGTCGGAAACAGCACGTAGGTGCATCAGCCAAGAACCTGTTCGATCTGCCTTCATCAGTGACCTAGCAACTTTTACCATGTTTTGATAATTCAGCCACAACTTACTTGTTTTTGACCTAGCACTCAGTTCTGTCTTCCTTTTCTCCAGCTCTTCACCTATTCGACTCAGGTTTTCTGATGTTAACACATTTTGTAATGTTGCCTCACCATTCAACAGCGCACTATACATCCCTTCAGACTCTTCAACTGCTGCTGCGAATTCGGGACTACCATCTGCCATCTCTGACACAATCATACGGTTAAGACATCTGTCTACAAGAAGATGGCCACGGAAGGCTCTCTGAACCGATTTGCCGGTCAGCATATGGGCTACAGAATTTTCACCATAAACTGTCCCAAGAATCTCCTTGAGTCCCGTGCCTTCCATCAGTGTACCAATCGCTCCTAACAGGTTCATGAAGGTGTGGAAGCCTCCTAGCAACAGAACAATGGATTTGAGATGGCTTCTGGCGGTGAATCTAGGACTATCTCTTGTGCCTTCCAATATAGGGGCTGGTCGAATGTGACTACTGGGTCAAGATGGTGCTTGTAACCAAGACGACAAAGGAACTCCAATGTTGACAGGATACATGTCTTGTCGCCGGAGTACATGTCTATCATCGATAGGTACCTGATTGAAGACTGGCCTGGATGATCGTTTCCTTGGTAAATAATGTGCATCATCCCCTGCTAACCTGGAGTGGCCTGTTTGAAGTTGAACGACAACTCCCAAAGCAGATCAACCCTGGTGTCGCATTCGGTGAGATCAGGAAGAAAAAAAAGAAATTAATACACGTACGATTAATTAGTGTCCTTATAAAATAACCTGTATATCTAAAGTAGAACAGTAAGACCCCCCAAAAATAATTAATTAACTGCTGGTTATTTCATTGCTTTCTTTGGATTCCTTGGCCCCCAAAACCTATGGTTAGACATCAAAATCAACTTTCTAGGTTGAATAGTAATTGAGATATAGCGATTTTACGCTCTCGGCGGCCATCTTGGACGCCATCTTGAAAATGACCCTTTTCCGGAAGTCAGATTGTACTAGATTTTTAGTATGTTATTTAGCATGCCTAAAGGTACCAAAAACAATTGAGAAACCTTTTGTATCAATTTTTTGGGGGATTGGGGGATTTTTTTCATATATTGACCCGCCTATTAATTTATAAAGTGAAACTCATCTTTGAGGTGGGGGGGGGGGGGGGGGGCAGGGCGGGAGGGGGGGGGGGGGCGGCGTCTGTGACGTAGTGGTAGAGTCGCCGATTTGTAACTCTTCAGACATTTGTGTGGGTTCCTCCTCACTCAAATAGCTGGACAGCGCTATAACGAACATTATTGGTCTCCGCGATGTTATTCAAAAACATGAACAAAACGAAACACATCTTTTTAATGCTTTTGTTGTTGGTGGTGAAAGTGGTGTTGTTTCTGCAATTTGATCAATAATCTATCGGAGAGGGCCTTTAATTGAGTAATGATGATAAACATAGTATGGAAGGAAGTACTAAGAAAAATGTCAAAACTGGTGATTCAATCTTTGAAGTAGGCCATCGTACTGATTCGATCTTTGAAGTAGGCCATCGTACTGATTCGATCTTTGAAGTGGGCCATCGTACTGATTCGATCTTTGAAGTAGGCCATCGTACTGATTCGAGCTTTGAAGTAGGCCATCGTACTGATTTGAGCTTTGAAGTAGGCCATCGCACTGATTCGATCTTTGAAGTAGGCCATCGTACTGATTCGAGCTTTGAAGTAGGCCATCGTACTGATTCGATCTTTGAAGTAGGCCATCTTACTGATTCGAGCTTTGAAGTAGGCCATCGTACTGATTTGAGCTTTGAAGTAGGCCATCGTACTGATTCGAGCTTTGAAGTAGGCCATCGTACTGATTCGATCTTTGAAGTAGGCCATCGTACTGATTCGATCTTTGAAGTTGGGCATCATACCTGAGCTGTTTGTGTCAGTGACAAAATAGATCTATCTTACCGTGATACAAATTGTGTTATCTTTACGTATATATGTCACTCTTGTTTATATTACTATTCGGGGTTTGGTACTTATTTAGTAGCATTAATATTAAACGAGAAAATGGCGAGCATAAGTGAATGAAATAACATTTATAAACCAGTCGCACATGTGTAGTCTGTTGCTTCAATAATGCCGTGGTGGGACGATAAACCCAATAAACAAACAAACAAACAATAATGCCGTGCGTTTGTTTTTTGTGTTGTTGCTGTTGTTTTTTGTTGTTGTTTTTAGCTATTGTGTTTAGAATAATTCAGCACAAAGAGAATCATAATCAAATAAAATATGTCGTCACGTTTTAAATAGTTTCATACGGCCTATAACAATGTCTACTTGGATCTTATATGCATGTATATACATGTATAAATACTCATTCTTGTTTGTTTTTTCCTTTGTTTGTTTTTCCTTTGTTTTGTTTTTTCCTTTGTTTTGTTTTTTCCTTTGTTTTTTCTTTGTTTGTTTTCTTTGTTTGTTTTTCCTTTGTTTGTTTTTCCTTTGTTTTTCCTTTGTTTGTTTTTCCTTTGTTTGTTTTTCCTTTGTTTGTTTTTGATACATCATAGTATCATATTGACACAATAGTTATCGTATTGGCGACGTGAAGTTAATTATTATACTGGTTCTACCCAGACAGAACAGAACAGAACATACTTTATTTAGGCTTAGACTGTGTTCAGTCTCTCGCCATCATAATACAATGTACAGTTATAAAGGTGTTAGTCACTTAATCATTGGTTAGTCAGGTACATATATGTATACATTGGATAGCATATTTATGGAGGTTGAAACTCCAGGATAATAAATCACATCTTATACTAAAATAGGTATATAGCAAAAATGAATGAGGAAAACCAGCAAAAAATTGATATTGTAACGTATAAACATAAATATACACTTTGTATTTTAATGTCACGTATCTAACATGTAAGTAAAGATTTGCGTCGGATAAATGATTCTCTGATGTATTTACATAACTTAATTAGTTTTAATGTGTTTTCTATTTTTAACAGTTCAGTAAATTTAAAGATTGATGGTCTATTATAATAGTACTTATTTATATATAGTTCACGGTAGTCAATTATCCGGGGTCTTCCCCCATCAAAGTAGCTGGACGCCGCTATAATGACTACAGTTGATCGATGCGACGTATTTCAAAAACAAAACAGACGCAGTTATTTGATACTTTCAGTGCAATGCAAAGAAATAAAATTGTAACATTATTTTAAATAAGCTGTTCATATCCGATAGGTTTGCTTTAAAGTTGTCTACACTGATTAATGTACAAAAGTATATATCTATGTTCTTAAAATCTACGCTTCCGCCATTTGTGTTGCATAGAAAGATAATCCTTGCTAATCCCTCACGTAACAGCTGGGTTTTCTCGCACTATTTCCCGAGTTTTTGTTGTGGGAATTTAGGTAATCACTTGGAAGTAACGTGGGTGTATGAACATAAAAAATCATTATCATTATTATCAACAACAAAAATCAAGAAAAACAATAAACATTGCCACCTTAAAGCAGCATTATGAAAAAATCATCACGGTGACATCAGAAATATCCAAACCAAACCAACAATAACGTCATCATCATTATCATCATCATTATCATCATCATTATCATCATCATTATCATTATTATCATCACCAACAACATCATCATCATCATCTTTATTATCATCATCATCATCATCATCATCATCATCATAATTATCATCATCATCATCATCATCATCATCATCATCATCATCATCATCATCATCATCATCATCATCATCATCATCATCATCAAAATAAACGTCGCTATTGTTATTATCATCGTCCCCAGCAGCTAAATCTAATTTCCCTTACCCAAGTAAAACCATTACCTATAGCAGGCAACAACACTTTCGTCATTTCCAAATCACCAGCCACAAACTACAACATTCAACTACACGAAAACCAGTGTCAAAAAATAAACATAAAGTTGAATATACAGCAATATAATAAACAGCGTAAACTGCAGCATAAAACAACTTTAATACCCCTATCAAAGCAATAAAACATTAATAGAACATGCAAACATTTACACCGTAATCAAGCCATCAACAACATAAACAACAATATGGAACAACTTTAGCGACATTATTAAAACATCAAAAGCATAATTACAATATACAACAACATTAATACCATTCCTTAAATATCAACAACGTAAACTACAACATTCAACAGCATTAACGTCATTATTTAAACAGCATCACCATTATCATTATTGTAGAACTCTTATTACCGTGGACGTGACATTATCAAGAATATGTCAATATTATGAGCATGGCATTGCCATAGATGCGTCATTACCATGAATATGTCATTACCATGTATGTGTCATCTCATAGTTGTTTCATAACCATAGACATGTCATTACTATATGTTCCTTATAACCAAAGATGTGTCATTACCATTGGCTTGTCATAACTATGGATTCATTATAACCATAGATGTGTCATTACTATTGGCTTGTCATAACTATGGATTCATTATAACCAAAGATGTGTCATTACCATTGGCTTGTCATAACTATGGATTCATTATAACCATAGATGTGTCATTACCATTGGCTTGTCATAACTATGGATTCATTATAACCATAGATGTGTCATTACCACAAACGTGACATTACTATATATTCCTCATAATCATAGATGTGTCATTACCCTTGGCGTGTCATTACTATGGATTCATTATTACCATAGATGTGTCATTACCATAGAAGTGTCATAATCATAGATGTGTCATTATCATGAATGTAATATTATCATGGATGTGTCATTATCATGGATGTGTCATAATCATAAATGTAACACAACCATGGTTGTGTCATTATCATGGATGTGTCATTATCATAAATGTAACACAACCATGGTTGTGTCATTATCATGGATGTAATACACCCATGGTTCTGTCATTACCATGGTTGTAACATAACCATGGATGTGTCATTATCATAGATGTAACATAACCATGAATGTGTCATTATCATGGATGTGACATAACCATGGACGTGTCATTATCATGGATGTAACATAACCATGGACGTGTCATTATCATGGATGTGACATAACCATGGACTTGTCATTATCATGGATGTAACATAACCATGGACGTGTCATTATCATGGATGTGACATAACCATGGACGTGTCATTATCATGGATGTAACATAACCATGAATGTGTCATTATCGTGGATGTAACATAACCATGGATGTGTCATTATCATGGATGTGACATAACCATGTATGTGTCATTACCATGGACGTGTCATTATCATAGATGTAACATAACCATGAATGTGTCATTATCATTGATGTGTCATTACCATGAATGTGTCATTATCATGGATGTGTCATTACCATGGATGTGTCATTACCATGAATGTGTCATTATCATGGATGTAACATAACCATGGACGTGTCATTATCATAGATGTAACATAACCATGGATGTGTCATTATCATGGATGTGACATAACCATGAATGTGTCATTATCATGGATGTGACATAACCATGGACGTGTCATTATCATGGATGTAACATAACCATGGATGTGTCATTATCATGGATGTGACATAACCATGGACGTGTCATTATCATGGATGTAACATAACCATGAATGTGTCATTATCATGGATGTGACATAACCATGGATGTGTCATTATCATGGATGTGACATAACCATGTATATGTCATTACCATGGACGTGTCATTATCATAGATGTAACATAACCATGAATGTGTCATTATCATGGATGTGTCATTACCATGTATGTGTCATTACCATGGACGTGTCATTATCATAGATGTAACATAACCATGAATGTGTCATTATCATGGATGTGTCATTACCATGAATGTGTCATTACCATGGATGTGTCATTATCATGGATGTGTCATTATCATGGATGTGTCATTATCATGGATGTGTCATTACCATGGATGTGTCATTATCATGGATGTGTCATTATCATGGATGTGTCATTATCATGGATGTGTCATTATCATAGATGTGTAGTCACTGACAACAATGAGTAATGAGGCACAAGTTGACAGATAACTTACCTCTCCAAAACAATAAACTTTCCTTTAGCTCAAGGCCAAACTGAAATTAAGGTCATCCTTTATAAATTTATTTGCGTGGTAATTATTTATGTTGATATATTTTAATGTATTAGTTTGAATTCTACAAAGTTAACGACTTGACCTAGTAACTTGATTGTCTTACGCAAACATGCCATGATTTATACAGTCAATGTAATTTTCCATCGACTTTTTGGCTATAAAAATAAAGTTTAATGCTAACAATTTATCTCTTTACAAGTCCAATTGTTTGTTTTTAATTCTTGAAAAATGAAATTAGGCGAATATTTGAATGTGAGCGGTTTTTAAGTATAATTAACACAGTTCCCGCTGGAACAATTTACAACATTGTAAAATTTAATGATTATTCACCAATTGTTATTTATAAGCTCACTTGCAAAATATCTTTTTAGTTTAGATTTTGCTAAAGCTTTTATTTTCGGCTTACTATTAACTGATATTGCATCTTTACTTTCCTACTTTTATATATTGTTACCTACACCATGCCTTGTTAATTCGAATATTATAAGTAATTGTAACAGAAAATCCCAGTCAGATGCATTCTGGCGGTCAAAATTTAAAATTGAAAAATTTTCAACTGATAACTGATTCTGCTAATGGGTATTGACGCCAATTCCTTGGCAATACTTAATATCCAATGATTTAAGTTGAATAAAAGAATTCGACTCATAATTATGTATTGTTGTGTATATTTCTTCAAGAAAACAGTGTAGGGAGTGTACCATTCACTTTACGGTATTAATGTCCTTGAGTATGGCTTAAGCATTTGTTGACTTTACCACGTGTTCTTGTTACTAGACAGACAGTTTTCATCTCAAGTGATAACCTCTTACTACGCACCTAACATGCAAATACATAACTTCCTTTTAAAAATAAAAAGAACGACACAACAAACAAGGCCTAGCCCTCATATGGAAACAATTTATTAGCTTCAGCATCATTAACGTTGTAGGTTCTGTTTTCGTTAATGAAATAGCGATAAATCATTTTATATTTTATTCAGACTTTAGGGAGATAAAATTTTATAAAAAAAAAATGTTTTGTTTTTTAAATAAATTTCATTATAGTGATTTCTAGCTCTTGTAGTCTGGGGATAACATCAGGCTTATTTCTGGGTGAAACAGCCGCACTGGAAAGCCTCCCCTCATGAAAGTTTTCTTCCGACCGGGACTCGAACCCATGCGGCGAATGGTTGAAGCGCACCTCAAGTCAGTTGGAAGGCATCTCCATATTGAGTCCTTCGGGGTAAAGGGCCGGGACTCGAACCCTTGCGTTGAATGACTGACGTGCACCGCATATCAGTTTACATGCCTCCCTACATTAAGTCCTTGGGGTGAATGGCCAGGACTTGAACCCACGCGTTGAATGACTGACGTGCACCGCATATCAGTTTACAGGCCTCCCTGCATTAAGTCCTTCGGGGTAAAGGGCCGGGACTCGAACCCTTGCGTTGAATGACTGACGTGCACCGCATATCAGTTTGCAGGCCTGCCTACATTAAGTCCTTTGGGGTAAAGGGCCGGGACTCGAACCCTTGCGTTGAATGACTGACGTGCACCGCATATCAGTTTACAGGCCTCCCTACATTAAGTCCTTGGGGTGAAAGGCCAGGACTCGAACCCACGCGCTGAATGACTGACGTCCACCGTATATCAGTTTGTAGGCCTTCCTATATTAAAGCCTTCGGGGTGAAGTGACGGGAGTCGAACTCACGCCGTGAGAGGCTGAGCGATTCAGAGAGCCCCTCATCCATGGGCATGGCGAAAATAAGTAGTAGGCGAAAGTTTTTAATAACACGGTCATTGCACCGTATGGCATTTATCTATGTACAAGCGTATTCGTGTATATTTCAATTCTTAACACGATGTATGGGATGGGAACGGTGCAGCGACATTTCTATCATTATAACACTGGGGCACTTTACGTGGTGCCCAGGAACTGAAACCGGCCGGTCCATTATACTGACACCGACGAGTCAGGCATAATGCTGTCCCCTTAGCCCCGAGCGTTAGGAGGGAGGCCACTACTACCCAATTTAAAGTCTATGGTTTGGCCCGGCCGGGGCTTGAACCCGCGACCTCCCGATCCGCAAGCCGACGCTCTACCACTTGAGCTATTGCGACCGGTCAACACGATGTTTGTTTCATATTTAGCATAGCAAATTGTTGCATAATTATACTACGTTTTTTCTTCCTTGATCTCAGTATGCTGAATATGAAAGTAGACAATAGTTTTATTGTGGACAGATCTTTCATCATTTTACATGACGAAGTTTTAAGTTTAAGTGTTGTTGAAGTTGCTTTTGTTGTTGTTGTTTTAAGTTTGTAGCAGCGTTTTTATTACAGAGCTATCCTTAAATCTGCGTGATACAAAAAGCAATTTGGTTAAAATATTAATTACGGTATGAATCGGTAGTTCTCGCAATAGCATGGGTTTTCGAAAATTTAAGTTTGCGTGCAAAATATGGTTGGAAAATGGATTTTCATATGCCTTGATCAAAATGTTAACTGTCTTAATGCAGTAATGTGTAATGTTCGCTTAATGCAGTTTAAATTGTTCAATTCACACACTTTGAATTCATCAACAGTACATTGTATACGCAATTATCTACTCATTATGCAACTTACTTTGCATGTATTTAAGATTTAAATTTCGATTCAGTAAAACACAAATTGTTCTTAATTATTCGGTTTTTGTCAATTTTGCGTTTTCGTCAATAGTATGTATTTCGATTGTTTATAGTTTAGTTTTTTAAACATGCCTCAGCTATCTAAATACTTTTTTTAAAACTCTGCAGTGGCGGATCAAGATTTATACGGTAGAGGCGGTGGAGGGGGGGGGGTAAATATCTTAAAATATATGCAAGACAAATACAAAGAAAAAAGTCCCATGGCAAAGGTGAATGAGATTTTTTACACCCATGGGAACATGTTAAATACAGTGTGTTTCGGAAGTATGCCCTAGGTTATGTCATACTTCTTAGCTACAGGGCGTTGCGGAAGTATGCACCTCCCACCCCCACCCCCACCCCACGCCGAGAAGCTCTTGATTTCCATGTATGGCGTACATGCAATTTAACGTATATTTATAACAAGTCAGAAATAGTTCTGATAGTTTATCACTCTGAAGTTATATTAAATTATGAATGATCTCTTTCATGGTTCGAGGGGGGGGGGCGGCGGGGGGGGGGGGGCGTCCGCCGGATCCGCCCGCAGTCTTAATTATCTATATGTATACATGTTGTAAAGACTAAGATGATGTACACTATTATATGTACAAATCTTAAATAAAATTCTGTTCTGTTCTGTTCTTAATCCGCCCCTTGATAGCCTTGATAACATCCACTTAGACATTTTGTGGATGTGTATTGTTACTGCATTGTTCACGATGTTTACCTTATTCAAAATAACGGCTGCGTTTATAGAATCTTTTATCTAAATGCACGTTGATATCAAGATTTTAAAACACAAACCCACTTTATCGATTCAATATTGGGTTAGTTCACATAGACAAGTATGTTCTATTCTGTCCGCCAAATAGACAAATTCAAAACATTTTTTAAAAGAAGGATCCATTGACGCAATTTGCCTTCCAAGAAATACGGATGATGTGTTTTAGCTAACTAAAATCCCTTTTTCGTGTAACTTTTATAGTTGTACTTATATCATTAAGACATACTCCGTTACCAACATACTTCTAAGCCTCCAATTATCGATGTTTGTCAGCAGAAATGGCCGAGGTATTCCAATTCAATTAATTAGAATGACCTGTAATATAAACGACTAGTGATTAGCATCTCTCTGTATGGTTGAGTGGTTGGATTGTCATGATAAAGACCGCCGGTATGAACCCCTAGGCCGAGAGTCGCTGACTTGAAACTCCTCAGCCCCTTACCGCGTAGGTTTGAGTCTCGGTCGGGGCGAGAACTTTCATATGGGGAGGTTTTCCAGCTAATTTGCAGTGTGCCGGTGGTTCTACCCAGACTTAACTCTGGGGTCTTCCTCTACCAATGATTAGCTGGACGTCGCCAATATGACCATAGTCAATTGTTGCGCAAATGTATAGGCTTTTAATGTTTTTTATTTGTTTGTTTATTGGGTTTATCGTCCCATCAACAGTATGTCAGTTGTCTGGAGACGGTGTCCACTTGAAGCAGACATACTGCTGCCTTCACTGCGTATGGCATACCGTGAACACCTGGCATAATACCACACCCAATCACATTATCCTGACACCGAGCTAACCAGTCGTGGTCCTACCCTTATTTTAATGATTGAGCGTAACCAAGGGAGCTATACCACTACCATTTTAACGACTTTGGATCGAACCCGGGGCCTGCCGTACCTGGAGCCGACGCTCTACCGATTGCTCTTCCAGGTCAGGGTTTTTTTATGTTTTAAATTTTGATCA
The DNA here is from genome assembly GCA_007844125.1 of Sinonovacula constricta. Classification (NCBI taxonomy): domain Eukaryota; kingdom Metazoa; phylum Mollusca; class Bivalvia; order Cardiida; family Solecurtidae; genus Sinonovacula; species Sinonovacula constricta. Next base: position 18,208,810 of record CM017563.1, read on the forward strand.
AAGTTAAAATATGGCATCATCCCATTTAATACTTATCTTGTATTTTTTTCTAATTTTGTGGAATTGTTAAGGAGACAAACATTGGGAACAGGGCCTTTGATAAGTTAAGTACTGGATGTGTGTATATATTAATATTGGAATGAACTTTGATCAATGGTTGGACTATTAAGACCGCTTCACATGGTTATCAAGAGCTCCAATGTGTACATAAGTGGTGTCCTTGTATCGACTACAGTGAACCAAAAGCCATCTGGTAGGGACGTAGCTGCGTTCAACTCAGAAACACTGTTAGGGCGGTGTACGTTTGTCCTTGTACACAATTACAGGTGCGGAAACAATGGTCAAATTGTTCCGTAATAAATAAAATGTATTGAAATTGGAAAATTTGGATGCAGACCAGTCTTCAGCTGCAAATAAACACCTCTTCCAAAATATAGATTACACATTTGGGCTAAAGATACATCAGAGTCAGTGAAATCCGATAATCGAAACCATGTTATTAAATATTCATTCTTTCTATATAATTTTGCATTTTAACTTAAGTTAGGTCTCAAATAAGTGTTTATATATGCTACCGGATTCGACCAAAGGAACGTTTTGTGCGAAATTAACTCTTACCTCTTACCTCTTACACCCTTGTGAACGGAATCTAAAATTCCAGAATGAGTCATTCATCTCCTTGTGTGGTAGCTTTAGACTAATATGCAGAGATGATACTAATGACCTATGTCATTGCATAACTTGGTTTAGAGTCGCAGAAGGCAGCGAGACCCCCCCCCCCACCCCCCCACCCCCCCTCCCTCCGAGGGATATCGCAAACATCTCTGCATAGTATATAATGCATAGTCAGTGGAACACAGGTTCTAGTAGCAGTTCGTTGTTCATTTCGGCCATTTCCTCTAGTCAGTAAGTGATATTTGTACGCGGCATTGTCGGTTCATAAATATGCCTTGCATGTTGTTTTTTAATAAGACAATATTATGAACTTCCAGTTTAAACAGACAATAATATTAATTGGAAACATGTCTTGACACAACTGACGCCTCTAGTCTCCTAAGACGTACATTCTTGTTCTTTACACAGAAATAAAAAACTGACCGCGAACAGTCAATTTAACGCTGGGTCAATAATATGTGCTTCCGAAATCCAGCAAGCGTCATCGCCCTTAAATAAAAGTACAAGCACCGCTAGTTCAAGGGGTCCGTGGTGTGTGTGTTTGTGGAAGGTGGGAGTTCTTAGCACTTCCTGAGAAAATGTGATGAAGGCAATGAAGTAAAATTCTGTTATCATATGTATTTCTTTATAGGGAATTCATGATTCTTCTTCGTTATTTTGTTGTTGCTGCTGCTGTTGTTGCAGTTATTGTTGTTGTTTTTGTTTTTGCTGCTGCTGTTGTTGTTGCAGTTATTGTTGTTGTTAATGTTTTTGTTGCTGCTGCTGTTGTTGTTGTTGTTGAAGTTATTTTTGTTGTTGTTGCTGCTGCTGCTGCTCCATCTATTCCTGGTGCTGCTACTGCTGTTGTTTTTGTTCTTGTTCTTGTTGAGAAAACTGTAGGCACGTGACTCCAGTGCCTCTGAGAAACTTTGCCACAGACCGTTTTAAAATATAGTCTTTCTTATAACAGAGAAACCATAAATATGTTATACCTGTGGTTGTTTTAGATAAAGTGTAATAATTAAACGTTTGTCTGAAGTTACTCGTGCGTCAATGTCAATTCATCATATTTGCATTTTTAGTTTTAATATATGGTGATACGAAACAATAGAAATGGTTTATTTATCATGAAAAAAGTAACAGTTCATAAGTCTTCGTTTTGGCAATAATGTATTGTGATAAATCTAAAACCATCTATTATAAACATCTCAAAATACGATTTATGCATCAAAACGTATGTTTAAATGATTTTTAGATCGTATTTGATATCTTGTGGCTGCCTTATTCGAACATTGCAATGGTTTAATGTTACTGAGAGAAAATGGCAAGAATATATATATTGATGCATCGTTTGGATGACCTTGGCTTTATTTTGAAAATAAAAATGTCTTCCAGGTAAATGCTATTTACATTTTTTTTTCAATAAAACATGGACATGTAGACATTGTGTGTTAAAGATGACACACGAGCAAAAAATCAGGCTATAAATTATTATATTTTTTTCTAAAAAGGCTCTCACTCAAATTTCCAGCTAATTGCCTTTTTTTTCAAGAGTTGAAGCATGGCAGCGCACATAAACGTTTGCAAATATGTAGAGATAGATATTGTTTATGTTTAACTCTTAAAAAAAGGCAATTTGCCGAAAATTTCAGTGATAGCTTTTTTTTAAAATATAATTACAATGTGATATAGTTCCCTCTTGAACAATTGACAACATTTGGTATATTATTAAATTATTTTAACATGCAAAAACATCTTTATCGAGGGGACGTTCGTGACCGAGCGGTAAAGTCGCCGACTTGTAACTACTCCTACGACTCTGATTAAGTGGGTGGTTTCAAGCCACGATCACTGCTTGGGTTCGAGCCCCGTTCTAAGACTAAATGTGGTATAGTCTTCCATTTAATATACGGTGCGCCCGTGAATCTACCCATGCAATTTATCTAGGGTTGTCCTTTTCAACCATAGCTGGATGTTGCTATAATAGCCTCAATAATGTCGTTGTGGTGTATTTATAAAAAAAATATCATATTTCTCTAAGCACATTATTTATTTTCTTAGCCATCGGAGAGCTTTGTTATGTTCGCTTTTTGTTTCTTATTTATGCACGATCCATAACCTTGCTTTAGAGGCGCGCATGCATGACGCGCATTAACATTTACATAAATTGATGAACAAGCAATTTTATTCATGTTGTAAATTTCAAGGACACTGCCTTTTGTAGAAATTATCCTTCGCTGCTTAATAAAAAGACGGACATAACTTGCGTGCTCAAGTTATTTTTTTTATATTTTTGTGGTTGTTTTAAATGCTGCCGTACGTTGTCGTTTTTTGTAGGGATCAGGTATTAAATAAAACAAGGATACATGCATGGTTTATTTAAAAGGAAAAGCCATTAGATCAGTGTTGATGTTCTGCAGTTGTGTAGAAGCTTTTATATACCTCCTAAACATCGATGCATCGGCGAATCGTGATAATTGCCTTCAAGATACAGTATCGCGATACAATGCTGAGGTGTCGATACAGGACGACATTATTATTATTATTCAGGAAACACTATAATTTATGTCCGTATTGTTTTACCTACATACCGCTTACGTAACTGAAAAAAAAAATGATTCTATTGTACCGCTTACGTAGCTGAAAAGCATATATCGAAGCGCTTAATTTCACAAAATATTTGTAACAGGAACAGCCTTACATTGAGTTAGAGAAAATGGACCTCCCTTTCCTCTAAATATTTTGTTCTAACCGGTAACCCGTTTTAAGCGTGTTCTTATTTTAAATATCTATTACCTAAGCGACATATGCGTTCGAAACAACAACAACAATGTTTTTATTAGTTTACAATCATCTTAAGCCAGAGTCATGGCTTTATTAATGTTTTATGGCCCATTGAAGTTAAAAGCATTCTAGTCACAGTGATGTTTTCACTTAATAAACAATAAAAAGAAATGAGGATATTAAATTAAGTACATTAACTACATTTCATTTATTTTGTATCAATGAAAATATCGTGAGACTATATCGCGATACAATTTAGCTATCGTGATAATATCGTGAGACATTTTCAGCGGCGATACCCAACTCTACTGTAAACGCACTTTAGTTAGCAATTTTTAGAATATATAAACATGCTGAGCATCATGGGGGGGATTTTATGTAGGTAATTGTCACAGTTAAAAATGTAATAATTCAAAGTGATAAATTAATCATGTAATTCGGTCAACAAGAAATAAAAACAACTTCATAAACTTTAATAATGTCATCTCAGTATCTGACAGTTTGCTCTCATCAAATACATGTAACAATATCCCATCCTGCTTTAGGAATTTGTGCATTATTTCTTCAATAAGTCGTAATTTACTCTAACTGAAGACAATTGTCAAACACTTTCTTAAAGGTGGTATCCGACACTTTGCCTATATCTAATATATGTAACATGTTTACAGCCCTAAAATTAAGATACTGTTGTAAATCCCCAAAGCTTAGACTAAAGTATTATCTGTTTCTACAGAAGTTATGTACAAACACCCAAAACAGAGGACAGATAATTGTTACATATATCTGACATTGACAAACCGTTAGATACCACCTTTAACGTCAGAGCGTATTACCCGGATGATGTTATGTGTTTTTAAAAGTAAGAGGTGAAGTGGGTTATTCGGTTTTAAAATAACTCACTATAGAACGTGTTGTAGACAGGATATACATGTTCATCATGTAGAGTATGTTTCACTTCTCACATAGATCATTAAACAACATTTTGTGGGATCTTTTCAATCAAAAATACTTTATTAGGTAAAGAAACAAAACTTTGGTCTCAACTCTCGGATACTACCTTGAAGTTATATAAATGTGTTATTTTGCAAACATTCTTCCGTAAATGGTTCAGGTCGTGTTTTTGTCTGCAAAATGGCGAATGATGGATTGTGGTTACATTTCTCAACATCCTGGACTTCGGCTATTAACAAGCCGGATCAGGTTGTGATAATGTCGTGAATTTTGTTTTCGAGGAGAGGATTTCAAACAGGCCTTTGCGGTTTAATTTAAATTTGGGCAATTTTATCTTGCCAAAATTTGACATTATAAAGGCCTAACAATGGTTGTTGATTCAATTTTAGGGGCACTGAGTTGGGGTGTGTTTTTTCACGAAAAGGTAAATTGCCGCTAGGTGTTAGCCGTAAGAATAATTATAAGATATAATAAACTTGGCTTCGAACTGTTATGTCAGAACGTAATTTGATATATAAGTATAGATTCATATGTGCGTGCGTACGTGCGTTAATATTTATTAGTAGTAATATTTATTAATAGTATTTGTTTTAACAGGTTGATTTTTTATTTAACATACTTTTAACAAACAAGGTACGGGCCGCGATATACCAAAGTCATTAAAATGGTATAGCTCCCTAGCTAACGCTCATGCAAATATAAGGGTAGTTCAACGACTGGTTGGCCTGGTGTCAGGATAATGTAACTGGGCGTGGTATCATGTCAGGTGTTAACATCGCACAATGCTATACAATGCTATACACAATGAAGGCAGCACTTTATATGCTTCAAGTTGACACCGTCTCCAGATAACTGAAAAAACTGTTGGTCGGACGATAAACATAATAAATAAACAAACATTTAACAAACTAGCTTGAAATACTGAAGTACAGGTGAATTTTGCTCTCGTCAAAAAAGAGGGTTTATGTATTGTGGACTTGGTTTCACACTGCTCTCAGTTCATAGAACATATTATTGAGAATAGCCCAGGGCATGTTAAGCAGATCTATTATATTGGAAGTCACAAATGTCAATATTGATGTACAATCAACGATACGTCGATATAGATTTTAGGAATGTTGATGATCTTGTACGATATCTGTTTTACTTTTGTACATTGTGAAACCGCACGTATATCGTCGTACGAACCACATATTTTTCAAGCTAATTTTCGCCGCATATCGTCTGCGCATTTGTTTCACGCCGCATATCAACACCCGCGCCGCATGTCAACATCCGCGCCGCATATCATCATCCGCGCCGCATATCAACATCCGCGCCGCATGTCAACATCCGCGCCACATATCAACATCCGCGCCGCATATCAACATCCGCGCCGCATGTCAACATCCTCGCCGCAAGTCAATATCCACGTCAAATATCATTCGCGCCGCATGTTGCCCGCTCCATGCGTCACACATCGACTCACCAATCGTTCGCACCGGATGTCTTCCGGATCGCTTATCGTTTTTAATTTAGAGGCTATCCACGTAATAGCCGACAATACATGCCGGTAGAGAATCTGTGTCATTCGTTGAACGCGCTTTTGTTTGTTTGGACTTTATTTGCTTTTTTGAAGATATGTTTTATCTTTCTGATGTGAAAACAGACAGAAATTCTGTAGTAAATTATTTCCCATTTATTTTCAAGGCCGTCTTCAAAAGAAAATGATTTAGTGTCCCAAATATAGGTTAATGGGTCTTTATACAAACGGATCGTTTTAAGGTTGGAAGTTTTGTTATTTACCATCAGTAAAAAAGAAATTCTTTTTTTTTCTTTTTACTTCAAGTGTTAATAGTTACTATAAAATAAAACTACTATAAATCAAACCTTACGCATATCGTATGTGTGGGTTTTTTTGTTCGTTTTTTTTTTCTAATTCTATCACTTCTGAAGTTTTGCCATTTAAAGTTGGTATCCTGCAGTTTATATATAAATTTAATTCATGTGACAATACCTTACCACTGCTTTGGGGAATTATGGCATAATTTTTGCATTAATTTCTACTTTACAATAAGTAAGAACGGTTTTAAACACCGACTATATTGTTAAACAGTACAAATGGCTATGAAATCGTCCAATCATTCCAAATCTACATATAGTGCTAAAAATAGATATCGACGTCAGAGGAATTGCCCGGAAAACGATATAATATAACCACAAAAGTAAGTTGTCGCGTGGTTTTCTTAGTTAAAAATAGCTATCTCTGCAGCGTGGCTCAGATAGGAAATACCTGTTTCCAATTAGGAATGGGAATTTATGTTTTACTGTTCATGCTGATCTAGGGCATTAATTTAGCAGCATTTTGCAGGATCTTTTCAGGTAATTATGACTTATTTGGTTATTTGAGAAAAAGTATTTTGGTCCAAACTGTCGGATATCACCTTTAGACATAGAACATAACAAATTCAAACGTTGTCAATTTGCCAAAATTCGGTACAAAGGTAATGGCCCCCATAGTTATGTGTACCATTTTATACTTTGTTCTCCTATTATTTTTACACAATTAAAAGGTTATCTTCGGTCGATTTCCTACAAGATTATTTGCGAAAAAATATTTGTTTTTATTGCTGACCGTACCTGGTAGAGCTGTAGATACTGGTTTCAAGTACGGGAGGCTTCGAGTTTAAACAAAGTCGTTAAAATGTAAGCCAATATAAAGGTCAGCCAGGTGTCATATATGTGACTGGGTGCAGTATCATGCCATGACTTGTGTTCACGGCGTGCTACTCATAGTGAAGACAGCACTTTATCTGCTTCAAGTGGACACCTTCTCCAGATAACTGAAATACTGTTGGATAGTACGATTAACCAAAACTTGTTGAGTAACAAGTTCTTAAACTTAGATTAGATTCACAAATTACACAAAATGAAAAAGGAAGTATTTGACAGTGTTTTGTTGCTGTTGTTGTTGTTGTTGTTTTTCTTTTATGCTTATGACATTGGTAATGGATACTAAATGTAAACACGTATAGCGACATAATGAAAGAGAGATTTTTTGCTATTATGAGGTAAATGCAATGAACCGACAGTGCAAGATAGGGAATGCGTATAAAACAACATTTATTTCATCACGATATGCCGATGTCACATTGTTTCGAGCAAACTTGGAAAGTTTATTATTGAAGTATGCTTATTGTTTAACACTGAATACAATAAAATCTAAACACATGTAAAAAATATTCTCTTTACGGCTCCTATAAGGTATCCAATTTCGGTTACCTATTTACATAGCTAAGAAGCTTAGAATGGTGGATATTTTTGTATTTTTTGTCCTAATATAAGGTGAGTGTTTGAGTATGTGAATTTTACCGCCTAACTTTTTGCCCTAAGTTCACCTTATAGTTATACGGCATTGGACCCATTTTTGACCCCTAATGTGGGATTTTATTTTTATTGGTTTGGTCTTTATAAGGCTTAGTTACTTGGTCGACATCTTCCAACGAAACGAAATTGTTATTGGAAAGGGTCCACCTGTACCCATTTGCTTTTAGGGTAGTAGTTCTTTGGGAACGCCCTTGCATATCTGCTTAGTTATCGCCCTTACATTTACTTATACTTCGATAATCTCCGTTGTTATTCGGAAATCTCTGCTCACTTCTTATCATTGTCGGCGTTCTACGGAAACACCATGGCATTATCTGCTTAGTTGTCGTCTTTACCTTTACTTAAACTTTGATAATTTCCGTTGTTATTCGGAAATCTCTGTTCACTTCGTTAATTGTCGGTGTTCTTCGGAAATACGTATTTAAAAGTTTTAGGGAATTTAATAATAGTCTGACTTAACTTAGAGATTGCATAACGCGAACAGAGTCATTTCGTTGTTTGGTAAAAGTTAACAAGACACCCTTTTGATGTTTGTTTTATTCTTTTATAAATAGTTTAAATCGAAATAGGGCAGTTGTGTATGCGCCTTATTTTATATAACCACTAAGCCGAATTTAGACGGCTCGGACTCTCCACACTCCCAGCATAATCCCGTCCCCAACCCCAAAGTTTATACCCACACCAAATAAAACATGTATATGATCATGAGTTCAATTTATTTAGCCAGTAATATAGTGTATGTTTTGGTCATGTTTCACGCCAACTGTCCGACATTAAAAAATCAAAAGATGAAGTCAACAAAGGTCGTCTTAGGCATAAATATCATTAAGAAAAGTATGACATTTCTCTAAGATAAAATCCTGGCTTTTATTATCCCGTGTATACATGTATGTCACAAGCTTAACGTGAAGTCGAATTGGAACATGTAGTTTCAAGTTCTTCACCTGATGTCTATTTGAGTCACTTGGCCTAAAATAGCCCGAGCCTGTAAATGTGTATACAACATTAATTTATTAACAACATTTTTGACGGGCGAAACTGGAAAGTTTATCACTGAAGTATGCTAATTGTTTAACTTTAAAGATAATAAAAGCAATACAGATGTAAATATATCTACTTTACTGCTTTTCGGCATTGGAACACTTCGGTCATTTTCGGCGATATTCGGATCGGCCATGTGCGCATCATCCGCCTTCGCTTAGTTATCGTCGTTACCATTACATATAATCAAACCTGTATTAAACGACCACCAACGTGACAGGTGGTCTCTTAATGCAACACGGTTATTTCTTGGTTACTTTTGTGAGAACAACCTCTTCAATCGGCAAATTGTGTTTGTATAATTGATACATTTACTTATATTACTATGATGCAATGAAGATGATGGTGATAATGATGGTTGTGGTGGTGATTATGTTGCTGTTGTTGTTGATGATGATGATAATGATGAGGATGAGGATGATGTACTTCGATCATCTTCGGTGTTCTTTGTAAATATCTGTTTACAACATTATTACCCCCAAAAAGTATAAACTTTCAGGTTATTTAATTATTGTTCTGACTCACCTTAGAGACTACAAAACATGAATATATTTCGTTGTTTGGACATATTTTACTGCTCGCACCATTCATGTGTTTTATAAATAGCCCACATGATATACGCCAATTGTGTATGCAACTCACATGATATAACCACAATGCACCTGCGGATAAGAACCCGATGTATGCCCCCCCCCCCCCCCCACACACACACACTCCCATACCTAACTAAAGATATAACATTATGTTATTATCAATTCAATTCATTTAGCAAGTAATGTAGTAAAACAATTGTACATGATAAGCCACTAATGCTTCTCCGACATTAAAAGAATCAAAGGACAATGCCTGCAAACATAGTCATTGACATAACAAAGCATTTAAAAATTACGCCCATCTGAGATAAAAATTCTCGATCCGCCTTTGTGATACATGCTTCACAGGTTTTGTGAATTATACAATAATATATATGCCAGTACCTTCGGTGTTGACGTTATAATTCAGATACATGTACACATGCAGTGCGCGTCGCGTGAGTCGGGTCCGTATTCACCAACTATTCTTTAGTAAGAAATGCTAAAATCATGGATTTCAATCTACAATATCTTCATTATGTATTTAGCTACATGTCTGTATTTTTTCATGACACTTTATTTGCTACTTTGAGCATATAACCACATTTGAAACTTCATAAGTAAGCTTAATTTTGTTGGTATGAAAATTGTGACTTGGGGTAAAGTCATGACTTAGCCTTAAGAAATTTTGGTGAATAAGAGCCTATATGTGTCACCGGCCGCAATAGCTCAGGTGGTAGAGCGTCGGCTTGCGGATCGGGATGTCGTGGGTTCGAACCCCGGCCGGGTCAAACCAAAGACTTAAAAGTTGGTAGTAGTGGCTTCCCTCCTAACGCTCGGGGCTAAGGGGACAGCATTACGCCTGATTCGTCGGTGTCCGTATAATGGACCGGCCGGGTTCAGTCCATGGGAACCTCATAAGTGTCCCTGTGCTATAATGATAGAAATGTCGCTGCGCAGTATCGGCAAATATGCCGGCTAATCCCTATCCCAATCCCTATATGTGTCATATACCTACGCTGAACTGTGGCCAGGTCGCTTTAATGTGCTGATATCTTCCAGATGACTGGCAGTGCGTCGCTGGTTCTGCCCGTGCGATATCTTTTAGAGTTGGGTATTGCCGCTGAAAATGTCTCACGATATTATCACGATATCTGAATTGTATCGCGATATAGTATCAGGATATTTTCATTGAAACAAAATAAATGAAATTAAGTGAAATTACGCCTTCCTTAATTAATATCCTCGTTTCTGTTTATTGTTTTAATAGGTTTATAAAGTGAAAACATCACTGTGACTAGAATGCTTATGATTTCAATAGGCTATAAAACTGGAACATTAATAAAGCCATGACTCTGGCTTAAGATGATTGTAAATTAATAAAAACATTGTTGTTGTTGTTCCGAACGATTATGTCGCTTATAGATATTTAAAAATAAGAACACGCTTACAACTGGTTACCGGTTAGAACAAAATATTTTGAGGAAAGAGAGGTCCATTTTCTCTAACTTACTCAATGTAAGGCTGTCCCTGTAACAAATTATTTGAGGAATGAGAGGTCCATTTTCTCTAACTTACTCAATGTAAGGCTGTCCCTGTAACAAATTATTTGAGGAATTAGAGGTCCATTTTCTCTGACTCAATGTAAGGCTGTCCCTGTAACAAATATTTTGAGGAATTAGAGGTCCATTTTCTCTAACTTACTAAATGTAAGGCTGTCCCTGTAACAAATATTTTGAGGAATGGGAGGTCCATTTTCTCTTACTCAATGTAAGGCTGTCATTGTAACAAATATTTTGAGGAATAAGAGGTCCATTTCTCTAACTTACTCAATGTAAGGCTGTCCCTGTAACAAATATTTTTAGGAATTAGAGGTCCATTTTCTCTTACTCAATGTAAGGCTGTCCCTGTAACAAATATTTTGTGGAAAGAGAGGTCCATTTTCTCTAACTTACTCAATGTAAGGCTGTCCCTGTAACAAATATTTTGAGGAATTAGAGGTCCATTTTCTCTAACTTACTCAATGTAAGGCTGTCCCTGTAACAACTATTTTGAGGAATGAGAGGTCCATTTTCTCTAACTTACTCAATGTTAGGCTGTCCCTGTTACAAATATTTTGAGGAAAGAGAGGTCCATTTTCTCTAACTTACTCAATGTAAGGCTGTCCCTGTAACAAATATTTTGAGGAATTAGAGGTCCATTTTCTCTAACTTACTCAATGTAAGGCTATCCCTATAACAAATATTTTGAGGAATTAGAGGTCCATTTTCTCTAACTTACTCAATGTAAGGCTATCCCTGTAACAAATATTTTGAGGAATTAGAGGTCCATTTTCTCTAACTTACTCAATGTAAGGCTGTCCCTGTAACAAATATTTTGAGGAATTAGAGGTCCATTTCTCTAACTTACTCAATGTAAGGCTATCCCTATAACAAATATTTTGAGGAATTAGAGGTCCATTTTCTCTAACTGACTCAATGTAAGGCTATCCCTGTAACAAATATTTTGAGGAATTAGAGGTTCATTTTCTCTAACTTACTCAATGTAAGGCTATCCCTGTAACAAATATTTTGAGGAATTAGAGGTCAATTTTCTCTAACTTACTCAATGTAAGGCTATCCCTGTAACAAATATTTTGAGGAATTAGAGGTCCATTTTCTCTAACTTACTCAATGTAAGGCTGTCCCTGTAACAAATATTTTGTGAAATGAGAGGTCCATTTTCTCTAACTTACTCAATGTAAGGCTGTCCCTGTAACAAATATTTTGAGGAATTAGAGGTCCATTTTCTCTAACTTACTCAATGTAAGGCTGTCCCTGTAACAAATATTTTGAGGAATGAGAGGTCCATTTTCTTTTACTCAATGTAAGGCTGTCCCTGTAACAAATATTTTGTGAAATTAAGCGCTTCGATATATGCTTTTCAGTTACGTAAGCGGTACAATAGAATCATTTTTTTCAGTTGCGTGGGCGGTATGTAAGTGAATACGGACATAAATTGTAGTGTTTCGTGAATAATAATAGTATCGTCCTGTATCGATACCTCAGCATTGTATCGCGATACTGTATCTTGAAGGCAATTATCACGATTCGATGATGCATCGATGATATCGGTCCATCTCTATTATCTTTGGTCGTATCCCGCAAGTAGTACATGGGCCTTGATAAAAACGACTTGGAGTGACTCGTTGCTGTAAGTTTTAAACAAAACAAGCTTTATAACAGTTCGATGAAAGAAAGTAAGGATTATGTTTTCCAAACAAATAAAAAATCAATGACATTATTTTTTTGAATACCATATAAAGAAAATTTATGTGAGTCATTAAAACCCCGGTTTCATAATCTATATACTAACATGTTAAAATTATTTATAACACTATTTTATATTGCATAGCAATCCTACATATAAGCAATGGTAATAAGCATTCATATAAGATAAATATTTAAAACAAAATATATAGAAAACCGTAAAAGGTGGTATCTGACAATTTGCATACATCAAATGCATATTTATTATTTATTTTTTGTTCGGTAGGAATGGTGTGGGGGTGGTGGTGGTAGTCTTTACATACATTTAGACTTAACTCTTAGTACGATTTTAAACACAACCTATGTTGTAAAACAGTACAAACTGCACACACACACATAAAAAACGCGCTAAGTGTTCATTTATTCCAATTCTATAATTAAGCACGACAGTTATCTCTGATAAATGTAATTAATTATCGTAATCGATATAGAGCAGATTACCCGGATGACAATATGAAGTGATCTCAAAAGAAAGTCGTGACGTGGTTTTCTTAGTTTAAAAATAGCTATCTCTGCATCGTGGCTAAGATAGGAAATACCTGTTTGGAATGACAAGCGGCCCTTTATGCGCTACTGTTCACACTGATCTATGGCATCATTGAACAACCTTTCCACGTATCAATGGCGTGTTTCTTTTTGTTTGGGGGATGTTTTCGGTTATTTGAGAAAAAATTGGGTCCAAACTGTCATATATCACCTTTAATTGTCTTTATAATAATATACGTTTTAAGATTATATGAACATGTCTGAACCTCCAAAAATAACATAGCTACACACTCTAGTTATTGTAGTCAGTTAACGATGTGGCACAATTGTTTTCTTGTTTATTACTTTCTTCATTCAGCCATCTTATAAAAATAGCAATAAAGTCCCCCCAATCTTAATCCTACTTACATATATGCGGAGAGTGTGGGTGTAGCAGTTATGGACCTATAATTATACCTTAATGAAGGCAGAGATGGATCCAGATAGTAGGGGTAATGGATACGCCACCCACCCCCCCACCCCCCCCCCCCCCCCCCCCCCCCTCCCACCATCACCACCAACTAGGTAAAAGTTTAGAGTTTACATGTTAACCTAAACAATACTTAAGCTTTCGAAGTAAAATTTGTCTGTTGACTGCTAAGGTCGACGATGGGTTATGTCCAGTATTTACTGCGATAAAGTTGAATGGATCTTGATTCATACACCCCACCCCACCACACCCCACACCCACCAGGATCCACTCCTGACTGGAGGGCGTGATCTAAACAGATATCAAATGTTTGTAAGAATTGTTGTTTTCTATACATAAATGTGACGGAAAGCCCCAAAAGGATAAATACATAGAATTATAGGTAACGAAACGAAAACATATTTTTGAGAACCGTCATAATAAAACATAACAACCATCGTTATAATATTAATTCAAAATTATTCAGAATAATCTATAATTATCACCCTTTATATTTCCGGCTTTGAAAACACACAGCTATGCTGTTATCACGACACTGGGAATCTGTTTTACTTTATACATCTCTGTCTTATTCAATCCCCTCTTTGTTTTATGAATACAGGAGATCGCTAATGATGAATGCAGATTTGTGCGCTGTCAATTTATCACCCCTTATTTCCTGACATATCGGAATGTAATCGTGGCAAATTTATTCCATCGAATAACTGACGTCACTACTGCAAAGATCTGCCGTAGATGAGTCTATGTTTATCAAGACGACGAACCGATGTCGTAAAATTGTCATTGTCGTAATTTGTGCGGCTGTAGTAAAGAACAGAAATAGTTTTAACGATAATTGTGTGCTCGTATTGTCTGTTGGTTGTGTTATTGTAAGAACATGCAAGCCGTAAGGTCAAATACTAGTACAGCGTACAGCATATCGTTCTGCATTGTATGTTCAAAGAATAAAGGTTAATTAATCGCGGATTGTTGCGTGCATGACCCCATAAAGGATAAATGGAAGATAACAGACAAGAACTATATTTTTATCCACACTGTTGCAATATTAAAATCTTGTTTTTCTGATTTTTGTTGTTGTTTTGTTACATCGCGTCGACACAATTATACTCATATTAGCGAAATCCAAGTAATTATTTGTGGCGGCGCTCGGCATATACCAAAAATAAATCCAATCGTTCATGCATTTTTGGAGGAAGACCCCAGATTTGCATAGAGAAATATACACAATACAGTAACTCAACGATAGTTCATGAATGGCAGCATTTTTGTGTTCTCCACGTTCCATGACTTACCACTGTATAATATATGTTGAGCCCTGTTCACTTAAAGGCGGCTCCTCTGACTGCTAAGTCTCTCACCGCGTGGGTTCGAGTCCCGTTCAGGGCGAAGGACTTAATGTAAGAAGGTCCTCCAGCTGACTTGCGATGGTTCTACCCAGACATGTGTCTGGGATGGGATGGGATTAGCCGGCATTTTTGCCGTTACTGCGCAGCGAAATTTATATCATTATAGCACAGGGGCACTTATGAGGTGCCCAGGGACTGAACCCGGTCGGTCCATTATACTGACACCGACGAGTCAGCCGTAATGCTGTCCCCTTAGCCCCTAGCGTTAGGAGGGAAGCCACTACTACCAACTTTTAAGTCTTTGGATCGATCCGAAAGCCGACGCTCTACCATGTGTCTGGGGTAATCCACCACCAAAAAGCTGGACGTTGCTATAATTATCATAAATGGTCCCTGCAATGTATGTCAAAAACAAAACAAACTTAAAGGTCGTATCCAGGAGTTTGGACCAATCTTTTTCTCTCATACAAACAGAAATATTTTTGTGACATGAAAAGATCCAGCGAAAAGATTTTAATCAACGCCCTGCATCCCTGTGAAAAGCTAATCATATAATCCACTTGCCATTGTCATATATAATATAGTCAGGGTCCTTAAAATCAAAGTCAGTGTGGGTATCATAATATCGTGTGTAGGTTTTGACACGAATCTAGTCATTGAGCTCAGAGCAGAGATGTTAAGGTGAGATGCGAAGATGCTTGGAGATTGACATGCGCTTGTTATTGATTCACCACATCGGCTATTATAGTGAACGTGAATAAGGATCCGTGTTTAAACGACAATACATAACCAGGGGATAATTGCATCAGCTATTAAACGTGACGTGTGTGACTTCCACCGCACTCGTAATGGCGAGTAATGATGCTTGAATGCTAAGGATTGCTCGTCCATTGAAGGTAATACGATTCTTTTTTGTGTGTTGTTGTTTGGTTAAATAAACATTGTTTTTATTTAAGTAGTTCTACGTTATACGGTGGTGTTGTTCGGTGTTGATTTTTTTATCTGTCGCAAAAGGGACGGAGATATGTATTGTATCCTTCCTGTACTTCCGTCTTTTGAACTTCTGTATGTCACTTTTTTCTAGAGACCTTAGTCAGTAGCGTTTGTTTGTTTATTGTTTATTGGGTTTGTTTGTTTATTGTTTATTGGGTTTATCGTCCCACCAACAGTATTTGAGTTGTCTGGTGACGGTGGCCACTTAAAGCAGATATAATGACGCCTTCACTGTGTATAGCATGCCATGAACACCTGGCAGGATACCACATTCAGTCACATTATCCTGACACCGGGTTAACCAATCGTGGAACTACCCTTATATTTAAATGAGCGTTAGCAAGGGAGCTATGCCACTACCATTTGAATGACTGCGAGTACCGCTTGTTGGATTTAGCTAAAACTTGGTAGAAATATTTATAATAATGGAGAAACGTTGCACGTTAAATGTTGCGATGTTTCACTTTGAATGTATTTATTGATTTTGATTTAAAAGATGGATTATTCAGCATTCTGAAATCAGAATGTTTTTTTTAAAAAAAATAGCTGAAGCTTGGTAGAAAGAGAAATAGATCTAATAATATTAAAACGATTCACATTAAACGTTCTGATGTCTCACCTTCTTTCAATGGAGTTATTGCCCTTAGTTTTCGAAATATCTTATTCATACTCTTATTCTTTAGCCAGTAGTCAGTAGCCATTGCTGTTTTAGATGAAACTTGGCAGAAAGATTTTCAGTAGTGGTAAAACGTTAAACATTCTGATATTTCACCTTCTATGAGTGGAGTTATTGTCCTTAGATTTAAAAAAACGGATTATTCACACTTATTTCACAATGAACTTGACCTTTATAACTAGATGACCCTTATTAGTTTAGGGCCAAAGGTCAAGGTGACCTAAAATGTGTTGTTGTTTTTTTTGTGTGTTTTTTTTTTCGGTCGACATGTTGAAAACACAATCCTCACACATAAAAGGCACACTGGTCATGGCAAGTACATGACCTCTCTTAATGTATTATACATAAAATTATTCCCACTGTTAACATTATATATGGATAAGAAAAATGC